>JAIXNV010000025.1:8803491-8829273 GCA_020917445.1 Riparia riparia | reverse complement strand
CTGAGCAGATCTACCAACTCCTTTATAACAACAAATCTGAGTAATTGAGTCTGTGATGGATGTTTCCGTATTTCTAAAAAGGCTAGCTGTATTATTAAAATGAAGCATTTTCCTCATTCATATAAAATGGAAAATGCAACACAAATTAATTCTTTGAAAGCTTATTAGCATATCTCAAATTAAAATACGTCAGTAGAATTCTGGCTTGGTCTTAATTGCCTGGTCATTTTTCTTCAGAAGGTGAAATTTTGCCTTTGTGGGGCTATAGGACATAGCAAGCAATTAATGATTATTGTGTCCCAAAGATGCTTTCATTCTTTGATGTCAAAAAATTGAGTTCTTTTAACAGAAATGGTGACTTACTGGCTCCAACTGATTTGCAACCATACCAGCATTTTTGTAGAGCTCTTTGTCACACCAAGCCATCATCGAAGTTTGTGCCAGACTTTCCTTACATTATTGGTCTGGCTCATGAAAATGAACACTATAGGTGCAAAGGCCTGATCTAAGGATTCCGGGATTTGCCCTGAGCAAAGCACATGGTGCTTTTGTGAAATGGCAAATTGATAAACACCAGTTGCTGAGCCAGAAGCAACCCAAAAACTTGCCCCACCTTGCTCTATGTGGCATTACTGAAGGATGCAGCTTCGCAGTCTCTCACAGGGGGCTACATCCTGTTCTAGAAGTGTTTCCCACACTAGCTGCTCATATGCAGATTCTTCAATTGGTGTAGATTAATATAATCTCAAAGCAATCTTTGCAAAGAAAAGCATGGACAAGAATTTGGAGGACCTCAAAATAGTCTTGTCTTGGATTATGTAATCTAAAAATGTGTATTCTATTTCATCTGATGAAAGCTGTTTCTTGGGAGATGTTTTATCCTTCTAACTCCAGGGAGGAGGCAGGCAGTTGCCTTCTGATAATGATCCAGCCATTTAAACCAGGTGGGGCAGTGTTTCTTATCTCTTTCACCACCCCTCCATCCTCCAGGGGGACATCTTCTGATAATGGGCCATTAGGGCCCACCAATGACATGACACATTCCATCATCCCATTGTGAGATGCTCCACACAGTGGGGGAGGAGCCAACTGTTCCTAGCTAGATAAAAACTGGGACTGAAGGACACAAGGTATCCTTTTGTTTTTTCCACTGGATTCCCAGAGGAAGACTGGACCCATCTTGGCACCACCAGACTTTTTACAGGACCATCTCTACTCCACAGAACCTCATCTGTTACTCCAGGAGCACTTATTTGGACTGCTTCCAACACCCTGACCACCAGGGTGCCAAGTTGTATCACTGACTCTGTCAGGGTTTTCCAGGATTTTTGTTTGCTACTTTGCGCTCTTTTTTTTTTTTTTTTCTTTCTTTTTTTTCTTTTTTTCTTTTTTTCTTTTTCTTTTCTTTTTTTTCTTTTTGTACTACTACATTTGTATTATCTCTTTTTAGAATATTCCTAGTAAAGAACTCTTACTGCTATTTCCATATTTTTGCCTGAAAGCCCCTAATTGCAAAATTTTAATCATTTGGAGGGAAGGGGGTTTCCATTCTCCATTCCAAGGGAGGCTCTAGCTTTCCTTGGCAGACAACTATCTCTCAAAACCAAGACAAGTCTTTATCATGTGAATGTTCCCTGAATTAGAATGTTTTATGACAGTGGTAGGGCCCTACAATTCAGTCCTTTTTCTAAGTGCAAAACAGCTGGCTTACAGGTAGTAATAAAAGGAATCAAATATTTGGGAGGCAAAGAAAAAAAAAAAAAAAAAAAAGAGAAAAGCATTAAAAAGATAATCAGCTCTTGGAAAGAGACTGACCATAGGCCCTACTAAGAGGATAGGCTTTTAAGTTTCCTTTCTGAATTTTAAAAGTATTTTTTTCTTCAAAATTAGTGGAAACTAATTAAAATATCAGTTTTTTATTACTACCTTTGTATCAAAGTGATTAATTTGAGTAGAACCTGTCAAATCTACTAGTTTTCTTTATGGTTAACATGAGGCAGTCTACCTTAGACTTCATGTTTAATGACTCTCTATGTCATTCTACTGCATTTTCCTCAATTTGCTCATACTGCTTTCATTATTTGGAGTGCTGCTTTCCTATTGCTTCACAAAGGCAATAAATATGAATGCAATGAAATGTGATGTCTAATTTTTGTCTCCTTCTGAAATCTGAGACTTGGCTTACAGTGTCCTGTCCATTGAATTTGAAAATTTCTAATGTAGGAAAACAAAATAACTTTTAAACTTTATCCTGTGACTTACGCGGTTACCTCCTAGTGTGAAGTACTGAAAAATAAATGACAGAAATCCCAGATCCTGTAAAGTACTTCCTGTGAGACTGACTTCACTGAGTTGAAAAAGTATTCTTCATCTTGCATGACTGGATATCTACTTTTATAATAGCTTTTCATGGGAAATAAAACTGTCAAGCCTTCTTTAGCTCGCCAGTCTTTTCATCTGCATTAGGTCAAAATTCATCAAGGACTTGAATTTTGAGATTAGGTACATGCTAAAGCAATTAATTTTAGGCCCTTGACATGAAAATCGTATAAAAAGATATGTTTGGTCTGTGGTTGTAATGTCATGATAAAGTACTTGGGCTTCCTTGTATAGAGGAATAAACTTAAATTTAAAAAGTGTCCTTAAGCTTTTGCATTGTAGCAAATTTATCTTGAAATTTTTCATTATCCATGCCTGAGCCATGCTAGACCATTGTCACCTGCCATTTATAGATCTGTGAGAAAATATTGTTTCAATTTGTGCAAAACCCTTTTGAGTTATACACTTTTCTTGTTTATACTTCCAAAACACAATAGTATTGTTACTGGGAAGCAACAATAGTAAATATTAAATCATGAAGGTCAGTATCATTTATCTTGATGAAGTATTTTAGATAGACAGATTGATTCCAGGCTCTGAGCTCTTAGCTTTGAACACAATTTACTCTATTTTTGCTACAGATACTTAATTTCCTTTTACCCTGGGGGGTGTGTGTGGGGGGGGGGGTGTTTGGTTTGGGGTTTGGGGGGGGAAGTGGTTTGTTTTGTTTTAAAGGAAAAATAAGATACAAACTTTCTCTTTATTCTCTTGCATATTTTACATTCTCTTGTAAAAGTACAGACTGCATCACACACTAGAGAGCTGCATGGCGATTTTACTTTGAAAATGGAGCAGCATCCTGGCAGCAAAAAGGATGAAAGCCTTTGAAGAGCTCTTTTGAGGATAGAAATCAGTCCATGATCTCCTTCAGGCTGCAATTTTATTCATCACTATTTCCCAGATATTTTTCTAGCACTCACCAAGAAAAATTTCAATTTAAAAAAAGAGCCCCAGTGAAAGATATATAAATTATAAAGGTATGTAACACAGGTGTCATTAAAGTACTTTATATATCATGGTATAAAGCAAAAATATACAAAACGGATACCTTTATATTGGAGGTTTAATTTTATCCAGGTGAACGGAAATATGCAACAAATCCATTTATGCAAGCTAGCATCCTTACTAAAACTTCAACTCTCATGCAGTAAATGGTCTCTGCAGACTGCAGATGTAGTAAGCTTTTTGGGCCACTGCTGTTTATAATGCCTTTCCCAAGGTACGGGATGTTCATCTCTACCTCTAGTAGAACAGCACTTAATAAATAAACAATAATTCATGTCAGTGTTTTGTAGACAAATTATTCATAACAGCATATTACCTAGAGTGATGCCATATTTTGCATGCCATGGAAAATTGTTTCTAATTGTTTCAGAACAGAAAATGTTTATTGTTGTACCTCTCTCATCTATTTGTGTGCTGCTATCCTACATATATACTATCTTTTAAATCTTCAAACGTGATGTGGCTGAACATATGTATGAGTGATCACTGGTGCCTCAATGCAGGTGATACAGCTGTCAATTATTTTAATGTGGCAACTCAAATAATTGTCCTTGGGAAATTATGTACATTTCTCCTTTTTGTGTGTCTTCAAATAATCTTAATCAGAGGCTGTTTTGCCTCTGGGATATCTGCATAGGTATCTCTGAAGGGTTGGAATTTTTCCTGTACTTACCTTTTATTTGTTTGCTTGTTTGTTGTGAGAAAAAAGAAAGTCAGATGTCTGTAATAATAAATGGCTTGCAAAAAAGGTTGAGTTGAATTAGAACTTAGATTCCATCCTTAGATTGTCTCCTAATAATTTGGTGTAGGAAAACATTGGATTTGCATTCATTGTTCGTACTCAATTGTAGGAAGGTGCGGAAAGGGAAAGGAAAGGAAAGATTGACCCTTTGCAAAGATACCACTAGTCGTTTTATCCTTGAGTGTATGTATGGGCCTTCACCTTCATTCTAGCACATCAGCGTTGGAAAGGTTCAAGATGCCTGGTTTCCTTTCCTCCTTTCCTAGATCTCTAGTGTTTTCTACAGCTCAAATTTAGAGAATTTCATGTTCAACATGATCATGTTCCAGCTCACTCTTTTACTTAAGCTTTTTTAGGACACCTAGCTCTTTTCTACATGGAGCCCAGCCGGCTAACCCTAAAACGCAGTTTATAATTCCTCTAAGTGTAGTGCTGCACTTAACTGATAGGTCTTGTTCTAAAGACATGAAATATTGCCTTTGTACAAGTTATAGTCAGCCAATCTTCCTTTATTTCAACCTTCCTTCTCACCTCAGATACAACCACAGTTTCAGGAAAGAATACATTAGTTCTATTAAACCAACATTTCTAGAATTAGGCCTTTTGTTTGGGATGTTAGAGGGACAGACACTAACACAGTCTGTCTCTTTGTGAACTTTATAATCTAGATCATAAAACAGAGTAGGTACATTTCCATTAAAATATACTAACAGTAGGGGTGGGGTCAGACAACCTCCCATTAAACTCTTCATTTAAACCATAGTGGAGGGGTCAGTGGGAAATAACAGTGTAGAAGGTTATTCTATTAATAAATGTGAATTAGTGTGACTATTTACTATAGCCTTCATGTAAGAAATAAAAAAGAAGTACTGCAAGAAAATTGTTGCCCTTGGTATACAATGTTTAGGCCTCACTGAATAAGAGGGTAAATACTGACTTTTTGAAGCAGAATTCCTATTGACAAAATTGCTGATAAATTTCTAAAAACAAAATCCAAAAGACAGAACAAACCCAAAGAAGCCAAAGCCAGGTGAAACACTATGGCAACTGAGAAATTCTTTAACATTTACATTAACATAATCTGAAAATATGTTTGAACAGTTCTAAATGGTCCCCTATGACCACTTAGTCATTTTTGTGCTTGAGTTCTGGAAGAGAAAAAAAATCCAGAATAACTTGGCTCTAGGCTTTCTGTTTTATTATAACAGATTTTCCTCAAGGTGAAATGAATAGTTCTGTTCATACAATACAAGGATTTAAAGCAAGTCTGGTCTCACTCCCTGAAAATCCAAAAGCATTTTGCATGTTATGTTGGATATCAGACTTATTCCTACAAGTTTTTCTTGTGAAAGACTCTTACAATAGAGAAAGAGATTTTGAAAATATAGCTGCGTACGACACTATGAATGCAAATGAACAGTGACGATTTTGCAGATAACTGTCCAGACTTCCATATATTTGTCTCCCAGACTGTACTAATGCTGACAGTACTAACTTGTATTTATCCTTGAAGATAATGTTGTTGTATTTGCTTTTGTGAAATTAGAAGTTCTTCTAATTGTCTCATTTCAATGGTGTTGTTGCTCCATGGAAGTTTCTTCTGTACCATGGTAAGCCTTCTCTTGTTAAAGTGGAATATCTCATTTTTGTTCATAACCCATAAACAGGTCTATTCATACTGTAATTTGAAAACTCTTTTACTTAACTAATTAAATTGTGATATTGTGGATGCCCCATCCCTAGAAGTGTTCAAACCCTGGCTGAATTTGGCTTTCAGCCACCTAATGCAATGAAAGTAGCTCCTGCACTTGGCAAGTGTATTAGAACTAGATAGTCTTTAATGCCCTTCCCAACCAAACATTCAATGATTCTATCATTCTATTATAAATAGCATGAATAGAGTAATAAACTTGCAGGATAAATGGGCAGGTCTCCCTAAAGTTCAGGAGTGGAAATGTGACTAAGGTCAGCTCTGACTCCCATGAGTATCCACAAGGTTTGCTACACTCAGCTGAAATAAACTGCCCTGAAAGCATATATTTCTGAGGCAAGAGGACTCAGTATTACAGGCCCTGGGTCAACTTGTAAGATTACAAGCATATCTAAAATACAAGTGTCCAGCCTCACTGAGCTTTTGTTATGTCTCCATAAGTATAATCCACAGTGGAGAATTTAATTCCAGATCCTATTAAAAAATTCTTTGTGAATCTATGTGGGTATATTGCTGTTCTACATTGAATTTAAATTAGAATTTTTAATTTCTCTAGAAATCAGGTGGACCGCTTTCTTCAGGTGTGGTCTCTCTCTCTCTCTCAGAGTCCCCCAGCTCTGTTTTTGCCTCAGCTAGCTTGAGAGACAAACCACAGTTGGGAAGGATTTTTCCTCAGGGCCCCAAAGATCCCAGAGTGGCTGTGAACCTTTTCCTTTAGAGAGAGCAGGCCCCCACCGATGGCAAAGGAAAGGTCTCTGCACTTGATCCAGGGGAAATCAGGGCTTTATTCAGTCTTTCTCCTGTGGTCCTGCCCCAGCCTGGATCAGGAGTCCAGTCCCTGTCCCCCAGCCAAGAGGCTTCCATGTTCTTGTCCTGGCTTTTGTCCAGGGGAAGGGGCTAAAAGCGGGGACAAGCCACTACCCAATCAGGGATAAACTGGGAGTGGAACAGAGTTGGATTACATTCCAGTGTGGGAGAATGGATGGTGAAAAGGAGCAGGGACAAACTTTGGGATGATACTTTTTCCAGGGGAACAGGGGAGCACAGAGGAAACCATTACAAAACCCAAAATAAAAATAAAATACTATATAAGCCCAAATAATACACATATTCTTTTTATATTTTTCCTTTTTAATTGACATATTGAACAGATAATCCTGATATTATACATACCATACAGACAAATATTGAGCCCACACAACTGTCAGTACAGCCCAAAATCATTAACAGGAAGAGTAATTTCTCAGTAAAGTCTTGATGTCTTGGTTATGAAACCTTTAGTCATGTAGAATCATGAAATGAAAGAGTCCAGAAAGCCACCTGTTCCATTACACTGCCCTTCCATGACACTGCCACAGAGTGGGGGTCATGATATTTAAAATGAATACTCTTTCCTTTAAATATTTCTGAAGATTATAAACAATATAGTTTCATAAGTAAATAGTGTTCAAATATTATTCTTTAATGCTCTGAACTTCACAAACCCCTAAAACCAATAAAGAAAACAGGAGTGATTTAGGATAATCCTCACTACATAAAAATTGGTGTAAGTCCACTGATCTTAACAGATATACATCACAATCTATCAGATGATGCTTTGATCAGCCATAGACAAAGAAACAGAAATAAAGAAATGAACATGAAATATGAATACTTGCAAGCAGAAGCTAAAAGTGGCCCAGACAAATGAAAATACAGATTTCTTTTCATTAAATTAGATTAATTTCACTGAAGGGGAAACAAAGAAATAACAAGCTATTCCTTGAATAAATATTCATATCCAGAATTGTGCAGAACACCAGCATCCAGATGACCTTCTGGGAAGACTTACGATGCATCCCAAGACTCTCCTGTGGTCATCTAGCCTGGAGACCTGTCTGCAGTGTCATAGTTCCCAGTAGTGGATAGTCTTAAATCTAAACAAGGATAATATATGGAAAGATGTGCACACAGCTGAGTTCCTAGTTCAAGAATCAGAGAGCAATTTCAGACTGTTTACTGTTGAAGAAACATACAGCAGAGAAAATTAGGATTATAGAAAATTTGATTATGTGATGAAATCCCTAGAAAAATGTCATAAAAGGTGATAAATCTCAAAATCGTGTGATTTTCAAGACAAAAAGGAGAGTTCTTCCAGTGTAGGAATTGAGAACCTTGACAACCTGAACAGAGGAAAAACTGAAATAATTTCTTGGTTGCAAGCGACAGGGACAGCTTTTCTTAGGGGAAAGAAATGAGCTACAGCAGATCTGCATCTCCCTTCTACCTTAGTCAGAGCTTGTTCTCAAGGCTCTGAAGTTTGTCCCTATTAGCCAAAGTATGAAAGCAACGTTAATGATAAATACCAGTGTACAAAGAAAGATCTCGGTTTCCAGTTTAGTTTTCATGGCTAGAAATGATTAAATTGTTACCTAATTGTTACCTTTGGGGGGTGGGGGGAGGGGGCAAGGAAGGGAGGGGAGGGAAAATTTGCTAGAAAAGAGGAGTTCAAAAGAAGACAAATCATTGAAATGAATATGGTCAAAAGTTTCTTTGACTGATTAGATTCACTGGACATTTAAGAAAAAGATTCTGCCTTGATTAAAGCAATATATTCAATGTGCAAGGCTAGAATTCAAACTAGTTAGGAATATGAACAATGTGACTTGAGAACTATGATTGTTTCTGCTTGTGGAGCTCTGCCAGTTTCAGAGAAATAAACAGGTCTGTTAGCCAAGAAGTAAGTCCTCCTCTGCAGGGTTTTATTGGATGAATAATCATACACAAGCTTTGGTAGGTTTGTTGTGATTTTCATTTCACAGCAGTTGTGCTGGAGTGTATATATCTATTAGGAACCTTGGTAATTTGTTTTTGAAAGACATATATTTATCTTCTATTACTTACATCTAGCAATTATCAGAATATCAGAATATCATCTTCCATCAAAGTAAGTGACTTTTTGGTAAATTACCATGGCTGTAATACAATTTAACTAAATATTAATGATTTTATTAATTATTTTAATGATTAATTATTTGTTTTTATTATTAATTATTGTAATTATTACAAATTATTAATTATTAAATGATAACTTTTTGCGAGTATGCCAACACACAATATTAAAATGTGTTGCATTTATTTCAATTTTATTTTTATAAACATCTCAGAGGGTAAAAGAATACTACTCTATTGTCTATTGGGGTAGAACTGCAGCATGGGAGCCTAATATTAAATATATTAATAGATATATTCTTTCCTTTTTCAGTCATAGGGAATAGCAAATGAGGCACTTAAGACAGCCTTTTCACATATTTTTAACCTCAGCTAGGACACAGTGAAAATCACATTCCATGTTTCTGAAAGCAGCCTATTGAATTGGTTTAATAATTATCCAAGAGACAGAGATCCTGTGTTTACCTCTGACGCTTGATAGAGTATGTTCCTGCTCCCGGTCCAGGTGGGAGGGTTACTGCTACATTTGGCCTCCACTTCGGCAAATGGAGGTTAGCTCAAATTAGTGTGTGCTAATAGTGCAATCAGCAATAGTTAATGAATGAAAAATCTTTGTTGGAAATACAGTCCTACTGGAAATACAGTACTCTGTCATACTCACAAACAGGGAATAGTTGTGATAATGCATTAAGTGGGTTATATTGTGTTTTATCGGATTTGTAATCTGTATTGTGATTTTTCCTTACTCATCTGTAACCTAACTCTCTTCCACTGCCCCTTCTCCCTGACTGGATGGTGCGTTGTCCCTGTCTCTGGGCCCTGCCCCCTGGGGAAAAAGCCCCTGGACGGGCAGGGCCGAGGTCACTGGGGCACCAGCAAGCTATTGGGAAGGTCTCCAGCTAAGCAGGGCGGGACTGGAGAATAAAGCAATATTTCCCCCCCGACAAAGAGCAGGCTCTTTCCTTTTGCCGTCAGCAGTCATCTAGTCTCGTGGAGAAATACCACAACTGGTGCCTTACGTGCGGCTCAAAGCCACAAAAGCTGGAAGAACCACTCAGTGAGCATGTGGCCGAGGAATCCCAGGCAGACACAGACCCATCAGGCTTGGCATTCACTGCTGAGTCTCTGAAACACAGGATTCTACAGGCCAGGGCTGCAGTTTTCTCCTTTGGACTCAAAAATCCCATCGGAGTGCTGCAAAGAAGCCCTCCGAATGGCAGGCTGCTCCCAGAGAAAATGACCACATTTGTGGAAAACTAACCCTGGGAACTGAGACTGGAAGCTCTTTTTTTTGCACCAAAAAGGGTTAGTCTCAGGCAAAAGGAGTGATTGGGAAAGAAAGGAAAGCTGGATTTTCGGTGAGCATCACTTTCGGTTTTTTAAGGGAAAATTTTTTTAAGGGGCATTAAACCTCAGAGAAAAGAGTTTCTCCCTTTGCAGAAGGTTTTTGCTTTCAGAGTAAAAAACCTTCAAAGTGCTTTCTTTTGGCAGCCTGGGGGCAGGGTGGAAAAGGAAATATATATATATATATATATATATATATATATTTTTTTTTTTTCCCCAGCAAGGGTTTGGTTTTTTTTGTTTTTTTTTCCTTTTGGTTTCTCAGTCAGAGTTAAAAAGGGGACATAGAAACTTAAAATCTGAACCAAAAATGGGTTCTAAGCTATCTGTGTCTCAACAAAGAACTTATAATCAGATTTTAAGTGTCTCAGATGATGGAAAAAAACATTTTTCCAAGAAGCAATTAAAAATTTTCCTTTGGTGGCTATTTGCTCAATTTCCAGATGTATATCATCTGAGCAAATAAGCTCCCCAAAATTTGGGGAAACTGTTGTCAAAAAATTTTCTCGATCAAGCTCCCCTAATGATAAAGAAAAAGCAAATTTTGCTCTTTGGAGCTTACAGATTTTATTTGCAATGCAAAAACAAAATGGGGAAAAACAAAACAAAACAAAACAAAACAAAAAAACCCCACCAGAACAGTTCCTTGTGGACTTTCCCTAGTCTCCTCAGTTTTTCCCTATCCTAACCCCAAAATCCCTTCCCCAAAATAGGATATTCCTTCAGAAACCCCTAAATTTTCCCAAAACTCCCTTCTTCCCCAGTTGGTAAACCCCGGGTTCAGTTTGCTTTTGCAGGCAGTTCAAGTGCACAAATCTCCCATCTTAGTGAATCCCAAACTAGTCATAGTTTGGAAGAGGGGTCACAAGATGGAGGGGACTCCTTTGTTCCCCAAAATGGCCGAAGCCATGTGCTCTTGACTCATGAGGAGCCTCTCTCTTTGTCTGTCCCTCCTTCCCGCAATCCCTTTTGCAGTCTCTTCCTCTCCCCAGACCCCTCCTTCCCTTTGGTGCCTCCCCCAGCACTGCCCTCTCCTCTCACTCCGTCCCCTACTCTCAAACCTCCGCCCTCCAACTCCGCCCCGTGTGACTCAAGCCTCCAGCCCCTCCCTGCCCCTGGTTCCCACGGTTTCCCTGCCCACAGTCCTGTTCCCACGCCCCGGGGAGGGGCGGGGGGGGGGGCGGGAACCCAGAAGCAGGAAATTATCCCAGCTTCTCTGCCATGCCTGCCACATATCGACGGTCAAAAAGAAGGGGTGCTGCCCACAGTAATTGGGACCCCTTCCCCCAACAAGCAATTCAGGGTTTGTGCACAGCTCAGGCCAAATTTGGATGCGAAAGTGAATACTTCCACAGCCTTTTAAAAGCAAATTTAACAGGGAATCCTATTGTTCCCTTTGACCTCCGGCAGCTTTTTTCTGCCCTTCTTTCATCCACACAGTTTAGGCTTTGGAACTCCACATGGAAAAAAAGATTAAGAGATTTACTTCCAGGGCTTTGGCAAAATCCTGAAACAGCTGTTGGTAATAAGAATTTGCCAATTCGATTAGAACATCTATGTGGTGATGGTGAATGGGCTGCAGCACTCAAGCAAGCTCAAGAAATTCCTTTAGCTGTTTTAGAACACATTAAAGGTGCTGCTTTAAAAGCATTCTGTACAATCCAACCCAATGGGCCTTTCCAACCTTACAATAATATAAAGCAGCTTCCATCAGAACCTTTTGCAATATTTGTGGAGCAATTAACCCAAGCTATTGAGTTACAGGTTAAGAATGAAGGAGCCCAGGAACAGGTCCTGGATGAGATGGAGCTGACCAATGCAAACGAACAGTTCAAGGCAGTCATCCTCAGCCTGCCCTTGGAATCGATGCCAACCATAGATGACATGCTCCACGTGTGCACCCAGAAGGTTCCCTTCATGACAGCTCACCTCAATCACAGTTCCAGAGATGCATTCAGACCACCACAAAGAGCTGTGGCAGCAGACGCCATGCCCCCTGTGCCTGTGCCACAACCACCGCCCAAGAGAAGAACAACGCGCCTCCTGTGTGATCAGGCTGGACATTGGGCATCTCAATGCCCTTTAAAGAAGCAATTTCTGGACTTTTGGGACAATGGGGGTGGGAGGTCTCAAGAGTTCAAAGGGAATTTTTTCAAAAAACTAAAATGTCAGCACTTACTTGCCCAGCGTGCCAACATAAATAGGGCAAATCCGAGGAGGCAGGAGAAAAAACTAAAAAATGCAAATGTTAAATTAAATAATCCTGTTATAACCAGTTCTACCTTTCAGCAGAAGTCACCAGATATGGCCCTTTCAGATCATGATGTGAGCAGACCCTGTCTAACCACTGAATGTCTCCAAAAGGCTTTTAGGTTGCAACTGACAGAGTCCTTGCACCTAAGTGACACAGACTGGCATTTACGTTCATTGGATCTACAGGTGCCAGGCTCCTGACAACACGTTGGCAGTAAGTATGTCATTGTTGAGGACACCAAGTACACACCGAGAAAGATCGAGGTCCTTCTGGGTCTCGCCTCATCAAACCCTAAACAACTAGTTATCTGGCTGCGCTGTGTCCACCCACCCTTGTTTCTGCCTAAGGGGCAGATAATAGCTCAGGCAATTCCAGCACCTGCTCCGTTCCCTGGAAAAGACATCACAAGGAACAAACACCTTGATGTTTGCCCTACACGAGTTACTGGGAGGGACAAACTAATCACAGGGTGTGAGGTCTATCACGGTGGGGAAGTAATAAACCTCAAAGGAGTTTTGGACACAGGCACAAATGTAACAGTTGTACCAGAAAGGATGTGGCCCTCACTTTGGGAACTGAAAAATGTGGCTGGGCATGTAAAAGGTGTAGGGGGAATGAAATGGGCAAAACAATCAAAAAGTGTTGTGCAAATTAAGGGGCCAAATGGACAATTAGCTACACTGCGTCCATTTGTTTTAGATTATTTAGAGCCCTTGTGGGGGAGAGACCTGATGGCCCAGTGAGGGGGTCACGACTGGCATTCTAGATGCCCCCCTGGTTTTTCGGGCTGCAGCCACTGAAGAGTGCCCTACCCAGAAACTCAGTTGGAAAACTGATTCACCAGTCTGGGTAGAGCAGTGGCCGCTCAGTAAAGAAAAATTGAAGGTGCTTCAGGAGCTAGTGGATGAACAGCCAGCTAAAGGCCGCATTATGGAAACCACGTCTCCGTGGAATTCCCAAGTCTGTGTTATAAAAAAGGCAAACAAAGGCAAGTGGCGGCTCCTCCACAATCTCCGTCAAATTAATAATGTCATTGAGGACATGGGTTCGCTCCAACCAAGGATGCCATCCTCAGCGATACTCCCCCAAAATTGGAATTTGGCAATTATTGATATCAAAGATTGTTTTTTCCAGATCCCTCTGCACCCTGACAATGCCCCACATTTCGCCTTTTCGGTCCCTACCCTAAACCGAGAAGCACCAAGGAAAAGATACCACTGGAAATTTCTTCCCCAAGGGATGAAGAACTCACCATCTATTTGTCAGTGTTACCTCTCTTCCCTGCTGTCCCCAGTGCGTGCAGCTGTAGGAGAAGCCATCATCCTGCACTACATGGATGATGTGCTTGTCTGTGCCCCCAATGATGACTTACTGTCCCACATACTTGACCTGACAATTGATTCTTTGGTTACTGCAGGGTTCGAGCTTCAGGAGGAAAAGATTCAAAGGATGCCACCTTGGAAGTACCTGGGTCTAGAGATTGGTAAGCGGACCATTGTGCCACAAAAATTGGTTGTCAAAAATAACATCAAGACCTTAGCAGATGTCCAGCAGTTGTGTGGGTCCTTAAATTGGATGAGACCGTGGCTTGGTCTGACCACTGAAGACCTAGACCCCCTCTTTAATCATTTAAAAGGGGGAGAGGAGCTAAGTTCTCTTAGGAACCTCACCCAAGAGGCAAGAGCAGCCCTAGAAAAGGTACAGGACTGTATGGCCACCAGACAGGCCAACAGGTGCAAATCAGACTTGCCATTCAAAGTCATCATTTTAGGCAAATTGCCACACTTACACAGGATGATTTTTCAGTGGGAAAGAGTGGAAAAATCAAAAAAGGACAAAGACTGTAGGGATCCCATCTAAATCATAGAGTGGGTTTTCCTCAGTCACCACTGGTCCAAAAGAATGACCAGGCCACAGGAACTGGTAGCAGAATTGATTCAGAAAGTCATGGCCCAGATCAGGGAGTTGGCAGGATGTGATTTTGAGTGTATTCACATCCCAATTGAGATAAACTCAGGCCAAATCACAAAAGTAATGTTGGAGCACCTGATGCATGAGAATGAAGCTTTGCAGTTTGCTCTGGATATCTACACATGTCAAATTTCAATTCATCAGCCTGCTCACAAATTATTTAGAGAACAAATTCAGTTCAAATTGTCATTAAAAAGTGTTCAGAGCAGGAGGCCTTTAAAGGCTTTAACTATTTTTACAGATGCATCTGGAACATCTCATAAATCAGTAATAACATGGAAAAATCCTCAAACCCAGCAATGGGAAAACGATATTGTCAAGGTGGAAGGATCACCTCAGGTAGCTGAGTTGGCTGCAGTTGTTAGAGCTTTTGAAAAGTTTCCTGAACCATTCAATTTGGTCCCAGATTCGGCCTATGTAGCAGGTGCAGTAGTATCCAGAGCTGAACAAGCTGTACTGAGTGAGGTCTCCGATGCTGCACTTTTCAACTTGCTCTCAAAACTAGTAAAGCTGATCTCTCACTGAGAGCAACAATTTTATGTGATGCACATCAGATCACACACCGATTTACCAGGATTCATAGCTGAGGGCAACAGAAGGGCTGATGCTCTTGCTGTGCCTGTGGAGACGGCCCCACTCCCAAACCTCTTTGGACAAGCCAAAATCAGCCATCAGCTTTTTCACCAGAATGCACCAGGCCTAGTCCTCCAGTTCCACCTAACTCGGGAACAAGCTCGGGCAATTGTGGCAATGTGTCCCTCATGCCAGCAACACGCACTCCCAGCCCTGAGTGCAGGAGCAAGCCCCAGGGGATTGAACAGCTGTGAGGTATGGCAGACGGACGTGACACACATCATGTCCTTTGGTAGACAAAGATATGTCCATGTATCTGTGGACACCTTTTCTGGAGTGTCGCAGTGTCCGTCCTCGCGCGTGCAGCACGGCCACAAGCTAGCTCAGTCTTGCACTGCAGCAGCGTGGATGGGTCGGGGCGGCACGTCGGGCGAGCCGCCTTCTCCCCCGTGGGTTCTCCGTTCCCCCACACCAGCGGCAAGTGGACCGATGTAGAACGCAACCGCGGCGGCCGAAGAAAGGGCGACTCCTCCAGGCAGGGTATAACAGTGTTTATTGCAGGGAGATAGAGCACGGAGCTCAGCACTCTCTGATCCCCTGCCCAGAGGAGCCACGAGGCCAGGAGTGCAGAGCCTAAAAGCAGGGGAGGGGACCGGGGTGGCGACAACCGGTCAGCCAATTACAGTAAGGAGGGGTAAGTAAGGTTTACACTGGGGGTGTAAACTTAATAACTGGGGGCCAACCAAAAAATGAGGGGAGGGGGTTTCCAAGGCCCCAGCCTATCACTCAACGCCCTCCCTGGAGCTTTCTAGAAGCCAGGGAAAGGTCTCAGAGTGATAGACAGGGCACCCAAGGGGAGAGGGAGAGGATTGACAACCCGGGACAAGGGGGGAAGGGATGATTGACATACAACTGACTTTCCAACTCTGGGCAGACAGGCCACAACCAACACACAAAACAGGGGGGTACAAGGAACAAACCATTACATAAAACTCAATATAAATTACATTAAATAAATAAAAACAAAACGCACACCACCACACTGGAGCTGTCTATGCCTCTGCCCACACAGGGGAGAAGTCTAGTGATGCCATGAAACACCTAATACAGGCTTTCTCCTTCCTGGCCATCCCCAAATCAATAAAAACTGATAATGGACCCACGTACATATGCAAGGAGTTCAGAAGCTTCCTGCAGCAATGGAGAGTAGAACACAAAACAGGCATCCCCTACTCCCCGACAGGTCAGGCTATCGTGGAAAGGACCCACCAAAACCTCAAAAGTGTCCTCAGCCAACAACATCAGTCTCTAAAATTAGAAACACCCCAAATCCAGTTGTCCAAAGCCTTGTTCACTCTAAACTTTTTAAATTGCATGTTTGAAAATCTTAACCAACCAATTGTGCTCCATTTCAGAGAGAACTGCCAACTGCAGTTGAAAGCAATGTCACTGGTAATGGTAAAGGATCCAGTGACCAGGGAAACAGAGGGTCCTCATGATCTGATCCAACCTTTCATCCCTAAAACTGCAAAGCCACCTGCAGAGGCTCCACAAGTGTCCAGTGCTGCCTGGAGGAGGAGAAAGCACGGAACCCTCTCCTTCTAAACAGTGTTTTTATAAACAGTTTGTTTGCACTAAAGGTCATTTTTCTTCTGCAACTTTAAAGGTACTCAAGGTCCAAACTCTGAGCATCTCCCATGAACCGAGACTTCCTTCTTCTTAATTTATTAAGAAAAGGGGAAATGTAGGAATGCATTAAGTGGGTTTATATTGTGTTTTATCAGATTTGTAAACTGTATTGTGATTTTTCCTTACTTATCTGTAACCTGATTCCCTTCCACTGCCCCTTCTCCCTTACTGGATGGTGTCTTGTCTCTGTCTCTGGGCCCTGCCCCCTGGGGAAAAAGCCCCCGGACGGGCAGGGCCGAGGTCACTGGGGCACCGGCGAAGTATTGGGAAGATCTCTAGCCAAGCAGGGCAGGACTGGAGAATAAAGCAATATTTGCCCCCCCCCCCCCCCAGACAAAGAGCAGGCTCTTTACTTTTGCCGTCGGTGGTCGTCTAGTCTCATGGAGAAATACCACAAATAGTGTTCTTCCTTCATGGATTGATGATGCAGAAGAGTGAGACATGTTTGAAGTTGTATACAACAACTTAATGAAACAGGTGTCTGTCCACTGTACTTGAAATATATTACCTTTCTGCGAACTTCATAAATTGAATCAAAAACTCTCTCTTATAAGGGCCTTATTTGTGTCTACAGACTAGAAAAAAACCCCAAGATTGAAACTAAGAAAATACTTTCTTCGTAACGGACTTTTCATCACATTTCATGCTAAAATACCTTACAAATTCTTCTAAGATATTTAGACATATCTAGAAAATTCAGAGATTTTAATATTTCCAAAGAAGCCATATGCTAACAGTGGTATACCACTATAGTATTTGTACAAATCCTGATTTTTCTTTCTCAGTTAAAACTGAGGGAAGAGGGTTACCTGATTTACACTGTGCCAAATTTTCCAGCGAAAACTGACAAGAGCACTGTATGCTGCTCCTACCTCTGTGATTGCTCATAGTTTTTTTCAAGATGTGGTTAGGCATGCTGCCTCAAATCAAATTTTTTTTCCATAGCTACTTATAACAGTGATGGATTTTTTTTTTCTTATATATTATAATGGTATGCAATTACCAGCTCAGGAGACTTTAGCAGCTCAGGAGCAACAGAGATTGTCACTAGTCTGTGTTCCTCATGGGTGTACCATAGGCTTCCTTTTGATGCAAGGCAGAAGAGAATATAAGGATGAGATTGACACTGGCATAGTAATGTGATTATTGATGCTTTGGAAATTTATAGTGCAACTCAACAAAAATCTGTTAGCAGCAATTTAAAGGGCAATGTATTCTTATATTTAATGATACAATCACAAACTTATTTGTCTTGGAGTATATAAATACCTAGTAGTTCTTCTCATGTAGGATTTTGGTTCAGTTAACAGATTAGGCTGCAGTTTAGTAATTAGATTACATAATTTGCTACATGGGACTTCTAGTTATGTAAAAAAAATATTTCAGTTTTATTTCCTACTTGTCTAAGAGACTTTTATAGTGGGAACATTAATAATCTAGAGATGTGTCCTCTGTTGCAAACATTTCTTAGGTAATTATGTCTCTGTTACATTGATGACACATGTCTGAAAACCAAGTGCACAGCAGATCCTGTTTATCTCTGTGCTTCTGAGCTACATTCAACCTTGTCATTGAAACTACCCTGTGAAAGTTGATACTGAAGAGCAAATCAATTGCTCAAATAGACTTTCTCTTGGAGAAGCACAGGCCATGATGGCAACTAAGCCAGAGTCTGTGGCCAAAATGAGAAAGCTTGCCCTCAAGAGCCTTGCAAATATCTCCCCACTGAGTAATGAGGCATCTTTCTTCTTTTTTGGAAACTGTCAGAGAGATTCATACTGGTATATTGCTTCCAGGCATCAGGCTTAACCACCTGCTGTTAGGAACAAAGCGCAGATCAGTCAAAAGGGAAGAAAGGAGGGGAGGTAAAGGACATGAAACAGAGAAAAAATGGAAGTGAAGTTTTGATTAAAGGAATGGGAAATATGTGGACACAAACCACAAAAGACAAGTGAAGTTTTGATAAAAGGAATAAGAAATAGGTAGAATTGCTAACAGGACAAAGACGAAATGTAGAATTCATTGTCAGCTGGCAGGCATGTCATGAGTTTATTCTCAAGGTTGTGAAGTTGGTGCTGTTTTGTTTTTCTCTAACTCATGCACATAAATGTGTAGTGCAGTGTCTCTGATGTGGCTGATGCTGCAGTGGAGATCCATGTCACCTGAGGCTGAGGAAAAGTTGTCACTGGGAGATGTGGCCAGGGTGGTGAGTCTGCCTAGTCAGGGGGACAGGGGAAAGGAGAGATATTGCAAGCCTGGATCATACCCTGGGGATTTGGACTCACAGCACTGCTTCCAAAATAGGAAAAATATGTTCTAGAGAGATCACACATATTATCTCTTTCTTTCTCTCTTCCTTTCATTTCAACCTATTACAAATTACTTAAAATAAGAAAGCATCCTAAACCCCATTTTTTTTTAAAGTGCATTGGATGTCTGAAAGCTAGTTTTTACATGGTTTAGATGTTGCACAGGATGATATTGGCATGTTGAGGATCTTCCAGAATAACTGTTATTTCTTCTGTTGGACATAGAAAATGAGGCAGACAAGATTTTCCATGGAGAAATTGCTGGTGCTCTGCATCTTACTGTGTTTCTGTATGTGTGTGTGTAGTGTGTGTGTGTGTTGTGTGTGAATAAGCTGTAGCTAAAGAAAACAAAAAAAATTTAAAAAGCGCTATGTGGCTGTCTCAGTCATGCCAGGGTTGAAGGCTTTTCTTAACAACCTGCAATTGCAAATGCAAACAGGTGTAGCAAGCAAAATATACATTCAGAGAATAAATTGTATTCCTATGTGTAGATAGAGCATTAATTCTAAAACTAGTTAGGAGGCCAACAAAATATGGCAAGAGTAGATTTAACTGTCTCAAAAAAATAGATATTTTGTTATAATACTTCATAAATATCTATCTGCAGGCTTCATAATTTGGCATCAAAAACTTCCCTTTAGTCAAAAAAATGTATGTAACTGTCCTTCCTAATAATGCCCATTGCCTACCCAATAGTGCAATCATGTATTGCTGAGGTTTTTTTTGTTTTACATTACCCATCCACGTTGTTTGGGCCAGAGGAAGTTTTTGCCATCACAACAGAGAAAAGAAGAAGATGTCCTTTGAATATAGGCAAAGCCATAGTAAAAACATTGTTTGATATCTTTACTCTTTTGTCGTCCATGGAGTCATCTCTAAGCTATTTTTTCTTTTAGTTGCAGTTCATGATATGTTAGAGATTTAACTGCTTAGTGTTCATAGATTATCGGAAATTTATTACTTTAAGCAGAAGAGGAGGAACAAAATCTCATGCAGAAAGAAACAGAAAACTATGGAAATGAGAGGTCAAATGGCTTTCAAAAGGTAATGCAACTTCTAATAACTACAGTAGCAACCATAAGTCTTCAATCTTTTAAATTTCACAATAGTGTCTTAGTCCCAGGGCATCTTACTTGATGTTTTGCTATTCTTTGGAGGTTTTATATTTGCCTATTGATTTCCATGTCAGGCAAATCTAGCAACTTCATTTTCTAGCCTTGTATTCCATCCTGTCCTGCCCAAACTGATTCAGCCATCCTTTGAAATTGCAGCTGTGGACGAAAGTAATAAATTAACCTTACACTTACCCTCTCATTTTAATAATTGCAATAATAGTAGCAGTAAGAGTAATAATAACAATAACAATAATAGGAAAATATTGCTTTATTTGGAAAATTGAAGTAAACTCATTTTTTATGAGTTTATGAAGTAAATTATCCTCATTATTTATGAAGTAAATTGTCCTCAACTAGGAATAAACTTAATCATCAGCTACTAATTGTGAAAATGATTTAAGGAGAATAGAGTTGGACATTATGCTGGTTATAGTTACCATGTATTTTCATTAAAAATAAAGTGCTGTAACATCAGAAATAAGACTGATTTCCTTTTTATGGTCTAGATTATTTTTAATTGTCCAGTTACAGAACAATATTTGGCTCAGGCTCCAGCTTCTCTTTCCCTGAGATGATGTAAGCACCATATCTATTTCCATATTCATATTTAAAATGAATACTTTTCTGAGAGAATAAGATGAACTATTACAGAGGAAGGAGAAAGCCCATGCCACCACAGCTGAACAAAAATAATTTAGCAGGAGGCCAGCACTATAAAAGAAATGTCTCCCCAGAGGCTCTTGCTTTACTCACAGCTAGACTGACCTAAAAATAACATATTGCTGCATAGAATCACAGCTATATTATTCCCCTTGCAGTGTTACCAATACTTCAAGCAAAATTAAAGAAGCCAGTCTAAATTTAATATTCTGAAGTTCATCTTTCCTCTTCTCTGACTTCTGCTTTATAATCTACTCTTGTTTTTCTCTGTTTAATTAAAGAAATAGTACTTTATTCCCCACACATCTGTATTGATAATGACATATACTTGAAAAGGCACTTTTGGATACACACCTGCTCCTGTAGTTCTGTTTCATAAAGAAATTCACAAGATTTTCCTAGGATTGAGAGAGAAGCTCAGTAGTTTCCTAATTTCTGAGCAGTAGCTAAAGAGAATAGAATTGGGGGTTAATTATAGCATAAACTAGGATTTTCTGCCTGGATATATTTTCTCCGATTTTGATTCATAGGATTCACTTACTTAAAAGAACACACCCATTTGTTAAAGGTCAAAATTATTTTATAGTAAATTAATGTCACATAGGTCTTTGTGATAGGCTATTTTTTAGCACCTTATTTACTGCTACAATGCTAATGGTAGCTAAAAAGAAGGATGTGTATGTTAATTAATGTTCACCGGAATTTTTTTTTTTTTTTTTACAATGCAGCCTCTTGTTTTTGGTTTTCATTATATGATGCTCATCAGTCAGTGCCAAGAACCTTGTGTGTATCAGCAGCATCTTCTGGAACATGAGTGGCCATATTCAGTTCTGTACAGTGTATGTGGAATAGTAATCTTCTGCTAGAAAATGATAAAACTATGTCATTTGCTTGAAATTGCATCTTCACTCATGCTAGGGTGTTATCTTTAAAGGGTTCTTATCAACACATGTAATTAATAATTTTTGTTGGATTTTTTTCAGGAGACAAGAGTTGACAGGCAATAAGTAAGATCTCAAGTCTCTGCAGGACCACAGCTTTGCAAAGGTCTTAGTGCATGTGCATTTACTTCCTCTATAAAAACTTTTTAAGAACTTAAACAAGACCCTGAAGAGGAAGAGTATAAACTTTTCCACAAGACAGCAAAAAGCACTTCATCGTTTTCTGTCAAAATGCAAATCATGTTTCCACAGAAGAAACAGGCAAGTCTTACCCTTTTGGGCAAGACCGGTGGTGAAAATGTAGAACTTTCTCAGTTTCTGCACAGTAATCTCTGAACAAGTTGTCAAAAGTAAGAAAATGTTTGAATTTGGAGGATTCAGCTATAGCTCTTTGGGTACTATGGACTTTTTCAAAGTACTATGGCCTATATCAAATCACTATTCCTTCAAATTACTTCCATTCCCATTCCTATTTCCAATGTTCCAAAGTGCTTCTATTTGGATAGGGGGAGGAAATGTCATTTTACTTTCCCCCAAAATCAGCTCTGTTCCTTGCACCAGAGTGAGGCATCTACTGGCAGAAGAAAACCCCCACACTGCAATAACTAATAATGTCAATGTTTAAATAATCATCTCTAAGCCTGTACATTAATTCTTCATGGACATAAATTAAGTGTATAACCCCATTTCCTGCTAAAATTTCACATTTGTTCTTTATTTGGTCTTATTTCCAATTCAGACTGCTGCAATTTGGGGGAGAAGAGGGGGAGGAGAGAATGAAAGTGAAAATGGAACACTAACTTGCAAAAAAATATATCTAGCATGTATTAACTGTATCAAAACTCAGGTTATTATAAGGCTGAAACATGAGCCCCCGTGTAGCTGTGATGCCATAAGGTTGTCATTTCTAGGACTGCCTGGAGTTCAGATTAATCTCTGATTTGACACTCCTGTGAGTTAAAGGAGAGAAAGAGCAGTTAAAAAGGAAAGGCATGGATGCTTTGTACTCAGTTACAGCAAATCAAACTGATCAGCTTTTCCTTCAAGTGCTAAATTTGCAGAAATTTCCTAGAACCAGCTCATTGCACTGGTGTATGTGGAAATGAGAGCAGTATTGAATGAGTTTTCAGAGTCAGACTTGAAGTCCTGTGAAATTATTTCTAACAAATCCACTCTAGTTTCCATTAATCTGTTACTCTGTGTTAGGAGACAGAGCAGACAGAGCTGTAGTTTTTCTCTGTTGAAATGAGAATCACTATCACCTTCATCATACCCCTGCTTTTTTTTACTGCATTTCAAGTGTTTCCATGGCTTTTTGGGCAACAAAAAGGGATTTTAGGGCCTTGGTGTGATTGGCTGAAGGATCAGGGTTGCAGGTAGTGTTTTCTTCATGCCTTTCAACAGCAGCAAAGAATATTGAAAGGAATGGGCAGACTCAATAGATTAACAAGGCTGGGATCACTGGCAGAATTTGGGGGTTTTTTGATCATAAGGTTATCTTTCCAGTGCCAGGCTGGCTGACATCTGATGGGATGCACCTGAGGGGAAAAAGGAGTTAGCACAGGAGTTAGAAGGGCTCATCAACAGAACTTTAAACTAGACTGGAACAGGAAAAAGATCAGACTTGCCACTAATAAGTAATGGGTAGAGACATGAAAGTTTGAGGAACAATGTGTTAGTGAGTTCCTTGTCTTCTCTGTGGAGTGTTGGCTGCGATGAGATGCACTTGTTTCTACACCAACATGTGCAGCCTGAGTCCCTGAGGTGTATTAGTGTCATCCCTGGTAGAACGATTCCTCTAACAGAAGTGGAAGGTTGTACGCTGTTCAGGAGGGATAGACAGGGCAGAAGAGGCAGCAGAGGTCATGGTGGTAGGTGGCATTGTGTATAATGCAGGGCCTGGAATGTGTGGAGGTCACATTTGGCAATGGTCCGGTTGAGAGCCTCTGGATAACTATTAAGGGACAAGAAAATAGTGCAGATTTCCTCATGGGGGTCTGCTGTGGATCACTGAGACAGGATGATAGCACTGATGAATTATGTTTTAAGGAACTAAGAGACACTTAATTCAGCCAGCCTTGCCCTTACGGGATAATCCGTCTTTCCAGATATTAACTAGGAAAAACACACAGGTGGTACAAGCAGGTCCAAAACACCCCTAAAATACTTGTGTTATAACTTAACTGGAAAGACATAGGCTCGTTAGAATGAGTCCAGAGGAGGGACATGGAGACGATTACAGGCATAGAGCACCTTTCCTATGAGAAAATGTTTAGAGGGTTGGCATTGCTCAGCCTGGCAAAGAGAGGACTTGAGGGAGTTCTTATAGCAACCTTCTAGTACCTAATGGGGGCCTACAAGAAAGCTGGTAGAGAGACTTTTGCATGGACACGTAGTGATAGGATGGCTTTAAACTGAAATATAACTGATTTATATTAGATATTAGGAAGAAAGTCTTTACTTTGAGGGTGATGAGGCACTGCCACAGGTTGGCCAAAGAAGCTGTGGATGTATCATCCATAGAAGAGTTCAAAGCAGGCTTCATGAGTCTTTGAGACTCCTGGTGTGTCACCCATGGCAAGGGTATTGGAATGACATGATCTTTAAGGTCTCCTCCAATTCTAAATATTGTATGATTCTATGATTCGTGGTACAGGTACTAAAGGAGGCAACTATGAACGGTGCCCTTCTTGGTTTGTTGCTTTTTAACAGAGAAGTTCTAATGAGTGAAGTAGTGACTGGAGGCCATTTTGGCCACAGCAACCATGAAGGAATCAAGTTTAAAATCTCTGATGACAGGAGGAAAAGTGCCAGCAAAATGTAAACCGTGGACAGAGGAGAGCAATCTACTCAGGGGACTAATTAGTGTGGTCCCTGAGAAAATGCTTTGAAAGGTGCTGGGATCCATCAATGCCGGTCACTTTTTAAGCACCACTTCCCAAGACCACAAGATCTGGAAATTCCAAAATGTTGGAAGGAAAGTAGGTGAAGCAAAAGACCGGCTTGGCTAGCAGGCACCGTCTTCTGGAGCTAAGGTGAAAACAAGAAAATGTATGTCCAATGGACGAAAGATCATGTGACTTGGGGGGGGTGGGGCATACAGAGCTATTGGTCACCACTGTAGGGAGAAAATTTGTGTGTTTGAAAATCTATTGGAGCTGAAGTGGACCAGGACTGCAGGGGACAGTAAAACATGTTGTTAAAATGTGCTAATGGTGAAATAGCAATAGGCAGAAATAACATTTACTTGAAGATCTGCCTGCTGTCACTGTAAGGCGTTTCTTATTCATTTTAGGATGATCTTGGGCATCAGGAAATGTCCTGGTCAACTGGAAACTGGCAAATTTACAAATTCCAGCTCAGATCATTCTATGATTTACAATTCACTTCCAGGACCCTGCACACAGGTTCAGAATTCTCTCAAACTGAGTGTTATGTAGCATGTGGGTAGATATAAAGAATTTTTGTCTTCTCCTAATCTCAAATATTAAAACATCCATCCTGAACATGTGATTTTTGACTTCTTTACCAGGATAGATATTTGCTTTGAAAAGAAAATGATGATTGGATGACTAGAAAGAGAATCTGAATCCTTAAAAGATGACTTTCTTACAGTGGTCTCACTGTTGCTGTATTTCAGTAGGTTATAAACCTGCACAGAACCTGAGGGACATTGCAGAAATATGATGCAAGCTGTGAATCATAGGAATCTTATTGTAGATGCTAGTGAAAGTTGTTTCAGTAAAGTCACAGAGGACAGTAAGACTGTATTAAATACTGCCCACTCTATTAAACAGTTAAATATTTCCTGTATTTTGACACACGATCTATAAAGGAACATGCTATATGACACAGGAAGCAATATATAGAATTCAGCATTACAATATGTGAAAAGCAAATCTGGCATATCCTAGAAATCATATAACAAAATATGGGAAGCAGAGCAGAAATACAGAACTTACACATTAAATTAGTCATTTGCAAAAGGAAAAGAAAATGTATTTCTAAAACCACTCAACACAGTGCCCCTTTCAAAACATAAAGCTGGTGAGAAGCAAGAAATTTGGCAGGATGTGTTTGTCAATGTCATTCTGCCTTAGGAAAAAGTATTTTAACAGAAAAATTCCAGTATTTGTTTCTCCAAGGCAGAGAATCCCA
>JAIXNV010000025.1:8745279-8794231 GCA_020917445.1 Riparia riparia | reverse complement strand
TTATTTTATTTTATTTTATTTTATTTTATTTTATTTTATTTTATTTTTTTCCCACTTGTTCTCTAGGAGAAGAGAAGCTGCTTTCTCCCACAGTCTGCACTACACAAACCTGTCTGGTTTAGTTCCACTGATCACCTAAGTAGCAAGAGGTGGAGAAAAAGCTGTTTTTTCTTTCAGCTCAATGTGGAAATATCAAACTGCTGTTACCCAAGCTACTGCTTCACATTTGAACTCATTGAGCCATATGAAACAATTTTTTAAAATGTCAAATCTGTACTACAGGATGGTCCCTGGAGACAGAGAGGGTGACATTTGTGCTGTTGTGCTAATGTTATCTGCCTAGGAAGAGGAATATAACCAGTGTCACGTTTTAACTGATAAATATGACAATAACAGGATAAAACATTTCTTAAGCACTGATAGCATGTACTTACTGCTCCAATCCCATCATGGCTGTCACATCAAATAAAGGAAGCCGAGACCGAATAGTGGGAGGGAATAGACTATATAGGAAGATTAGACAAATGAAAGACCAGCATACAGCTATGTCCTTCAGGAATACAAATTTTTTTCTTAGACACATGATTCTCCTCCTTCCTCTAAATATATTCTGTAACACCTACAACTTCTGTAAAAGCTCCCTGTATAGGAGGATCAATCACAGCAGTCCCAGCAGCAATGGAGCTGCAGTCTGTAACACAAATCACAGTGGATTTCTGGAGGTGAATCTGCGAATAAAATAAAGCTGTGCTCTTGTTTCCTTTTCCTAGCATTTACAAAACCCAATAGCATAAATATAAGCATCTAATATTTGAAACAGAAAATCAGTCAGCTGATGGGAGCATCAGGAGCTAATGAAGCAGAAAAACTACTAAGTGCAAATGAGTAGAGCTTCACTGGCATTTGGTTGATAATTTCACTCAACAGAGGTTATTACAAAGGTACCTTGTAAGAAATCTCTGCTTAGCAGGGTATGCAGTTTCAGGAAGAGATTTGGACTTGATAATTTTTGTTTAGGGGAGTATTTTTTTTACTTGGAAGTTTAAAAATACACAGGGTCAGCATCTTTGCCAACATCTGCCTTAAAAAACCAAACAATCAAACTTGTTCAAATCCTTTGCAGGTCTTGATAACATTAAGCGCTTTGATGGTAATTTCTTCTCTAAATTATGGATGGATTTCACAAAGATTAAAAGCAACATTTCCAAAAGCTTATCTGAAGATAAATAATCAGGGAACCAGCCAGATGGGAACACAGAGATTTCAAAGGTGAATCGGTACATATTTACTGCATATTTTCTTGTGCTTGGGTATTCAGTCTCTAATAAGGATGAGATTACATATTAAGTATAGGGGCTGATTAAATTTCTTTTGTATCTTTTCACCTAATGGTGATTAAAGGTGTGATGTGCAAGCTTGGTTAAAACATTCTTTTTTCTTGATTTGGGGGCAGGGAGGGGGTGGTTTATGGTGGTTTGGTTTTTTGGGTGTTTTGGTTTTTTGGTTTTTGTTTGTTTTTTTTTTTTTTTTTTTTGTTTGTTTGTTTGTTTGGCTTGTTTTGGGTTTGGTTTGTTTGTGGGATTTTTTTATTTTGTTTTGTTTTTCCTTAATGACAGAGCATCCTGGGTAAAACAAAGTTGAGGGTTTGGGCTTCTTTCCCCTCTCATAACTGATAACTCCTCTGTAAGGTGGTTTGTAGATAAGTTTGTAGCTTTCTCAGTCATATCCACCAAACACTTAGGAGTCCTGAAGCTGTGGTTGGGCAGTTTACTTCCTTTGTCTTGAACTGAAACGTGTGTCTAGCAACAGACAGCTCTCTTAGCTACTCTAGAAGAAATACTAGGCTTATCTCACCTATTGTCCATTCTCTATTTTTCTACATGCCAAAAGAAATAAAAATAATTACAACAGTTGGGTGTAGGAAAATTTAGTGGAGAGTGCTTTATGTACTGACTCACAGACACCAATGCAGCTGTTTTAGCTGTCTGGATGCTACACACTCAGGCAGTAAAAATGTAGGTCAATCTGAATGAAATATTTTTTTTACTGGAAGATGCAACCTTAGAAGAGAAGAGTCTGTGACATAATTTAAACTGTTTTCCTCCCATAAGTAGGATTTCTTTTCAGGAATGATACAAGTTTGGATGGTAGTTATCCAAGGTAAAAACTTATAGACTAGGCAGCAGTTCGAGGAAAACCTTGTGATGGCAGCAGAAATGCATATACCCCCCAAACAGTCACACTTCAACACACCCCTATGTGCTCCAGATTTTAAAGCTATCAAAATATTATAAGACATTTTGTATTTTGAGTAATTCAAGCTTATAAACTGTGATTAAGGAGATATTCAAGTTTATACACTGTGTTTAAGGAGATATGTTTAAAACATGGTTATAAATTACTATACTTTGCAGCAGTCTTCTAGTGGTGATATTATATTTTCTAGTGGTGATAAAATATTATTACGTTATATTCACACCTGGGGGAAAAAAAAGAAAAAAAGAAAAAAAGAAAAAAAGAAAAAAAAAAAAAAAAGCAAAAAAGCTGGCTACATTTCTAAGGAAAACTGTGCTGAGAACTCTGCCCTCTGACACAGTGGTAATTGTAACCACTGTTGAATTCTTCCCCAGGCCAGCAAATGAAATAAGTGAGCATTTAAATGTAATACCTAATGGATTTTTTCAGGAGATGGAAACCACTGTCTAGGCTAGCATGACTGCTAATCCTTTCCAAGCCTAGGGAAGCAGTGAGCATAAATCATCCATAAGATGCTTTGGCATATGTTTGCAAGACAACTGAAAGATCATGTGTAATATCAGCTTCAGCTAACCTCATTGTGCACTCCCCTTAATGCACTGCAAAATAAAAATTGTAAGATAACATTTAGAGTATAATAATTTCTTAAAATTTAAATTAGAAATGGGAAAAACATTGATTTCAGAATTTGTTTTACAAATTAAAATAATATTCTTCCCATGTTTATAGCTTAAGGCAAATCTTTTTACACTCTTTTGCAGCAAATTGATTGTTACACAGACTTTTAAAGCAAGTTCAACGCCTACATGATTTTGCAGGGCTAAATACTAAGAATATTATTTTTATTAAATTTGTAATCTCATTATTCCACACACACTTGAATTTGAGTGCTATGCATATATAGTACACTTGATAAATTTTTGATATCCCTATCTCTTTTTAACACACCAGATCTCCTTCATAAACTGTGTATGTTGCATTAGATATCTAATCTGGTAAGAGTTTAATTACTTAGATAAGGACAATTCTGTACTTCCTTATGACTGTGTAACTCTAAAGTGGTTTTGTGTATTTTTATAGACCTTACATGCTAATTTCAAAATCTTCTTTCTCAGCACAGCTTTGACTTGGGAAATATAGTAGCAGGGCTAGCCTATGTATAAAAACTCTCCTAGTGATAGAGCTTTTGCTCTATTAAAAATATTAATGAGTGCTGAGCAAGACTTTCAATCATCAGTTCTGGGCCCAATTTGATGAATTTTTGTGAAATAGATAAACCCAGAAATCTAATATATTAATTGGAAACATTCCCCAAGTCTAATGTTAGACAAAATACATAGATGAGTCTCTTCTATACTCTCTTAGTTTCCATCAGAAATACATGACAGGAGCATGCTGAGCTTTTATAACAGGGTGCATTCATGTAAGTGCTCATCCAGCTCTGGCTGCTCTAAGTCTTGCCCTGGGTAGCATTTTCTTTTGATAGAATAAATGAAACTTTAAATAATGCAGACCTATGCATAAACCCAATATTTGAAATGGCTTTATCCCTATGCCTTTCTCAAGAGAGCCAGGTCAGCCTGCAGAAGTTGCTTATTTCCTTAATGTATCATGCTTGAAGCTTGATAAAAAGGTAACTAAAGGTAGGATAGATTAAACAATGTGCTACTTTACATGGAACTAGAAATAAAATTCTTTTTCTTTAACTTCTTTCTATCCAATATTTTTATGCATTAACACAATAGAATTGTAAGGAGAAAGACCACATTCACACTAAACAAGAGAAGGTAAAAGCATAGCATTCTTCCATACAGAGTGTCAAAGTGCTGACTGACATAACATTCCGTTTGCACAGCTAATTGTATCATAGACAGCAAGTAAGAAACATATGCATTTTCATGAAGCCCCTGGCTGAAACTTCATCTAGAAGGGCAAGTCTTTAAGTAAATAGACAAAGACAAATTAAACAGAAAAAAAAAAAAAATCATTGGCACAAAATAAAATTTATGCAAAAGCCATGAACAGCTTGAGAGCAAATTTCATGCTAATAAACAAACACTATTGAAGTATGATTTTTATAAAAGATTTTCGGAGAGATACTTTTATATATCAATGGATTTGGAAGATAAGTAGTATTTATCCCCATTTCACAGACAATGCAAATAAATGTGATGAAACTGCTTGTCCCAGGACATGTTGGATTAAAATAGTGTTGTTTAATCCTTTCTCTTCAAGGCTGCCATATATTACCTCTCTGTATGGTCTAACTTGCAAAGTTTTGGTCAGAACAAAGATATTTTTTCTAGTGGGCATTTTTGAAAATTTCGTAAGTTTCTGTGCTGGACTGTCTGCCTTTATTAAAGGCAATTCATGTCAGGAGTCTATCACCATGCCAGCTACTCCAGGCAGCTGTAAACTATCCATGTGGTATATGAGAATTATAATCCTGATCTATATTCAGTGTATTTCATTGAGTTCTCTGGAAATCAGATGCACTTCAGGAGTAAACTAGGAGGCATGAACAATCTGGGAACGAATCTATCTGGGGCAGTAACCTGCCTAAAGTCTTCTCAGGAGCACTGGAGCTTGAAGGACATGGTGAGATAACTGCTAGTAAATTCAGCATGTCCTTTCCATCCTTTGACCAGGCCGACTCTTAAGAAACAATGCAACTTGGCTTCTGCTTTACCCAAAATAAGGTTATTTGAAAGTTTGGTTATTTCACAAAGGAACAGTTGAAAAGTTTCTGGCAGTTGCATCACTTAAACTCATTCTTCCTTCCCTTTCCCCATCAATTTTAGTAAAAAATAGGAAGTATTTTCTAATGTGCTCTTTCATCTTTTCCCCTGGCCTGAACGTTGATCTCCTGTTGAGACATAACTGCCGCATTCCTGTTTGGCAATGCTGACAGAACAACAATTACTCAACTACAAGTTCTCTGGAAAAATGCTGAAGGTAAGGTCTCACACTGAAGCCACAGAATGGATTGCACAAGAAAAAAAATGAAAAATAATTCATTTCTTCTCATGTAGTTCTTGATTAATAGCAGTCTAGCATGCTGTTGGCATTAGGGACGTCCTCAAGGGCTCTTGACTTAGAAATATAGCAGATGGCAGGAAGATGCCCACCTGCTCTGTACAATCAGCTGGAAACATAACATGTTTCTTATATAAGCACAAACAGAGATAAACAACTTTTCAAACAGATATAAATAATTTATAGCAATTTTTCAATCCTTTCTGAGCTCTTGCTCTATGTCTTTCAGCAGCTGCAAATCACTGCTACTCAAGTTATTTCCTTCCCTTTTTATACTAAGAATGCAACAGGCAAGGTGATCAAAGAAAAAGAATACTTCTGGGACAATGTCATAGCTTCAGAGTGGGCATTTTTTTCATAAACCTTGTTTATGTTACACAGAGAATGTTTATGTTATGCAGAGACATCCATCTTAATTGCTGCCTTTTTTTTTTTTTTTTTTTTTTTTTTTTTTTTTTTCTGGGAAAGCATTTTGAAGTTCAGAATAAACTTTACACGGAATCAAAACTGGTCCTAGGAGCTAGTTAATTTTTTTTTTGTTTGTTTTTTGTTTTTTGTTTTAAACTCAAATATTAGAATATGTTGTGGTTCTTTAGAGAGAACAGACTTCCGTCAACGGCAAAAAGAAAGAGTCTGCTCTTTGTCCACAGCGGGATCAGGGCTTTATTTGAGTCTTGCCCCTCCAGCTCCTTCCCCATCCTGATGCCAAAGAGACTTCTTCCCCCCCCCCCCCCCCCGCCCCCAGGGCTTTTTCCCAGGGGACAGGCCCAGAGGCCAGCCACTGCCCAATCAGGGACAAGGTGGGAGTGGAACAGAGTTGGGTTACATTCCAGTGTGGGTGGATGGGCGGGGTGGAGCAGGGACAAACCATGTGCTACAGTTTCCAAGGAGCAGAAGAAACTTTACAAAATCCAAAATCCAATATAAAAATTAAATACAATATAAATCCAATTAATGCACTACAACAAGAATATTTATTGTGTTTTAATCCCAGCTGACAACTCAGGCCCAGGTAGCCTCTCACTCACTCCCCCAGAAGCAGGACTTGGGAAAGATTGAGAAAAATAAAAGTAAAAAACTCATGGGTTGAGATACAGATGCAATAAGAGATAAAGCAAAAGCTACACAAACAAATAAAGGAGAACAATGAATTCATTCCCTCCTTCCCAGGGGCAGGCAGGTGTCCAATCATCCCAAAGAAGGCAGGGCACCATCGTAGGCACCAGTGACTTGGGAAGACAAATGCCATCACTCCAAATGGTTCCCTTTTACTTCTTCCTCCAGTTTCATGTACTAAGCATGACATATGGTCCATATGGGATATCCTTGTGGTCAGTGTCAGTTGTCCTGGCTGTTTTTCTTCCAATTCCTTGTGCACCCCCAGCCTGCTCACTGGTGGGGTGGGGTGAGAAGCAGAAGTAATGTTCATACTGTGCAAGTGCTACTCAACAATAACTAAAACATCTCTATATTATCAGCACTGTTTTCAGTGCAAGTCCAAAACAGAGCACCACACTAGGCACTGTGAAGAAAATTAATTCTTCTCTGCAAGTATCTAAACTAGCTCAATATTTAAAATGCTAAGACCTGTTATACTAAATAGCTCTATGCTACGCTATAGAAAAAGACGTTTCATTTAGCAGGAATGAGCTTTCACTAGAATCATTGGAATTATAGGAAATACCAGCATTAGGGTGTTTTTTGTATATTCACTGTGATACTGCCTTTACTGGCATGACCAGTTCTACTTATGCACATGGAAATATGTTGGAAATCAGCGAAGTTATTTCCTTAGAGAGGTGGGAACGCAGGCACTTACTTACTTTCTTTTCTTTGGAGAGTGGGAAAGTTCTTAGAATCATAAAAACCAGAATAAGCTGAGTTGGAAGGGACTTGTGAGGAGCATGGAATTCCTGACTTCTCAAAAGCTAAAATTTAAATTGTTGTCCAGAACACTGTGTCCCTATTCACCTCAAACCTAGTGTCTTGAACACTAGGTTTGGGGCCATGACGGTTTTCCTGGGAATCTTGCTCAATTGTTTGACTAATCCCTTAGTAAAGAGCCTTTTCCTAATCCTCAGTCTGAACTTTAAGTCAGTTCCATGGGCTCTTTCACTGGACGCTAGAGAAGAGATCAGCATGTCCCTTCCATTCATGCAGAAGGTTGCATTGCTTTGGCACAGCCGGTTTTTGGCAGCAGGGGGCCAGAAAGATGGCTCCTGTGAGAAGATGCTGGAAGCTTCCCACCACGTCTGGCAGAGCCAATCCCTGATGGCTCTGAAGATGGACATGCTGCTGGCCAAGGCTAGGACAATGAGAGAAGCTGGTAACACCTCTGTGATGACATATTTAAGAAGAAAATCAAAACAAAGTCACGGGGTATTTTGCTTGTAGCCAGAGAAGAGAAGGAGGTGAGAACTTGTGGAGGGAACAACATGGAGACACCAAGATCAAAGGAGAAGGAGGGGCAGGAAGTGTTCCAGGCGCCAGTGCTGAGATTCCTCTGCAGTCCACGGTGAGACCATGGTGAAGCAGCTGTGCCCTTGCAGCCCTTGGGGATGGGGAATGCAGAGATCCACCCACAGCCCCTGGGGGAGGTGTCCATGCTGGAGCAGGTGGAGGCTTGAAGGAGGCTGTGATCCCATGGGAGACACAGAGGAGAGAGTGGTCCCTTGCTTCCAGGCTGGAGCAGCCTGTCCTTGGAGGACTGCACCGTGTGGAAAGAGAGACCCACGGGCTGCAGTTTTGGGAGCACTGTCTGCCTGTGTGGGCAGTTCATGCTGCAGCAGGTGCGGTTTGGCTGCTGCTCGTGAGAGTGGACCCACACCAGGAAACCTCACGGAGAGCTGTCTCCCATGGGAGGGATCCCACGGCCTCACAGGGGAAGGACTGCTCTCCTGGAGCAGTGGAAGAAATTCTCAGTGATGAACTGACCGAAATCCCTGTGCCATCTCTCCCTGCACTGTCAGTGGGAAGGTTGGAGTGGCTGGGGGGGAAGGTGTTTTAAGGGCTTATTATTATCCTTATTATTATTGTTCTTCTCTGATTCTATTAGTAATAAATTCATTTTTGCAACTTAAGTTGAGTCTGGTTTTGTCCTTGCAGTGTTTTCTCTGTTCCTTATCTCACTCATGAAGCATGTGTTTATTTTTTTCCCTCTCCACTGCCCAGCTGTAGCAGGAGAAATGGTGCCTTGCATTGGGCCAGTGTCAAATCATGACAAAGGTATAAATAGAAATAGGTCACCCCTCAGACTCCACTAAGCGAAGAAACGTAATATCCTCAGCTTCTCCTCATAAGCCATGCCTTGTAGCCCTTTCATCACCTTTGTTGACCTTTTTTGGACGCATTCTGATTTTTTTATCCCCTTCTTACATTTTGTAGAGGAAAAATCTACACAGTGTTTGAGGTGAGGACACATCAATGGTGGATGTAGTGGGACAATGGGTTTTGACTGATCAGCTATATTGTGCTTAATGCACCTCAGGGTACAACTGGCCTTTTTGTGGAAATATTGTTTTTATCTCTTGTCCCTATCCACCTCAGAAATTGTTGCTTCTCTTTAGGGAATAAAACAAAAATATTATAAGATACCATAACAGAAAATACCAATGGTTGTACTCCGCTTCTATTCCTGAAGACATCATCCTTCACATATATTTATAAGTTAGTCTGATAATACCTTACCATTTATTTACAAATCAGATCTATAGTGCTTGAGGCCAAAGGTTTTGTAATGTCCAGTGACAAAACGTAAAATCACCAGGAACCTGTTTCAGTGATTTTATGATCTGTGTCATCCTTTATAATAAATCCAACCTTTACAAGACCCCAGAGATTATTGAAAATGTATGAGCGATGTGCTGCTACCAAGGGACCACTTGTTACCTGAGAGGCAGCAAAATATTGAATTTGAAGAAGTTACCTCCCACGTAGTCAATGTGACATAGCTGAACACATAAAATTTAGCTAACCCCAAGACTATCAGGTACGTCACGAAACTTCTTGCTGTTTTCCCTCTCTCTTTCACAAGGAGTTCGGAGGAGGGTTTTTTTGGAACTAGAAAGCTGACTTTGTTTTTTGGGGATTCTTAATACAATTTTCCTGGTTGTTTCCCCTTTACCTCCACATATTATCAGCATCTTACACCTCCAAACTGTTGATTTCAGACTGCAAGGCAGGGAAGTGAATGCTTATTAGCAGGTCCTTTTCCATTACTAGTGAGGGGGAGACAGGTGTTGAGAAGGTTCAAACATAATTTTTTTTTTCTCTGACATTACTAAGTGCAGGACTGACTGAGACCTAATTTAGGTAGTGAAAATTTTCTCAGATGCTGTTTAAGATAGAACAATGTAAGGAAAACTGTAATTTTATGTCTAGTGATCCAGAAAAAATGACTGAAGTCTCCAGGCTGTGATAAAAATCACTGAGATATGACTCGTATGAAAAATTATCTTCACATTATGATGACAAATTTCTGTCTGACCAATTTGATGGCCAGTTTTCTACTATTTGGACTGTATTGAGCTATTTAGTGACAAAAAGAGGGAATTTACAAGAGCCTTCCTGTAATATAGGATTCTATTCTGTATACATAGAGCTCGCTTTCTTCTACTGTTTCAGAAACATAATAAATTTTGTGGTACTGTGTTGGCTGATATATAAACTGCCACTGTTACAACAGTTTTTTAGGTAATTTTTTGTTTATGAAACTCAGTATAGTAATTAATATATTACAACTACTAATTTGTTTAAATTTATCATTTATCATAAGTAATTTCTCACTTGTTGAGAATTCATATGCTTCTGTATTTACTTCAGTTAATAAAATAATGAAATCTGCATGTAAGCATGTTGGGGCTACTTGGGTTTAGTAGGAAAGGTCGCTCACTGACAAAATATAATCTGCTCTTATAGATCTTCCTTTATGTGCCCCAAAACAGTTGCATTATCATTTTTTTTAATATACAGTCCAAGACTTGTGACTTTCTGGGTGCTTACCACCTAAAACCTCATCACTTTTCCCTAGTGATCTGTATTCTCCAAACATTTCTGAAGCCTTTCCAAAACCTTTTAGTTGTCTCTCTGTGGTTCTGTCCAATAAACATGACCTGGGCAGATTGGTTTCTTCATTCACATCCTAAAATTAGGCCTACTAGCTTAGTGGAGTTTAATCTTACTGAAATGAGCTGATCTTCCTGTTTTTCTTTAGGAGTTAATATATTCATTAGAAATCCAAGGCATCCACTGAAGAAAGTGGGAGTTGTTGGAAAAGTAACATTGGAGTATGGCTTGGATACCATATTAAAATTCAGTTAAATGATTTACTGGAAATAAAATATTGAAACAGTGGTGTTTCAAATTTGAAATAGCTCAACTTGTGGACTAAAATAATATGTTTATGTATTATATGCAGAATAAAGCTTAATTCTACAAATGGTGCCATTAAAGATCCTGCTAAAACTGAACAGTCAAAGAAGGTGAGGTGTAACTTTATGCAGTAAACTGTAATTGAGGAAAGAAGAGAAAACAGCAGGATTCTGCATGAAGCAAATTAATTCATGCTAGAATTTCATGCTTGTGGAGAAATTAAATTCCCTAATTCCTAACCAGCACAACTTCCTTCCATGTAGATTTTTTACTTTGTATTTAATCTTCCATTTTAAATATATTTTGTTCTATATGGAAGTCCAAATTTAAACTTCTACATATTTTATTTTTTTTTTTCAATTATTCTACAGGACCATTTTTCTTTGTATTACCTTGAGGAAAACACCATGCAGCTTGAAAATTCTTGCTGTTGAGAATATAATTTACTCTTGTCCCCTGCTTTACTTTTTTTCTCTTTACTTTCCACAGAAATTATGCTTGAGACTATGCAAGTTGTACATCTATTAAATACAACAGTATTTCATCCCTTTTGTGGGATAAACATGAGAATACTGTATACTACTTGAGGAGTAATTCAAAACCACCAGTTTTTAAACAATATTTAAAACTAAAATTCGGTCAAGGACAAATTTTCAAGACTGAAGACACAAACAGATAATGAGATAATTTAAACATTAATTCTAAAATTCTTTGGTTTTTGATTAAGTTTCGAACTGAAAAATGTGTTCTAGATCTCAAACTAGCAGTTCCACATATCATTAATACATTGAGATTTTACATGGAGCAATGAACTGTTATTTTCCTGCTTCCTGCCGAGTCTTCAAATATGACAACATGAGTTCCACCCATTCTTGTGAAATGGTAGCCACAAATGTAGACAAAACGTAAGTACCCATAAACTTTATAGGAAGCCTGGTAAAAACCAAAGCACTTTGGAAATGGCATCATTGTTATACAACAAGCTAAAATACAAGCTTTCCTCTGTATACATTTCCTCAAGTTTTCTTTGTTATTAGGTGTTCTTAAACATATTATACATGCAGTCTATGTGATAGCATAAATTGTTACAATAATAATTTGTAATTCATAATCTAAATCCTCTGTAAAACAAGGTATTATTTCAGCTGACTGAGAGATAGAAAGTCAATGACGTGATTTTGTCAGAGCTTCATTTCCAGAATCAGGTCATGGTTAAGAAGTATGTTCTCGGTGTGTTTTGCTGAGTTGGAGCCAAAGTTCTGCCCATGAGCTTTTAATCTCAGTGCTGAGCTTTTAATCTCAGAGTGTAGGAATAAAATGCAGCAGGACTGGCAGATATTGTGATGTGTGCATTATTTCAAATGGATGTAATTTTTAATTGATTCCTTCTGAGAAGCTCTCATCAGATTTATGTCTCTGAATATGAACCTTAATACAAACTGGCCTTGAGCTAGGACATTAAGCTTCATCTTAAAACTTTATTCACACCTAACTCTGAACACCTCAGCTCCTTGTTGATAGTACAGTATGGAAAATGAATTATCTTGTAGCCTGTAGAGGTAGTTCATCAATACAAGGATGACATTGTGGGGGATCACTAGAATGTCTAATATGGAAAAAAGTCTCTGAGACTTCTATGCCTGCATCTATCTTTACCACCACATTTCTTTTAGCATTTTGTAGTTCTGTTTTAAGACTCAGCATTGTCATTCTGACATGTATCTGGAAAGATCTAAACCTACCAGTGGAACTTTGATTCTAAGGTCTAGTTGTAGCTGAAACTTCTAGATATCTATTCAAACTAGCATTAATACATATAACTTGCTAAAGGCTTCTACAGTGATTTCAGTTTGTTTTCAACTTAATCTCCTCAAGCCTTCTTTCTGGGTAAGCTATTTAAAATTTTTTCCCTTAGCTAGGAGAACTGCCTTCACCATTTTTTTCCCCTTCTCTGTGGAAGAAAAATGAAAAATTTGGATTCTAGACCTTGTTCTCTATATAATTCTTCTTCTGACAAGCTGGCATGTGGACAGCTCCAAATTGCTCCATTCCTATTACTCCTGACATGCTGAGGGTAACTTTACTAGTTTCTCCTTCTATTCTGACAAGTAAAAAAAATAATTAAAAAATCCAGATGATAAAATTGGTATTGTCACTAATTGACAGTGATTTTGGAAGACTTCTAATCTCTGTTCTGTTTAATTCACTCACTCCTGCACATGCAAAACTTGCATATAGTGTTTTCTATCTCATGAACAAAACTCATCACTATGTCTCCAAAACACAGACCCTGCCAACTCTATAATGACCTTAAGCCTATTATGGCACTATCTTGGCTCAAATGGTAGAAGACTTAATGCCTTTTAAATATGCTTGTGATCATCAAAACACACCTTGTGCTCTATTAAGTATACTTATCTAGTGTATAGTATACTTGTCTAGTGTATCAGCCCAAACTCTTTCCTCAGGAACTCCTTACCTCCATAAAAAACAAATAAATTGACAAACTTGTTATGCCTGTGACATTGCTAAGTCACTATAAGTAGCAGAAAACTTCAAGATCTGTACCTGAAATGCTGTCACTCTGATGAAGTTATAGATACTGGTTTAACTTACTTTGTTTGACACTATTTTTCTGCCTGCTCTGTTGTATATACATGCATGCCTAAGTAGAGAAACACACTGGATGAATATGCATTATCAGGTGCATATTGGACTTTGGGATGAGGTATTTGTTTATGTGACCAGACCACTGCCGATGGCAAAAGGAAAGAGCCTGCTCTCTCTCACCAGGTGGGATGTAACAGCTGTATTCTGGAGTCCTTTCCCCGTGGACGCCGGTGCCAGGGATACCAAGGCTCCGACCATCCCGGGGCTTTTTCCCCAGGGGGCAGGGCCCAGAGGCAGGGACAAGCCACTACCCAATAAGGGACAAGGTGGGAGTGGAACAGAGTTGGGTTACGTTCCAGTGGGGGGGTGGGGGGTGGGCGTGGCCAAGCAGGGACAAATCACGTGATACAGTTTCCACGGGGAAAGGGAAAACATTACAAATCCAATGAAACACAATATAAACCCAGTTAATGCATTACAACATTGGACAAATCAGGAATTATGAGATCTGACTAGCACTGCTTACTCAATTTAACGTGTCTGGTGATCTGTTCATGCCGTTTATTTCAGGCTTAACACCCTATCAAAATTTATAGTAGAAGAGAAATACACTTCAGAAAATCAGAAGGGGCCCCAAATTTTCACAGAGTCAAGCTTCCAAAATGACAAGGATATATTACAAAGTTTTTGTAACATGTTTTTGTCATTTTGGAAGCTTAGATCAACAGTATGAGTATTAAGTTCTTCATGGTTCCCTATACTTAATGCTCATTCACCATTTCACTAATGACATACATGCTTCATCTTAGTGATCCAAAAATTCAGTTGAATATTGTAACACAATCAGTCTCTGCACTAAGACATCAGCATCTTGACATCCGAAAAACACTGCTCAGAAGTACTTTGGATTATCCTGTGACAACAGTCTATGCCACTGGCAGATTTTAACAATATCCTAGAAAAATAAATGTGCTAGCTGCAGGCACTGGGAGTGCATCAGATGCCGTGGATAAAGCCTTAGGAAAAGCAGAGGAGGGAGTCTCATTCTTGTGTTAATTGCAAGCTTTCTGGCTGATTAAGAAATGCTATTATCTTAGGCATTTGCTCTTAGTCATGGGTTAAAGTGCAGTGCTGTATACAGTGTTAAGACATAACTACAAAGGAAGTCTCTGCTGATGAGGTATTTTAGTACAAAGATCACAAAATTTGAAAATGAATTTCAAATCTTCCATATCTTAATAGATAGATATAATAGATAATAGATGAATTTCAGAATTCTGTCTCAGATTCTTCTCTAGATGTCTGCAGTATTTCCAGGATAGCATCAAGCAAAACTGTAAAATAAAGAAATATTATCTTTGATTGTCTATAAAAATTGCGTTGTTTCTCCAAAATCTTCCTTACTGTAGTTTATAGTTGATTTTGAGAAAATACTTCACTCTACTTTCAGAAAAACATGCCATATAATAAAAAAAAAAAGGTTCTCAAAATATCTTTATGTATTCTAAAGCTATTGCAATCTTTTTCACTATTTGCTTTTCATTCCACTGAAAATGTTTTTACTTCTCAAAATGTTGCAAGAGACATTTCAATTACAGGTATGTTCCTGAAGTGGCTGCATTTCTGTAGAGAAGAAGCAATTCATAAATAATGCACATTACTTTCAGTCATAGGAAAAAATAGACAGTGTCATTATTATTCAATGCAGGCCTGCCTTGAGTGTTATACTTCTGTTGCTTTAAAGAAGTTCTCCAAATCTGTACTGAGTAAATGCTTTTTTAATTATTATTATTATTATATTTGTACATGCTCATTCTTGAGCTAGGATGAATCACCGAAGCTGTCTCATCTCCTAGTCATCCCATGGATTGGTTTCTTTGTTATATAGCAGAAAATATGAAACCCTTAGGATGTCAGAAGAAAAAAATGTATTCCACTTGAAAGTAATTGAACTGATTCTATAATGACTTGACTTGGTATGCTTGGGCTGATTTATGCTGAAGAATCTTAAATATATAACACCACTGCCCCCCCAATTGTATCAATATAAATTTTGTAATTTGCTCAAATGTTCCAGAATAATTGGAAAAGAAAGTGGTTCAAAAATTTGATTAAAACAGCCAGAAGGACCTCAAAATCACTTCAAGTCTTAGAAGTTAATGAACTTACAGTAAGAGAAGATTTATTTGTTTTATTTTCCTAAATAAGCCTTGAAAACATACAGCAAGAACACCTGGCAGACGTTTGGATGTTTCATTTCTGAGATGCAATTTTTATTAACACATTACTCAATTCTTCCCTTCCTCTTAATTAAACCTCATCTCTGCTGTTGTTTGTGTGCCATCTAATGTTATTATGAGATATTTCATGTCATAAGTTACCCTCATAGCAAAAGGAAGACTTGTTCATAATCTGAAAGTAAAAGAAGAATTTCTGTGTAAATTTATTGATTTAGCAAAATTATTTTAAGACATAGAAGTGTGAGCTTGCTAGAGAAAATTGAGTCCATTACACTATTAAGAGAGTTATATAGTAATGTTTGTAGTGTAATTGAAAAATAGAAAACATTGGCAGACAAGATATTTTGGTGCAGTAAATCCTGAAAGAAATTTCAGTTGTGACCTATATGAAAACAAAACTTCATATTTGTCAGCTGTTATACCTCTAGAGAAGGAGCAGCAGGATATTTTAGCTGAGGACATTATAACCTGAATGACACAAATTTTCTTCAAGAATATTTTGAAGGGTAATTTAAAAAGATTAAATTAAATATAAGCAAAAATCAATATAAAATTCATTGGACAGCCTTGCTTTTCCTTGCAAGAAAGTAACAGCAGTGTTTATTGGCTGCACATTTTCCTCTGGAATGATAGCCTGTGTGAGTCACTTTTGCCATTCGTGCCTTGGGGTGGCTGCCTAGAACAAAGACTAGACAGAGCTAAAAGAATAAAGTAGGTATTTATTAAAGGCCTTTAATAGGTACACTTTGGGCAGTGCAAAAGCCTCACAGAGGCTGCACCTAAGATGGACGACAGTCACAAGTTCCTCAGACAGATATAAGCTCTTTGCATATCAGAGGTTAATTGTCCAATTGCAGCTTCAGGTAAGGAAGTCATATCCCCCCTGTTTGCTTTCCACCTATTTCACTTTTGTTTATTCTTAATGGGGCCCAAGGCAGAAGGTGTCCTTGGTTCTCAGGCTTGGAAGGATTGTTTTGCCTGACAAAAATGTGAATGGAGCTTACTAATACTCTATATAGAGTTCAGAGTTATACACTAATGCAATAGAGGATCTAAAAAATATAAAAGCTAAAAATTTAAGGCATCACCAGGGGAACTGAAAGGCCATATTGTCCCTGCCTGGCCCCCCTGAGGCTCTTGTCACCCCATCTCAGACTCAGGACTGACAGCTTCTGCCCCAGCAATGCCACAGGACTTTATCTGGCTCCCCACAGCCCTGCCCTGTCAGTTCATGGGCCCCACTGAGCTGTGCCTCACCACAGGTGTCCCCATTCCTGGGGGGTGCCCAGTGTCCAGGGCTGGGGCTGCCCACGGTACACTTTTCTCCCAGCTAGGGCTGTGGGACAGCTCCGTTTACTCAACTCATCCATGCTCTGGGCAAAACACGTATACGGATGGTTTGTACAATTTAATCTTTCACCTTTGAGAGAAAACGGACAGTTGCTTGATAAGATTAAGCTGGAATATTCTGTGCTGTCAGTTTCCTCTCAGCAGCATATTAGAGATGATGATGATGTGTCCTTATCTTCTGGAGGCTTCTCAGTAGCGCCAAAGACAGCATTTAATTTCTGAAGATGGTTCAGAGTGGACAGAGCTCACCTACAGTTGTCATGGAAGGAGGACAGAACACAAAGGAGAAGGAACTGGTGGATAGAATGGTGGAAAATGGAGTTTATTTTCACTGCTGTTCCTGGTCTATTTCCTAGAACAAAATTAGACCATCTGTTTTTGGGAAGGGATGCTCTGCTTTCCCTCTCATATCCCCACAGGTACTCTACTAGTCTTGACCTCCTCTTCAGCAGGAGTATTGAAGGGTGCCAGATGTTTTCCTACTCCAGGCAATTTGCTGCTTTACTTCTGGCTTCTGCTCAGAGCTGCCCTGTTTACCTGGCAAAATGTTCCCGTTTTCTCATCTTTTCAATGCATTCACAAAAGGTCACCACAAACACATAATTCTCCTCTGTGTGAGAAGCTCTCTTTAAGCACTGTCCACTGGAAGCCCTGAAAAGAGATTCTCAGTTACTCACTCATCCTGAATGTATATAGAAGGGACTAATTGTTGAAACCCTCTCATCACATTGAATCCACAGTAGCATGGTAAGGTAACAGAAAAGGCCTTGCCTCAAAAATGTTCTCCGCATTGTGCAGGGAAGAAGATAAACAAAAATTTGACTGATTAATGAAAGAAGTTGGAAGCTCCAAGTCACCATCACAGCTGGGAAAACAGATTATTCTGGGTTTGCCATTGTGGAGGTGTGGTGTAGCTGGGCACTGTGCCTGGAGTCCTTCCTGGGCATTAGGAAGGCACCTAGGCTAAGCACATCCTTGCATGTACATGATGCAGCTGGATAACTGGAGCTAGTAACTGCCATGGTTTTGTTCATGTTTCATTTCTTCCTTATGCTGCTACAAAATCCTATGTAAATAAACAATAGTGTTTCCTGCTTTATACAAGGCAAGAAACTTTCACAGTAAAAGCTCAGATCAGCAGTTCAGCAAGTGAGATATGAAGAAGTACCAAGAGGGTGCTGCTGGAGCTGGGGGTGGCAGTGGAGCAGGCAGGAAGACAGGATGCAGCCTTACAGTGTTGGGGGTCAGGGGACAGCTGGGAGCAGTGACAGGAGCCAGGACCACCCAGTAGGACCGCTACACAAGGATAATAAGGCAGGTCCAGGGTGGGTCACAACTGGGTGCGGGGACATGCATGACCAGGCACAAGAATGCAGGGTTATCTGCAGGATAGCTAAAACCAGACTTTACCCAGAACATAATGCAGCTCCCAGGAAAAGTACTCACAGTGTCCCATGGGGCTTCTCACAGTTCCTGCTCTGCAGCTCTGCTCCCAGCAGCTTGGGAGTACAACTGTGCTATATCAGAGCTGTGATGAGCACAAATGGGCAAACCCTGAGGAGAGGAGGTGGATGGGTGGAAGGAGGGAGCAGTTTGGTAGTGCACTGGAGGTCAACAGCGAGTGCCAGTGTTTATCCAGATGTTGTGCTTCAGCCGTAACTGAGGTGGTATACAAGGGGTCCATTTGTGAACATATTAACAAGCTGATATTGAGAAAGATAATATTATTTTTGTAAATGTTTTTCAATAGTTTGAACTTCCTGTGCAGTTTCACAGATGGTAGAAGACTGGGCGCGTCAGGAGCTAAAGAGAGGAATTTGAGGCATATTAAGAAGGAAATTAAAATTAGACATAAATCTTGGCAATGTTTTCATGTCTTTAATGTATAAATTAAATACACCATGAAGTAGGAATAGTTAATTAAATCCTCTTAAGTTAGAACTATTGTGGGAGGAATTCTTCCCACCAGAATTAAAGCCAGTGTCTTCTGCTCCGTGTGGGGTCAAATGGTGATTTTTCAGGGTATAAAATATGGTGATGGTTTCACTTCTTGTATCTTTTCATCTTCTGTATCCTTTTATTGGATAGTCTGACTGGTAAACAATAAAATGCTTTTCCTTCCACTGGATTTATGTCTATGATTTGAAAATTTCTGCCCAAGTGCAACAAATTCTTCTGCATTTAGAATACATGAGGCTGTTTTACGTAAAAACTGCTGAGTGAAAACACAACATATTCATTCTCAAATCCAGTAATTCTGTAAGTTGTTAAAGAACCTTACTGGTCTCCAGGTTGCCCTTTAAATCTCAGAGAAATATAAACTGAAATAATAAACTTAGTGCCTGGGTAGTTATATTCTTTAAAAACTATAATCAAGCTGTCTGCTTAACATAAATTGGTTGTATATAGATTTGCTTAATGTTTTAGTAGTACATCATTTTAATGCAGAGTAGCTTCTTTACAGGGAATTCAGCCTGTCACTGGATGTTTAAATTTTCTGTGCCTGTTGTCATGGCAACATGAATTGACTCTGATACCCGCTGTGCTCGACATAAATTAATTTAAAGTCATAGTATCTTTATTTTCCCTAGATTTATTGTGGTAAAAAATAGCTATACTGGAAAAATAATTAAAAATGCAATAATTCTCAGCTAATTATTAGTTTTACTTGCAGTATTCAATAAATAGATATTTATTAATAATGTATGTATGGAAAAAAATTCCTCCATTTCTTGTGGAACTATACTTTTCAAATATTAAAACTGACACATTTTAGCCATTCTCTATGTTTGAATTCTTGTGTTTTCAGTTATAGTTCCATTGCTCTCAAATATGGGCACTGACCTGACAAGTAAATTTTTAGAATTTAGGATTTCTTCTAATTTCCTGATTCTTTTTGCAGTACTGTCATGCTTCCACAAAAACTGCTAACTAATATTTTATGTTTAATTTTATTGTAATATGCTCTATCAAAAAATCTGTAAAATGCATATTAAAAAAAAGAACTGGAGAGAGTCATGTCTTGATCCTTTGGGATTCTCACAATTCTAAAGAGGATTAAGAAGATACATTAAATGCATGTGGTAAGAGACAGAATATTGTTCCAGCAGGCATACAAAATTATTTTTTCCTCTTGATATTTGTAAAGTCACTCATAGCCTAATCTATCTTCTAGATTAAAAAAAAAAAAAAAAAAAAGCTCTTGATGTATAGCATCATGTAGAGTTTCTTAGTGTAGGAGACTCTCAATGACTGTTTTGCCTGACATCGACATTTTAAGAAAATTCTGTGGTTTAACCTTTCTTATATAGGTAGGTGTTACATATTTCATTGTTTATGTTTTCTACAGTACAGTCCACTTCTCAGAGGACTAAAGCTGAAACAGTTCTTTGAAAGAGTTGCATTTCAGGTTTTTTGGGTGGGTTATGTTGAAAAGGCTATTTAATGATTTTATAAATAGTGTGAACAAAATGCCATCCTTTCTGAAAATGCCGGCATCTCAAAGAAAATTCCATTTGAATAAAGTGAGTGTTTTGTAGGTAATCAAAGCATAGTTTTTCACTATTTATCCTGGAGATACTAAAATAAGGACATGGTTCTGTTTGAACAATTGTCTTCTGGACATTGAGTTTCACATAATGAAACATTTTACACTGCAATAAATTCTGTTGTTCAGATTCTATTTAATTTCTGTGTGGAAAACACTGATAAACATTTAGGGCTTTTAAAGTTACTGCTGAAATTCAGATGTCTAATGTCTAGCTGTGTCTCCATGTGCCTAGCAATTGTAACATTGCCATATTGACACATACTGTAATGAGACATTTAAGAAAACAGAAGTCTGCTGCAACTCTACATGATTCATTTGCACCAGTCTCACACATTCATTAATAACCCAGCAGAGAGAGCAAATCCCAACATGAGGTTCCTCTGGGGATTTGGGTTGCTGCATTTCCTACAAAAATCTTAATGGCTGCAAACTCTCCTCATTTGGATTAAATCTTCTGAGCAATTCTGTTTCTTAATGAGTGTGCTGTCATTCACTGTGCTAAATCTTCTGTAATGAGCTTGAAAGGAGAAAAACTCAGATCACTATTCTCATCTGTCACTGATGGGACAATTACAGTCTTGTAACTGACTTCATTTGTAGTCTGCTTGATACAAACTGGGAGTGAAATACATTATTCTCATTCCTGAATTACTGAGAGAGGTTTTCTTCCCAGTTCAGTGAGCAGTAAGTATCATAGAGCTCACAATAAAGGTATGGAATCACAAGGATGTGATTCTTACACAAATGTGGATCTCAGTATCACATCAATAAAGGTAGTGCAAAGCACAGAGCTTTATTATCAAGTTCACCACTGAAACCGATGAGTTAATGAACTCAATTTGTCTGGTCTCTCCTTTCCTGGACGAGAGAACCAGTTCTTTACTGTCAGCCGGGTCTGGTAGTAAGGATTTTCAAGGCCTCTCAAAGCACAATACAATCCATTATTTTATATTATGTTGCATTACTTTTTAAAGCATCTGTCTGATTAGGGAACTTTCACGTGATTAAGCTAATATTTTTCTTTAAAATGCTTATTAACCTTAAGTTATCGTTCTGTATGTAAAGGCAGTATTTCTATAAGACAGGAAATTGTAATGCTGAAGCACTCCTTTTATTACAGAACTTATTTTACTAAATTACTATTTTGATACAGCCAAATTTCATTTTCAAGAGCAAGTATAATTCATGTAACTCCTGGCAAATAGTGTGTAGCTTATTGCATGCTTAACTTCAGTAAGGAGACAATAAAAATAAATTAGTAATAAAATCTGTTGCCTGTTAGAAAATGCATAGCATATACCTCCAGAAGAAGTCTGTCTATAATTACTTTTCACAAGCAGAGAGCAGAGTCCAAGGATTCTCCAGAAATACAGAATGCTATTTCTAGAAATATATTGTACATTTACTTTTTAAATGGTTGGCAAAATTTCCTAAATAAATCATTCTGAGTGTCTTTGCTACTACCCTTGATAAATTTTGCCCCAACCACATGTATATTTGAAGGTAAGCAGCTAAATCACGTAGCAGAAATCAAACTTCCCCTAACAATTTTCACTTATCTGAAAAGCCAAGATTCGCCAAACCATAGTTTAGCAAGAGGTTTTTTGTCTGTTTCCAGGGACTTTGTAGAGTTTGATGTTATATTTTTAGGCTCTCACAAAAACAAAAACAAACAAACAAAACCCAAACAACAACAACAAAAAATACACACAGAACCCCCCAAAAACAAACAAACAAACAAACAAACAACCCCAAGCATGATAATAAATACTGATGGTTTTGCCTTAGATCAAGATTACAAGAGTTTTGTATTCCTAATTTCTCCAACAGTCATTGATAATATTTTAATTTCTACTTAATATTGCTTTCTTCTGATATTTGAAGCATATCAACTAAAGTGAAAGGACAATTCAAATTCAGATGTAAGACAGCAAATTTATTTGAAAGAAATAAAGTAGTTTGCCTGACTATCACAGTTCCTTAAGAAATTCTTGGAATTTGTGTTTGTTTTCACACTGATCTTCCTTGGACACTTGCTGATAAATCTTTAGTCTCTCAACAAAATTTTTCTTAATCCTGAACTGCATTTTTACCCCAAAAGTCAGTGAACACAGAGAGAAATAATGACACTTGCTGGTTGCTTTATGGTCTGACTTTTCAAGGAAAGAAAAAAGAAGTCTCGTCTTGAATTTACTATGAGTTTTCTGGGTTAGTTTGTCTGGTATGCTACAATTATGTGTGCAGTGTAGTCAGAAATGCATTTAATGCCTAAATGAGTTCAATACTCTTAGTACAGTAGTTCTTTCTCTTTCAGACAAGCTCTTTCAGAGCAAGATTTTGATCTTCTATGAAATGAAAACATCACCATATAAAGTATGGAACAAAACAAAATAAAATCCTCAAACAAACAAAAACAAAACAAAATCCTCAAACAAACATAGCACACCACACACACCCCCCCCGGGGGGGGGGGGGGAAAGTCTGCAGCTGTAAAATCAATAGATGTGGGCAGTAGGCAGGGGTCTCCTTGTCTGCTTTAGAGTAACAGGTGCAGTGATACCTTTCCTGTGTTCATGTTTGACTTCCTGTGCACTGAGATTCAGGGTCTCATTTGAACTTCCTCTACCCTATGTAATAAGCATTTATTCCTGGAGAATGCATTTTACGTTCTTCACTACAGGGTTAATTTTCCTCAGCATTCTTTCTACTCACTGAATCTGATTTTCATTTACATCAAGAACCTCTTGAACCACGGGGTTATTTCCATTTTAAAGGGCTTTTGTACTGTCAGTATCCTGGAAAAGGTCAGAGTGCAAGTGAAAAATCAAGGCTAGTAGATTTCTGGAAATCTTGTTTGTTTCTTTTAAAGTGATCATCAATAAGAAAGGAAAATATTATCTCCAGTTATTTGGTTTTCTCTTTCCAAATACTGAAATTTACTAAATTTATAAGACTTCTAGAAGAAGAAGGCTGCAAAATAACTTTGAAAGCTATTAGAAACAGTTTCAGTACTTTCAAATTGAATGACATGCATTAATAACCATCAGTTTATTTGAAGCAAGAATTTCAAAATGAAACTTTACTCACATTACACAGGGATTTCTGGCAGTAGAAACAGTTAATACGATGCAAATGGGTAAAAACCAGGAAAGTCTATTTTCAGTTTATATTCTCTGCTGTTTACCCTTAAAATTGTGAATGATAAATCTATGTACTAAACTTGTGAACCTTGGCCCACCACAGACTGCAGAACTCACACTGAATTCACAACCAAATGACCAGCACTTTTCCCAAAAAGCTAGCTTCACATAGCTATTTTTTTCTGAGATCTGTTGAATTTAATTGGCAACACTAAGATAAATAATGCAGCACCATTTCCATAGGGAGATTGTTCCACAGTCTTGCAAACCCTCTGCTCAGGAAATTTTTCCCAGTGAGGCAGCATGTCTTCCCTTACAGCCATATTAAAGTCTTTCTGTTTCAGTCCTTTCAAAGCATTGTTTAATGCCAGGCTATTGTCATTGACATTTACAGAAAATATGAAGACTCAGTGATTTTTGTAGAAAGCTTAAGAGAGGTAGATATCTATTTTTTATTCATATACCTTAGGAAAAAATGTAATTGTTAGGAAGAGATCAGCAGACCAAACTATATCCATCTTCTTAATCCCAACTTTTGTATGCCTATGAAGAACAATTTGTTGTCTTCCTTATTGCTTTCTTTTATGGCAGTTGTAAAACTTTATTATTGAATTCTTGAATTCTTGATTCTTGAATAGCAGGCTTACCTATGAATAAAATGAAGACATTTGTCTCAGTAGAGACATTGCAATACAAGTAGCTGTAAATCATATGGAAACACAAACATTTAGCAAACTGTTATATTCCATAGAGAGCAAATTCTGGAATCTTACTTTGATATATCTGTAACACAATCGGCTCCATATTTATTTTGAAGCCTCTTAAGCATTAGCCCTCCATAAGTAATAAAGCAGATCCATATGAATAATTTGAAATAGTTAAAACAGATGGGGAGAATCTATATGCAGATATGCTGCAAAGGTGTAGATCCGATCTGATAACACTAGGAAAATTACATCTTTCATAAAGAAAGGCAGCATTCAGGATATCTTCCGGTCAAATGTCAGAAACTTTTACTGCTATTTTAAGCAGAGAAGCCTTTCTTTGCAGCAAATAATATATGGAGGATTTTCCTGTAGGCATAGTCTGGTTAGCAGTAAAAAATTGTCACTGTCATGTACCCATGTTCAATGATTTATTTAATTTTTTAACTACCTTCTCCAACAGAAACAATTAAAATGAAATTATATCCCAAGAACAAATGTCCACTATTTGGAAACATTTGCATCTCAGTGTTTATGTTCATTAACTGTTTGGCCTTCTTGGCTTTCATCCAGCAGCAGAAGACTGTTATCCTGGGACAGGAATATGTAATAATTACATTATACCTCTATTAAAATATTGCATGTATTCCAAAGGTCAGTGTTGTGTCTGTCCTATTTTCAAGCTGAACTGCATGAGTGATCCTGTAATTCAAAGCAGCAGCCTCTGTATATCAAAACTACTCTCTGCGTCACACTTCACTATCATGGTGGATCCAACCCTTGTTGTACCCAAAGCACTGGAAATACTTTTGCCAGCTTCACAAGGACAAGAACAAAATCCAGCTGAGAGAAACTGAATTTGTTGTCCAAATAGAATGACTATTTTTTTTTCACTGGGTTCTCATTTTCATATTACTTTAGTTATTACAGCATATTTTGCCAGAATACCAATTTCTCAATCTCATTCACCAATACAGAATAAAAGCATTACATTCTGTCAAGTACCTGATTAAAAGACATACAATTAGCTTTTCTGTTTCTACTAGGACTGAAACTGGCTGTTATGTCCTTGTCATGTTAAACAAATGAGTTAACACAATATTTATTGCAGATTTGGTGATATGGAGATCACATGGTCTAAGTAACTACATAATTTGTTCTGACCCACTAGACAAAAATAGTCATTAGTTGTAATATAAATGATCCTATTTATCCTAAATCTTATGATAGCAATAAAATGTGTTACCATTCAAGATCAACAAAAAATATTTCCAAACAGGAAAAAAAAAAAAAAATTCACCATCTTTAACACTGATTTATTTCAGAATAGATGCACAGATGAAGGAGATGTTTTCCATTCAAAATTAGGTATAAGTATCTGTTGTAGTTTAAGCCCACCTGGCAGCTAAGCAGCACACAGTGGAATGGGGAAGAAAATTGAAATAAGATGAATTTAAAAACTTCTGGATAATTCCTGTATTTTTTATACTAGGCATGACATTCTGTGATTGGAATATCCCTTTGGCCATTTCAGGTCACTTGTCCTGGCTCCTCACTGGCAAATAATGAGACACTGACATGTCCTTAGCACTACTTAGCAACAGACAAAACATTAGTGCATAATTTAACATTATTCTCATACTCAATCCAGAACACCAACTACTAAGAAGAAATTAATTCTCTCCCAGATGAATCCAGGACATCATCAACCATAAATCTCCATCCCTTGTTCTATCTCTGATTTTCACTTTGAATGCCTTGTCACTTCCAGAAAGAAACAGAAATTTTAGTGGTGAAATGCTGTAGTTATATGTTTGCAAAGATACAAACAATTGTTAAGAGATAAATTTGCTTACTCATGCAGAGATACTTGTAAGTCCCTGAATATTCAGTTAATAAATGTGTTGTCATTTAGGATATAAGGTTGTCTAAATATAGAAGATATGTCCATTAGTTCATCTGAAAATGACACAGTTATGTTAGTCACTGGCGTCAGAAGCCTTCTGAATCTTCTGACAGTCTCCTGGGTTTTGTTCTTTTCTCCTGCTTCTCACGCTGAGCCTTTTTCCCCTCAGTAGATATCCAAAGAATATGTATTAGCCATAAATATTCCCTTTTTGCAGCATGAGCTATTTTATACTCTTATCCAGGATATTGCTTTTGAGGGCTTCTACTGAGATATTGTGCTGTAGATAGGTCTGTTATTTGAAGTCTCTCCTGTGTTTAATCTGTAATATCCAATGCAAGGGGTGGTGCTGGATTTTAGAACCACAGGCTTCTCAAACTGGAGCCAGCTTGCAGTCATTAATGGTGTTTTAGGCTTAACCTGAGATTAAACAAAGGCATAGAATAATTTTAGCAATAACAACAATAACCACAACAATTACAATGACAACAATGATGATGATAATGAAAAATTATACCTATAAACAATGAAAACATCTATAAGGAGCAAGGTGCAATCCTTGGTAATTCCTAGTTTTGTCTAAGAAGATGGAAGATAATTAAGAGCTCTCAGATACTTGGTGACAGTCCAAGATCTCCTTTCAATTCTACACCAACAAAGAAATACTGGCTATTATATGAGATATGCTCAGTCTTCATTAATGCAGTTGACAGGAGAAAAAAGTCAGAGTCACGGTCTCAGACAGATAAGGAGAAGAGAAGCAGAGCATCCCAATATTATGTCATTGTAAAAGCTCTAGCAATTGTAACAGATATTATTAATGAGATGACATAGACATTTCTGAAAACAGGCTGTCGGATATCTACTTTCATTATTAATGATAAAAATCCTTCTCATCCCCCCAGAATATGCTCCTTAAAGTTTGTAAAGATATTTCTAGAGGGCTTCCCTTTTAGACTGGGAGCAATGATTCTGCATCTTACTTCTCAGTTACTGATTATAGTTTCTCTAACTCTATCTTTGTAGGCTGAGTAAAGACCTACCATGGATGGTCAGTTCCTGGCAACATTTTGCACCAGTCTGGAAAATACTTGGGTGTTATGAGAAGGAAATCCCAAATCTCAAGGTTTGGATAAACTCTGAAATACCAATACAATTATTGAAATCAACTGAAATAGTTTCTGTTACTCCAACACTTCTTTCACTTCTCCTTTCTTTGTTTCCATTTACTTCCTTCTTCTCAGCTTTTAACTGTTTTCTTGCTATTTCTTGCTTACATCGTTACAGCACAATTCCTGCTTTCCTAATATACCTTCCAGAGAAATGACCTTTGTGACAGATACTACTTTCAAAAGCTTTCCTTTGTATCTACTACTCCTGGTCTTTGAGAGCCTAAGAAAGACCAATTTAAAGAAGCTGTGAAGGAAAAATACAGTAAAGATAAGCCAGAGAATATTTTAATACAAAATTCAGAGTCCAACCATGCAGCTTAAGAACAAAATTCAAGCTCTTTAGTTAAAGCCACTTTTTGAAAACTACGATGAACTTTCTGTGGAGCAGGATGGTATGTTATGACAATATCTTCTGCTCCACATTTTCCTTTGAATGTTTAGCCATATACAGTATCTTATCTGCTAGAGCAATACCTGTTTTGAATCAGTATAAGTCTGATAAATTTTAACATCAGGTTCCTCTGCTCACATTTTTAGAATTCGTTTACATATATCTCTAAATATTTTATTTAACTAATAATTTCCTTCCCATTACACTGGTAAACATAGAATGTATTTTGAAAGCTTTTGCATTTTATTAGGAAAAAATGCACAACTTCTTCCTTTTAATGCTTTTCCCAAACCTGCGGACTGCAAAAGTCAATTCTTTAGCAGAGTCTCTGTCCATTAAAAACTGATTGATGCCATCTTGTGGCATATAACGAAAACGCAAAACTATCAACCCACAGTCTTTGTCTTGTATATACATCTTATACATCTTGTATAATTTTGCAGCCCATTTTTTGGAGCACCTCTTTTTTCTGCTTTTTCACTACCACTATGTGCATATCATTTTCTTACAGCTCCAAGTCTAACTCAGTTCTACAGTTGAAAAATTTTACTTTAAAACCATAACTTAAGAAATCTTGTAAAAGAGAACAGTTTGTAATACATATTATGATAAAATTAAACCAGGAAATATAAAGAAAATTGTTAATTTTATGAATCTATGTTTAGTCCTTGAAATTTTTAAGTTAAAAGAAAAAGAAAGGCTCTGTTTAGAGTTGGCATCACTGTGATAAGACAAAGCTTGCAGAGACATGGATTCAATACTCAGTGGAACTACTTGTTTTTGCTCTTAACTGGAATTTCTAGTGCTCTTTGACTTCCAGTTTCATATTAGAATTAACCTGATAATTTTTTTCCTCAGAAATTTTCATGTCAGATTGGCAATCTCATCTATGGCATGGTTTGACCACTGCAATTTGCAGTGCTACCTAATTGCCACCATGAAATGGTTTGAAACATTTCTTGTATGTAATGAAATTGACCTTCTATCTGTAATTCACAAACATCCCAAAATGGAATGCATGTCCCACTCTGTCATCTCATTGTCAGAACTCCTACCTGATGTTTTTATTGTCTATGATTTTAGTCATATTCCTGCAATAATAAGGTACCTAGCAAAAGAGTAGGTAGTCAAAAAACGTACATTTCCTTTAAAGAGTGTCTGGGAACCTATGAGACTCTGAGACCTTATCCTAGACTAGAGTATTTTTTTGAATAGTAAATTTATGGAAGAATATCATATGGAGGATTACCTACGGAATAGTTACAAGAATACCGAAAGCCTGGCCCTTCTAGGGACAGACTTGTCACACACTTTGTCTATGCATTTACGTCTTTTTAATCTTGTCTGTCTTTCCTTAATTCAATTTCAATATCAAGTCATCCCCTAGCCCCTTCAAAATTGTACCCTGCTATTCCAGAGCTGTAGTAGAACAGACAAACTCTACATTATGTTCTTTCTTTTAAAAAACCTTGAGGGAATGTTGTGAGATGGGGTAATATATAGTCCCTCAGAACCCTATCAACATTTTGTTAATACCACAAACTTTTGAAAGAAAATCAGTGGGAACATTAATACAGCCAAAGGTACATGGTAGGGGCAAGACAGTGACAACATTTTCATATTTCCTCCAGTCAGATCATATTTTCCTAACAAGATCAACACATTTTATAAGTTTTTCACATGGCGACATAAAGCACAAGGATTCTCCTTTCTGTAATTTCGTGCACCATTCCATGTTTGTGAAAATCAATGGTCGTCCTGATTTTCCTTCTCTGCAAAAACAAACAGCGCAGTGTGAACATATGATCCATAATTCCAAGAAACACACAAGAGTTAATTCAAAGACTGTTTCAGGTCTTCTTTTTCACTGAACTGCATAAATGCTTCCTACATAGATGGTTGTATGTTGTTATAATATGGAGAATGTCAATAGGCAATTTTCTAATCAGGTCCTTACACTTCAAAACATACTGTATTATCTCATCTCACTTCCAGAAATTTAAAAGCAAGTTCTGATGGACCATGAGACTGCTGAAATGGGTCTGAACAGCCAGTGTTCCTTTTGTCCCTAGAATATGAATATTCTATTCTAAATTTACATGTTAATCTCAGTATCTAAACTGTGTAAATTAGAACTGAATAATGAAAACTTAATAGCTGGAGTTTCTGCCTTGGGGTACTAGTCACCATGGGGAAGGAGAGAATGTATTTGTCAGTAGGTTTTTCAAATTCAGAATCAAATATGTAGCCATACTGAATAGTTTTGCCTTCTTTTATCTATGCTAGAAAGAAAAATCCCATTCTTAAAAGGCTAAAAATAATGAAATAATAATCAGTGTAATGTGTTTAACGGAAAAAGTAGAGATAATCATGAAGATGTGAAGATGATTTGTTCTGGAAGTTTCTTTGTAAAACCCCTCAATTTTTAATTCCAAGCAATCTTTTTTATTACAGATTAGTAGTTCACAGAACCATAAAGCCTTGTACTCACCTTGTGTAACATGTCGCCTGATCTAACTCTGTGCTCAAATCCATGTTAATTACACCTTCAATATGTCTAAGGTTTGTTTAACTTACTCCTAAGGACCTCCAGTGAAGGAAACACTACAACAGTACCAGGAAATCTGTTCTGGTTCCTTACAGACATCATTGTTCACCCATTTATCGCCCTGTTTAGTCCAGATTTTCCCTGCAACAAATGTGTATTCAGCTTGGACAGGTAGAACAGATTTTCCATTTCCTTTTAAGAAAAGCCTTTACAATTTTTTCTCCCTTTATCTTTATTTTCCTGCAGCTGCTCAAGCTTCCCCTTTAGGTCACACTCTTTCTTGACCTTCAAACATCTCTTTATTGCTCATCCTTATTGAACCACATGTATCTTAAAGTATGGTGCAAGAATACCCTCTAAATGCCCAAATACCTTGCTACAGCAGTATAGAAGGAAAGTACCATTTATTGTTCTCAAGTCTTCTGTTTCTTTCTCAAACAAGAGATTTGAACTTGTTCTGTTTTGTTGCTGTTGCGTTTTATTGTTGTTGTTGTTTTAATTATATTGTGTGGTTTTTTTTGTTTTTTTTTTTTAATTATATTGCATGGCTCCTGTGGTCAGATTTGCAAAACACTATTAACCACGTGGTGTTCTAGGAAACTCTTACCCACATGATTGGCTCATATTCTGTATTTGTGCAGCTGCCAATTTCAGCCTACACACAGGCTAATAAATTTGGCACTGCAGGATTTGTAGCTGCTTTGAAATGTCTTCTCTTTTTTTCCTCCAAATTTCTTCCAGTATGTAAGATTAGTCTATATTCTCACACAGTTTTCCTGTGTACTAGAAAGTCTAGATTCTAGCTCTGTTACATATCATTAAAACCAAAGACAACGTAGAGTACTTTCAGAAAATTAGAACCTGACATACATTTTCTTTGAGAATGAACAATTTTTCTCCCAGTATTTTTGGTGCTAAAAAAGGAACCCTCAATTTAGAGGAACCTCCATATACAAATTTACAAAGCTTCCTTCCTTTCCTACTCATAAATAAACCTGCTTGTTAGCAAGAGCAAGTAGAGGCTCTCTAAGCTCTCTTTGGCACCCACAAATGGAGTCTCCTTTGCACTTGCAGGTTCCACTCTAATAATGCTGAGAATCTCAGAATTTGTTCCCTATGAATTGAAAATGGGACACTGTACTGTTAATGGGGTAGAGGGTGCAGGAAGTTTGCAGTGTGATAAAGTATGTCTGCAAGAGACGAGTTTCATTATTTCCTCATGTTTCCTTTATCAGGGTTCAGGGTTAAAAAAAACTTGATAACTTCTGAAAAAATTAAGTGTGGGATACACCTTTAAATTTTGCCAGAGAAAACTGATGTATCAATATCAATGCATCAGCCTTACTTTAGTGACATTCATATTCACAGGAGATTGCATAGAGGGAAAATTAGATTTAAAATGGCAAATATTCTCTAAGTACAAAACCAATCTGAGGATACCCTGAAAAATTCTTAGAGGTTTTTTGTTAATGGCAGGTGTCTACTAAGCGTGATAGATTTATAAATTAAACATTAGGTATTGCACTAAACAAAACCCAAAATAAAATAAAAATCCTGTAATAATGCAGTAGCTTGATGACAATAAGTTAGGAAACAATGAATATTTGATGATGCCAGAACAAGGATATTTGTTTCCTGTAAGACAAAAGATCTCTCTCAGCAGAAAAGTGGAGCACATTTGTTCTGCATCTGCAGAGATGTCGTATGGAAGAGTAAATCTCTTCAATCACCATAATCTGTTAGCATTCAATAGGGAAAGATCATTACCTCCCACTTTACAACCAAGTTCTTTTTGTAATTCTAACTTTGCAAACATAGTCTATACTCAATAAAGACAATAAATAATGTTCATTAATTATCCCCTTCATGTCCTGGTCCACACAGTACCTTCTGGCCCAAAAGCAGGCAATTAGAAGGCAGAATTACATCTGACACAAACATCCTTGGTGGGTTATGCAGAATGTGATTATTTTCAAATGTTAAAATAGTGCTTTTGTGAATATTATGAAATCTTATAGCCAATAGCATAAAATAAGGAACAAGACACAAAAAATTGGCATGGATTATGCACTATAGTTGATAATTTTAGTACATAATTTAAGCATTCAATTTAATATAAAATTTTCCTATTTATGCTATTATTTTAAGTAATCTTTTCCTTTTTTACTTTACAGCATATGCATACCAATAAACTCTACATTAATAGTATGAAAAGAAAAAAAAAAAAAAATGAAAACCACCTATGAAGTTAAAAAAAAAAAAAACCCTAATCAAGTCAGTAGTGAACTGACAGCTAGCTACATTTTCTACCAAAACTCTTCTAACAGAAATATGAGATTGTGATTAATTTTTTTATTATTATTATTTTTTTTTGTAACAAATACTATTTTTTGCAAAAATATATTTTAATTAATTTTGTCCTGCAAAGCAAATTTCTATTGAGGATTTTTCTTTTTTTCTTCCTTAGAATCTTAAAGAAATCTGGATTGAAACTAAAGCAAAGAGGAAAGACTAACAGCTAAAAGCAGCTCCAGAAATGTAATGTTTCTGTTCTTTTTATTACACAAAAAAACTCCCAGTTTTTTTTCTGGATGTGGTGGTTTAACCTCAATCAGAAGACAGGCACCCACACAGCTACTCAGTCATTCCTTCTCTTGCCTAGTGAAACAAATAAGGGAATAGGAAGAACAAAAGCAAGAAAACTTGATGTGTCAAGATTAAATTTATTTGACAGCTGAAGAGAAAAGAAAGACGAAACAGGTGTGACAGAATGGCAATCCCTCACCAACTCCCACAAGCAGACTGATGCTCATTGCCACTCTTCGAGTGATGGAGACCCCAGAACCCAAAAGCATCCCCTTCTTTCTTCTACCTCCAGTGTTCATTGCTGAGCCTGTCATTAATGAGGTATTCAATATCCTTTTGGCTAGCTGGCATCAGCTATCCTGGCTGTGTCCCCTCCCAGTTCTCTTGCCCATTCCCAGCTTGCTCACTGAGTGAGGGGAGTGCAGAACAGAAAAAAGAAATCCTTGTCACTCTTCACTGTTCAAAAATGGCCAAAGCATTGGTTGTTCCTAACTCTGTCTTAGTGACAAATCCAGAAGAAGAGATGTGAACAATCATATAATTAAAGAAGATAATTTTTCTTAATAATATATTCCAGAATGATGCATGCATTATCTGCATTGTATCATTGCATGTAAAACTTAATTTTTAACTTAGATATTGATGACATTGATAACTTCAGCATGGGGGTTTTTTGCCTGAATTATGGCAAGAAGTATCTTTTTTCATCATATATTCCTGTCTGTAGCTGCTACCTGCAAATAATTTTTCTATGTGACAAAAACCATATACAAACATGAGAAACATGTGTATTCCTCCTCCTCTAATTCCGTGTATTCCTCTTCAGTAAAGAGTGTTGCAGTGCCTAATGCATGGTCTTCCTCACGCTCACTCGGGCTAGCTCAGGCACTGTGGTGTGATAAGGTACGGACAGCTGGCCGCGCCAGCTAATCGGATCCTGTGGGGTCTTGGCTCTCACACAACCTCGGCAGTAGGCACAGGTGGTGCAAGGCAATGACGGCAGAGATAGAAAGGTGAACTCTGCTGAGCGGGTCACAAGATTTTATTGGAGCCCCTGTGTGGGACCTCCTCACCTCCAGGTAACTGCCCAGGCAGAGCCCCCCAGGCTGCTTGCCAGCAGATTTAATTTGGGGGTGAAACAAGGGGAAGAGGCAGGGGTGAGCAAATCAAGGATCACCAGGGAGGGGCCACCCTGATGAATGATATTTTCATAAATTAAACATAAATTATAAGGAGGGATCCCCTCTGGATCTGACCTATCACTCGACGCCCTTGGAAGAACTTTCTAGCTCCAGGGGAAGGCTCCGAGATGACAGGCAGACCCCAGAGGAGGGGGAGTAGGGGATTGACATATAATGGTTGGAGGGGAGAAAAACACGGAAAGACCATTGGGGGAAACAAACAGGGGCACATAGGAGGAACCATTCAATAAATTAACAGCACATACAATAAAACAAAACCAAGTCCCACACCACTATAAAACAGGGTGCCACTTCTGCTCTGATTCAGCTCACTTACTCACTACCTGTCTGGACTGAAGTCTTCAAACACTAGAGAATTTTTGCTAGGCAATGCTGAGAGGAAAGAGCAGATACATAATGATGGAGAGTTGAACATTGTTGCAGCAGACCTTGCCTTAGAGATAGAAACTAGAGGAGGCTCTTGTTCAACAGTGTGAAAAATACCAGTTCATTCTTCCTCACAGCTTGGCCAACAGACTCCAACTCCTCACTGACTCTGACTACAGCAGACTCCCACTGTAGGCTTCCCTTGCAGACTCTGACTGGTGGCTCCAACAGCAGGAAATAACCAACTAACCTTACAGTAGAACCCTCACAGCAAAAATTCCCCCTCCTGTTTGGTCAAGCACACTCATCCTTATTGGATATAGCTGTGATCTATCAAGGGCAAGTCTGCCTTTGGTAATTAGCACAGCTGTGACTTATCAGGGGTAAGGTTGCCTGTAATCCATTCTACTACTGAATTATAACCCAGGAGTATCAAAATGTCTGTCCAAATGTCCTTCTAAAAATTAATGTTATAATAAGAACAAGATTGAGCCTTGTAGAATACTGAAGGTGTAACTGCCTACAAATATTCTTTGTCAGTGCTCTGGGAAAAGGAGCATATTCTCCCAGGATTAGGTAGGGTGCTCAACTCTCACAATGACTACTAAATTGCCGACAGATAGATGTAAATAAGTACAATACGAGACTTTACCTCCTTACACAGATCAAGTCACCCAGGCAGTAAATTGGAGTAAATGTGTGGCTAGAGATCTCTAGCCTGACTTCATCATATTGCCATCAAATGAATAAAGTGGGAGATTGCCCATTTTTTAGGTGAGAAAAATGTCTAGGGAAAGAAAGAGGTAGTTCTTCTGCTTGTGATACCATCCTCCCATATACTGATCTTAACAAGGCAGACAATCAGTTCCTGAACTCTGCAGAAGGTCAAGCTGCAATGTACACAGACCTTTCCAATATCATATTTACATTGCCTAAATGTATTACTTAGAATTTATTCCTAGCATTAATGTCTGCCTCTTTGTAAGGTAGTCAGATTCCAAAAGAATGAGTGATTCTTAGTGCTTCAGTTATTGAATTACTCCCTCCAAGAACTGGATTTCTACAACAGATTGTCGTAGCTGCATCTTCTTCAATAATGTGCCTGCCATTTTGTACTTGATGATTTACTGTTCTCTTTAATTTTGTCTTAAATCTTGAAAAAATGTTATCTAACTGTAAAAATTAATTTCTATTTAAATTCTATTTATTTCTGTGGGAGACACAAATATTAAGTTAGCTTCTGTTACAATACTGCACAGTGTATATTCTGAAATACTCACCTTACTATTCTTTTCAAAATGATCCTGGTTTTTGTAAATTCTAGTGGTATCTGTGGGACCTCTTCTGCCTCTGTTTGCAGTTCATTCACATAAAGGAAAGAACAGAATAAATATGAATGTATATGTAAATATATGCACTTCAGTTCTAAAATAATGAAATACATGTTAACAACAGACATTCCTTTTTTTGACCATTAGTATTCTTAGCAATTCCATTTTGATTGTTTCCAAGAAAGAATATTGTTAATATAAATCTAGTATTTACACTGTGTTTTACTTGGTACATATTTTATTAGCTCACCTATATTCAAGGTATGGTACCTGCAATCTTCTGGCATCTAAAATCTAGACTTATGGAAGGCAAGCAGAATTCTTTGTATCTCTTTATACAGACTATTCTATCTACTTTTTTCACTCTGTTACTGAATTCTACCACTTCATTATGTGAGGACTGAGAAAATTGCATAGACCTTGTTTTAGAATCTTCACATTATGATTGAAAAATTTACTAATGCCTTACTTTTCTTTAGACAGAAGGAATATACACAACTTATCTATTTTAAAAATATTATTTTTAAATAGAGTATTTTTTTCCATTTGGTTGTGAAGAGAAGAAGAACCAAATGTAGCTGTTCAAATAAAGATGACAATCTGACAGGCCACAAAATTGTCTTGTTAACAACACTTCCTTTTGACCACAGTCAATGGACACATGAACATACAGACAGAAGATGAATAAATGACCTTTTCCTCACAGTTTTGGATGAAAGTGGGAACGATAACATAACTTGGAATGGGAGTAGAGAGAATTTTATGGAAAAGATAGGGAATTTGGTTTTGTCCATGCGATGCAAACATACAGGAGAGTGATGTTGGAGGAACAAAATGAAGTGGAGGAACAAAATGAAGAATATGGTTGCCTAGTTCTGGACTGAAATACTGTTTAAAGTGCAAGCAATTTAACAACACATCATTTAGAGTTTCCTTTTATCCAAAAACTAACTTGTCTTCCAGTGATTTAGGTGGCTTGTCTTCCAATCCTGCCAGCAACCAGAAGCAATTCATGATGGCAGTAAAGGCTCCTCAATGAATTATTGCATAATTAAAACCTTAATATCTTATTCTACTAGAAGATTGGTAAGAAAACAGCAGCTGGGTGGAAGACTCTAGATTGTGAAATTTGGGAAACTTTTATAACATCTAGTATTTATGTTTTCTGTTTTCATATTTGAAAATTATTTCCTCATTTGTTAGTGATATGATTGAGTATAGGAATTCTGTTCGTGGTTGGACACCATTCTACTCACAAAATTAATTTCTGGTGCAAATGCCAACATAAAAAAGTAAAGTTTCCCTTGCCACCTGAAATCAGATGTTTACATGTTTACAAAGTAACATGTAAAAGTAACACCTGTCAATTGAAACAATGACAATAATGGTTGCAAAATATCAAATGAAATAATGGCAATAATAAATGTAAAATATTTGTTTGCTGAATAGTTTATATCAAACATCTGAACAAAACTTTCTACAAGCTTAATTTGCCATGGAGCAGCAGAAAAGTGTTTTAATAAATTCTGTGTTTGAGTACTGAAGAGAAAACTGTTGCTGGTCTCATTGTAATGCTTGTCCTGGGAACTATGAAAATGAACAGGAATATTCCCCAGATAGTATTTCTATGAGTAATCTTTCAATTCTGTCAAGTAAATATAATGCTTAAAGCACACTGTATCTGACCCTGAGCTCTAATTGATCTGCTTTAGGAACTTTATTTCAGAACTTTATTTTAGGAAGTTTATTTCAGAAACTTAGCCAAATTCAGACTTCCAGTGTGTTTATTTAGAGCTTTATCTTTGCTAATGATGAATTCTTGGTAATACAAAGTTTCCCTGTGTTTTTTTAACTCAGAGTTTAAGTAACTTAAACTCACTAACAAATGATGTAGCAACAGTCCAGCAGTCCCAGTTAATCTTAAAATTATATATTAAATATGTAAATTATACACCTACACTTAGTTTCTCCTATTTTGAACTGGAGTCAGCTTATTATCTGTCTTGAAGATGCCATTGGCCAGAGAGCCAAATGATATAAATTAAGATAGTGACATTGGTATACTCCACTGATTTACTTTACCATGGATTATTGCCTTTAAATATTCAGGATTTTTTAAACTGGTCTCAAGTATAATAACATAGTTCTAAAACAATGTTTCAAACAGTGAACTGATCTTTTTTTGTTTACATTCTCCACTTCTGATGGCTTCCCAAAGAACTCTTGTGAAATTGCACTGACTAATTTGGAACAAAACTATTCAGTCCCACCTCCAGTTTCAAGCCAAGTGAAAGCTGAAGAGATTTCTCATAGCAGACATGGAATGTTGAAATGGGAGAAAATTACTTCCTTGTGGCTAAAATACTTAGCTGATCCAATACTGGAATAAAGGAAGAAATTAAGTTAAATGCATCACTAGTCATAACTTGGCAAATCTGAAGACAGAGGCAAGAATAGAATTTAAGCACTGTTGAAGACATTGTAGAAATGTGTAATGACTGGTTTTTAGTATTGATAAAAAAAGCAATTTCTATTCAGGTAAAAACATAATGTATGTTTTCAACAATATTTTACTGACTTAACTGCTTGTACACACTCAAAAAGAGACTCCAGCTAAAGGAGTAAAATCAGTATTTCTGTAAGTGTTAGCAAGTGTTGACTTGCTTACAAGACTGAGCTCAAAACTTTTCTGACACAAAAATTAGAAGAGTACAGAGTCAGGGAACTGGCAAAGCAGAGAGGAAAATCCCTAAAGGATTAGGCCAGTAGGCAGTTGTCGGTCATGATGCCATGTCTGCTGCTGATGAGACAATTTGGTGCCCATTAAATAGTTGCCATGCCTGACATCTCAGCTTCCTTCTTGGCAGCAAGAAGTGCAGCCAGCCTGCCCTTTGAGGACTTTACTTTGTTAAAGCAGTCATGGACAGTGTGCTGATTAACTCTTCTCTTCCTGCATTTACACTTTCAACAACTATTAAAGAAAAGTTGATTTCTGTATTTTCAGAGATAAAGACTCTGCTAAGCTCTGGAAGAAGAAATGAGAGATAGGAGAGCCTAGAAGAAAAGAGGTGCTGTGCACTTGCCCAGTGAGATCCTGGCTAATTTATCACTGGTTTAAGCTCTTAGAACACCATGAATGACCACTAAAAAACTAGTCTCTGCTTTTCCATACCTGTTAACAAGCACAAACACAACTTTTAAAATATTTGTGCAGTGTCCAAACAGACAGTACAATAGTTTATTTATGGTAATGGCCCAACCTTGGTCAAACAAATGGGCTTGTTCAATATGTATAAATAATTGTAAAATAAACTGCAGCAGAGTCTCACAACTTCTCTGTGTTTGCAATAGCAAACCAGATAATTTACTTCAATAAGTATCACCAGCAGTGGATGTCTGCTTTTCCTCCAGAATGAATCCTGTCATAGAAGCACATTTAGCCCTCTGAAGAAACACTAACAGAAAGAATTAATGCTTGAAAGACATCATTTAGAAGAAAAAGATTCTTTCTTGTTAAGGAATTCCTTTGTGTTTCTTGTGAAAGAGTTCCTCTGTGCTCTCCCAAAATGCAGCTGAGGGTGACAACCTTCTAGTTGCATTTGAACAAGATGAATACATAAATTTTGAAGGTATTCTGTATGTTAGAGCTTTCATTCATACTACTGATTTCAAATTCCAAAATAATGACTTTTAAAGTGGTATTCTTATAGCCAGTTGAAATATAATTCACATCCCCCACAAACCCCCCCATCCCAACCCCCAAATCTACAATGAATAACTTTGAACTTTTAGCATTAAAACATTAGGACAGAAAAATATATGACTAATTTCATTGTGGACACCAATTATGAAAAAATAGTTATAAAATTATTGCCATAAAACAGAATATCACTGTGTATAACAGACACTGATGTTCCAAAGACGAGTGACCACCCTTGCTGAAGCAGAATATTATGAGAACTTCTAACCACTAAGTGGATTGCTTTAAAAAATGAGAAAGAAAAATTTCATTCCTCTATGTCCTAATGAAAGTATTGGCTGCATCCAAAGCCCTGTGGGCAGCAGGGGAGGAAGAGGTTTCTGCCCCTCTGCCCTGTTCTGGTGAGACCCCACCTGCAGAACTGCCCCCATCCCTGGGGTCCCAGCACAGGAAGGACATGGAGCTGTTGGAGAGAGTCCAGATGAGGGACACCAAGGGGGTCAGAGGGATGGAGCTCCTCTCCTAAGAGGAAAGGCTGAAAGAATTGGCATGTTCAGCCTGGAGAAGAGAAGGCTTCTGAGTGACCTCATTGAGGCCTTTGGTACCTGAAGAGAGCCCACAAGAAAGATGGAAATGGACTTTTTACAGTTGCATGTAGTGATAGTACTAGGGGGAACGGCTTACTGTAACAGGTTTAAAGTAGAATCAGTTTATATTAGATATTAGAGAAAAAAAAAAAATATTGTGAGGGTGCTGAGGCCCTGGCACAGGTTGCCCAGAGAAGCTGAGGTTGCCCAGTCCCTGGAGGTGTTCAAGGCCAGATTGCATGGACCTCTGAGCAGCCTTGTCTAGTGAAATGTGTCCCAGCCTGCAGCAAGGGAGTTGGAACTAGATGATCTTTAAGGTCCCTTCTACTTTTAACCAGTGTTTGATTCTGTGATTCCATGAGGATGCAATATGCAGTTCCCTCTTCAGTTATTTGGCCACAGATTAATAAATTTCCTCACATCCAATGTTTGTAACATTCATTTTTTTTAAATCTATGATGAAAGCTATGTTCTAATACCATTAACAATAAATTTAAAAAATTTAACCCATTTTTAATACCTATACTAATATGCAAACAACCAAAATCTATCCTCCCACAGTGACAAGATACAACAACAGGGTCAAACCTTTCCTCAGTGTGTGCATCAGAACAGAACCTCCCAGACTGCTATCACTGGCATGGACTAGACAATTTACCCTTGGTTGCTATCTCTTCCTTCTCTAGCAAATTTTTTGAAGCTGTGGTGAAATTGTCTTTAGAGACATGCCTTTAAAAAGCTGGTTTCTCCTGTTAATCATATCATTCAGATTTCTGGGTCACAGGTAAGTTCTTAACATACCACTGCAGGTATAACAGGGCAGTTGTTTTCCAGGTAGCTGAAACCTAAGTCCTATTGACTCATAGCACAGATTAGACCTGACACCTACGCTTTCAAATTATGATGAAATCATGGGCTCATAGTCACTGCTGTAATGGAATGCACCATTCATCTCTAGCCATTAAGTGTTCTTAAGCCTTTAAAAACTAGAAATTGCATTATAATAGAAGACTGAAAGGCATCTTATTCACTGAACTCCTTTCTTTCCTTTGGAAGACAAAGACACGTTTTCAGTTTTGTTGTTGAAAAAATGCTTCCAAATAAACAAAACTGGAAAAAGAGAAACATAGATTCTAAGGTATTTGTGTTATGAAATAAATAAACATATTCCTAAACACATTATTAAGAAACATGCTGAGATCTAACTGAAACTGGTTAATCAAATACTGGTTTCCAATCAGATGAAAACCATAGAGGTAGCATAGAAGTTCGGTATTTCCAGGTTGTACCAATGCTTGTAAGCAACGGTTCTAAACAAAATAGTATTGAAATCAACCAGTTACTTTGAAATGTGCATTCATATTATCACACTGAATATGGAAATTACAATAAACCCTGGCAAAATGTTTTGATTATCTCAGCAGTCCAATTTGGACCTGTTAAGGGTTAAGATTTTCCTGTAGAATTTTTCCCCACCATGAGTTGCTAGGAGACTTAAGTGCTGATAGTTAAGGGGTGCTTAATCTGACAAAGGAAGTTGATCACTTGGTTTTGGGGGAGGGAGGAGGCTCCCGAGGGTAGAGGTCTCACTGCTCTCGGTCTTCCGGGGAGCACGGATTGGGCGACTGCTTGCTGCCTGGAGTCCACAGTTAACGGAGGAGTCTGGTCCTGGGAATCCTACCATCTGTTGGAGTGCCCAGGAATTCAGAGTTTCTTTGCTGTCCTGCTGGATTTTGGGTCAGCCCAGGTCCAGCCGCTGCGGGTTCTCCGGCACTGCCCATTTCATCTGCCAGGTCACCCCCCTGCCTGCTGAGGACAGTCCACCGCTTCCAGCTTCCAGCCATCAGCGCCGGAGTTTCCACCATTTGCCCTTGGGGTCCTTGGTTCTGTTTTTACTATTATTATAATTGCTGTTGGGTTTTTTTTGTTTGTCCTGTTATATTTACTAGTAAAAGACTGTTATTCCTTTTCCCTATAGCTCTGACTGGAAAGTTGTTTTTTTTAATCTTCCAAATTATAATAACACGGAGGGAAGGATTTGAATTCCTCAGTTCCTCCTTAGCAGACACCTATCTATTTTTTCCAAACCAAGACAGAATCTGGCACCCAAATCGTGGGGCAGTGCATTGAGAGAAAAGGAGTAACAGTTCTTAAGTGCCTACATTGTTGTGTACTGGATATCATGTGGTCTGGCTTAACCTGGTTTGGGTGGCATGTGGGTGTGGCCGTTCCCCTTTGCAGGCCCCATTGTGTTCCTCCCATTTGCAGGCCCTTTTCTAAACATGGGCCCTGTAACTAAGGTTACTGTGGCTGTCATCCAGTTTGCTGTATGGGTTAACAAGGTGAGGAATTCGTGGATTTTTAATTTCCTCTGGAAGGCAGGCACATGGATTCAGGGTTATCATACACTAACTTTGTGTTTCTGGGGTTACTTTAACAACAGTACCTACTGTGAAGAAATGAAACCAGGGGAAATTTTTTCACAACCCTTCACCCAGCTCTTTGGGTCTACCCCACCAGTTTTTGAAGGGTTCAAATCTCTGAATGCTAATGATATCATACAGTGGCTGGCGTTGCTGGTATGCCTGTTCTGTTTAGCATTTAGAGATAAGGGGAGACTGACCTGGATAACCACCCTGATACCTTCCCCAGAGAATAAGGATACTGCCCCATAGCCTGACCCCATCCCACAGCCTGACCCTGTCCCACAGCCTGACACTGCCCCACAGCCTGACCCTGCTCCACAGCTTGCCTCAGGAATAAACCACCCAGATTGGGTGAAGGAATCCGTGAGATGGGCCAGACGCTGAAGGAGTACATTTCCCCTGTAGTAGCTTCATTAGCCCGCGCTGCTGGGAAACCCTCCCCCTGCCCCGACAAAGGAGAGTCTGATGGTGCAGCAGCGGAACCCACAGACATTACAACAGTCCAGGTTCCAGCTGAGCCACAGGGGCAGCCACAGCCAGCAGCAGTAGCCCCTGTGGAAACAAAGAAGTGTAAGGTGAAATCAGAGCACCCAGGCAACAAGGACAAGAAAGGAGGGCCCTCACAACCTGCAGGGGAGTCAGAGGTTGAGATCATCACTGAGTCCCTGACATATGAAAGTCTCCGTAATCTGCAAAAAGATCTTGCACGACGGGGACGTGAGGCTTATACAGCCTGGTTAGTTCGGGTCTGGGACCTTATAGGTACAGGCGTGCAACTAGATGGTAGTGAGGCAAGGAATTTGGGACCCTTGACCCAGGACTCAGGTGTGAATCAGGTATTCGTAAGGGAGCCAGGGCCCCTTTCCCTTTGGGAGCGGCTTTTAATGAGTGTATGGGAGAGGTTTGTCCACAGAGATAGAATGCAGGAGCACCATCATAGAATGCGCTGGAAGACCCTTGAGGAAGAGATCCAACAGCTGGGAGTAAAGTGGCAAGATGGACGGCGGCAGATTCCCACTGAGGTCATCAATAAGATCACCGCAATGTCTCCACCGACCAGCAAGAAGGAAACACAAGCTTTCCTAGGCGCCATAGGTTTCTGGAGGATGCACATTCCTAAGTACAGCCAGATTGTGAGCCCTCTCTACCTGGTTACTCGCAAGAACAATTTCCACTGGGGCCCTGAACAGCAACAAGCCTTTGCCCAGATCAAGCAGGAGATAGCTCATGCAGTAGCCCTTGGCCCAGTCAGGACGGGACCAGATGTGAAGAATGTGCTCTACTCAGCAGCCAGGAACAATGGCCTGTCCTGGAGCCTTTGGCAGAAGGTGCCTGGGGAGACTTGGGCCAACCGCTGGGATTCTGGAGCCGAAGCTACAGAGGGTCCGAAGCCAACTACACTCCCACAGAGAAGGAAATCTTGGCTGCCTATGAAGGAGTTCAAGCTGCCTCAGAGGTGATTGGCACAGAAGCACAACTCCTGCTGGCACCTCGACTACTGGTGCTGGGGTGGATGTTTAAAGGAAAGGTTCCCTCCACCCATCATGCCACTGATGCCACATGGAGCAAATGGATTGCCATCATCACTCAGCACGCCCGCATTGGAAACCCGAATCGCCCTGGGATTTTGGAGATAATTACAAACTGGCCGGAAGGTGAAAACTTTGGTCTCGTGGATGAAGAGGAGCAGGAACAAGTGACACGTGCTGAAGAAGCTCCACCATACAACCAACTGCCAGCAGAAGAAACACGCTATGCTCTTTTCACTGACGGTTCCTGCCGCATCGTAGGGATGAACCGGAAGTGGAAAGCAGCTGTATGGAGCCCCACACGACAGGTTGCACAAGCCACTGAAGGAGAAGGTGGGTCAAGCCAGCTTGCTGAACTCAAAGCTGTTCAACTGGCTCTGGACATTGCTGAAAGAGAGAAGTGGCCAAAGATCTACCTCTACACTGATTCGTGGATGGTGGCCAATGCTCTGTGGGGATGGCTGGAGAAGTGGAAAAAAAGGCCAATTGGCAGCGTAGGGAAAAAAGCCAATCTGGGCTGCAGATGAGTGGAAGGACATTGCCACTCGGGTAGAGAAGCTACCTCTCAAAGTCCGTCATGTAGATGCCCATGTCCCCAAGAGTCGGGCTAATGAGGAGCACCGAAACAACGAGCAGGTAGACCAAGCTGCAAAGATAGAGGTGTCAAAGATAGACTTAGATTGGCAACACAAGGGAGAGTTGTTCCTAGCTTGATGGGCCCATGATGCCTCAGGTCACCAGGGCAGAGATGCCACCTATAAGTGGGCACGAGACCGAGGGGTGGATCTAACCATGGACAGTATTTCTCAGGTTATCCATGACTGTGAGACGTGTGCTACCATCAAACAGGCCAAGCGGGTGAAGCCCCTATGGTATGGCGGGCGATGGTCCAAGTATAAGTACGGGGAAGCCTGGCAGATTGACTACATCACCCTTCCCCAAACCCACCAAGGCAAGCGCTATGTGCTGACCATGGTGGAAGCCACCACTGGATGGTTAGAGACCTACTCTGTGCCTCACACTACTGCCTGGAACACCATCCTGGGCCTTGAAAAGCAAATCCTGTGGAGGCATGGTACCCCTGAGAGGACTGAGTCCGACAACGGGACTCATTTCAAGAACAGCCTTATAAACACCTGAGGGCTAGAGAACATGGCATTGAGTGGGTGTACCATATTCCTCATCATGCGCTAGCAGCTGGGAAAGTTGAACGATGCAATGGCCTGCTTAAAACCACTTTGAAAGCACTGGGTGGTGGGACTTTCAAGAACTGGGAGATTAATTTAGCAAAGGCCACCTGGTTAGTGAACACTCGAGGTTCCACCAACCAAGCAGGCCCTGTCCAGTCTGAGCCCCTGAGAACAAGAGATGGAGATAAGGTTCCAGTGGTACACATGAGAGGAATGCTGGGAAAAACTGTTTGGATTAATTCTGCCTCCAGCAAAGACAATCCCTCTCGTTGGGTTGTTTTTGCTCAGGGACCTGGCTGCACATGGTGGGTAATGCAAAAGGATGGAGAGACCCGCTGCATACGTCAAGGGCACCTTGTTTTCCAGTGAACACTGTGACTGTATCTGTATTTATATTCACATGTATATATATGTATATCATTTAAAGGTTTAAATTCAATATAATATGTTGGTATGGGAAAAAATTCGGGGTGGATAACGTTAAGGGTTAAGATTTTCCTGTAGAATTTTTCCCCACCATGAGTTGCTAGGAGACTTAAGTACTGATAGTTAAGGGGTGCTTAATCAGACAAAGGAAGCTGATCACTTGGTTTTGGGGGAGGGAGGAGGCTCCCAAGGGTGGAGGTCTCACTGCTCCCGGTCTTCCGGGGAGCACGGATCGGGCGACTGCTGGCGGCCTGGAGTCCGCGGTTAACAGAGGAGTCTGGTCCTGGGAAATCTACCATCTGTTGGAGTTCCCAGGAATTCAGAGTTTCTTCGCTGTCCTGCTGGATTTTGGGTCAGCCCAGGTCCAGCCACTGCGGGTTCTCTGGCACTGCCCATTTCATCTGCCAGGTCACCCCCCTGCCTGCTGAGGACAGTCCACCGCTTCCAGTTTCCAGTCATCAAACACCGGAGCTTCCACCATTTGCCCTTGGGGTCCTTGGTTCTGTTTTAACTATTATTATAATTGCTGTTGGGTTTTTTTGTTTGTTTGTCCTGTTTTATTTACTAGTAAAAGACTGTTATTCCTTTTCCCCATAGCTCTGACTGGAAAGTTTGTTTTTTTTTTGTTTTTTTTTTTTTTTAATCTTCCAAATTATAATAACACGGAGGGAAGGATTTGAATTCCTCAGTTCCTCCTTAGCAGACACCTATCTATTTTTTCCAAACCAAGACAGGACCCCTCTCCTGGAACTTCCAAATATAAGGTCAAGTGAAATTTCATTTAACTTTGTACATTTGAGACCTTGGGCAGCCACTTCTACCTCAGAGAATAAGTCTGTTTCTTTGGTTTTTTTCAGCTGATCTGAGTCACATTATTTTTATGAGGTCTTCCATCTCAAAAGGTCAGATATACAACAGTTGTGTTACTTTGGCAGCTTGAGACATACTACTGAGTAGTATTTCTTAAAGTATTATTCTATAAATATTAATATGATTTTAGTCTTCATTTTTTTTTAACAAAAATGAGATTATGGAAAAGCGGCAGATTGCTTCCTCATGCTTACAAATGTTTTATAGATGTCACAATTGTATTGATGTATTTATTAATTGAAGAGAAAATCTTATTGCTGCAACATTTGAATTGAAATTCATATTTACAACATGGAGTCCAAAATCACAGACATATATATTTGAAATAAAACTGATTTTATAATTTTTAAAATGAAGTAGAAGTGAATTAAAGAGAATTCTAAATATTACACAGAAAAATGTCATGTGAATTATGTCAATAACATATTTTAAGACATTAAAATATTTAACAGATAAAGGTGGCTGACCCAGTCTTCACTATAAAGGATGAATTGAGAAAGTTAAGAGTAGTACAAATATATGACAAGTACAAATATGAATAATCTCTTCCTTTAAAACAGCTTTATTTTTTCTCCTGCCTGCCTCTTCAACCTCTTCACATATTTACGGCAGAGTCTGTGTCTCACAGACTCAACAGATCAGATTATTTCTGACGGTTGAGGCCAGAATTTTGGAATGCTTGCTCTGGTTTTGAAAGAGAGCCTGTGTTTTATAGATTTCACTGATCAGTTAATTTCTGAAGGGTAAAACCAGAATTTTGGAATACTTAATTTGGTTCTGAAACAGAGCCTCTGTGGAATGCTTTTGGCATAGGGATGATGTATGGATGATCACTGCCTTTAAATCTTATTCAGATTAGATGTTAGTCTTAAACCTGTGGGTGACTGAGTGGGTAGAAGGGTTTTCTTTTACAACTGCCAAGTATTTTTATCATATTGTCTCACAAACATTTACAATATTCACTCTATTGAAGAATTTAGTGTTGGAGGTTTATCTTAAAGATTATGGCTTAAACAATTAAATGTGTAAGATTACAATTTACATATTGCCACACAACTTATAAAATGGGCAGACTGTACTTATAAATTGAAATTTAAAATATTTCCTATGCAACAGAGTTTAATGCAATGCTGTGCCTGAAAAATAAATGCCATAATAAGTTTCAAAAAATAACCAGAATCCATTTTTTGTTTAATCCCACACCAACAGGATTTAAGTATCTATTTAAGATACTTAATTTTATATTAATATAATAACTGTATGTTACTTTATATTTTGTTATAGTTTATACTTAAATACTTTTCTATTATATTATATTTTATTGTATTTTATTTGGCTTAAACTTAAATCCTGGAAATTACCGACTTTTCTGTTTCCACTGAAGAGTTTGTTCCTTACATCATCTACTACTAGAGGCAGACAGGTCTTTTATCAGTATTAGCAGGTATTGATAAAAATAATTTTATCTAAAATTATTTCCTAAAAATTTCCTCTAAAAATATTTCCTAAACAGTTTCATCACCATTTATGGAAGAATATTGCAGTTATTGAGAGTTCATACAATTTTGATGGTGAATATGCATTGTAGTGTTCCTACTCACACAAGCGATTACTTGCTGGTCTTCATTTATTTAGAATGCTTTCCAATCTCTTCAATTACTTCTCAAAGTTTTCCTTAGATGATTAGCATTCTTCCAAATAGAATATATTCTAAGTAGAATCAATTGTACACTTTCTTCTTGGAATCTAGTTATCTGAAAAAATTTCTAAGATCTGAATGAATTTTGAGAACTGCTTAAGCCTTCTGCATCTTCATGCGTGCATGCTTGGAACAAGAAAAAGGCTATCTAAGACTCAAATAAGATTATTACACAAGGTCTGACATGGTGCAGCTGTGCTGCCCCAGATTAGGGATCAGGAAGCAGAGCTGTGTGAGCAGGAGCAGGGAGAACCTTGGTGAGGGGCTGTCCCCACCTCGCCTGGGAGCTGCATCATGCCCAAGTCTCCCTGCCGGTAGTGTTGATGCCCTCAGTGCCTAGCTCTCCAGAAACTGCGCAGCAGCAAGCGCTGCTGCTTGAAAAAAACAGTCAGGAACATGCTCCCATCATGTTCACAAGTCTAACAGTGATGGAGCTGTACTGTCCCAAACCTCAACCACTGCTCACTTCTTCACCCTCTGTAACAGCTCCTATTACCTCCAATATCCTTTTTCTTATGACAGGGTGCAAATGTCTACCCTGTGTTTCTGACGCCAAGTGGAAAACACGACGTTCTCTCACTTTTAATATACCCAAAATTATTCCTGAGATTTTGACTTTCCTCTAGTGATACACCCCAAGGCACTTTGGGTCTGAGGCCGTGAAGAGTCTCATATGGGATCTGCACCCACCTCTGCCCTTCTGCCTGCAGCCAGGGGCTTCAGGGGAGGACAGAGGAGAGGCCCCTGCCCTGCCTTCCTGGCTGTGC
>JAIXNV010000025.1:8675244-8735279 GCA_020917445.1 Riparia riparia | reverse complement strand
TGGCCTCGACCTCGAGGAGGGGTCCTGCGGGTGGGGCCCCTGCAGCCCCAGAGCTCTGCAGGTCTGCAACAATCCTGAGGGGTACTTGGCTACCTACAGCCTGTTGGCCATCTTCCAAGGTAACATGTCCCTGCTGTTCCCCATCCCGGGGCTGGGGGGAACCGGGCGGGAGCCTGGGCTGGAGAACGCGGGGGAGGAGTGGCGAATGTTTTGGGTGGTGGGTAAGGAGAGACGGAGTTCCTCTAGTGCCGTTTCTGAACTGTGACGGTAATGGTTTGACTCGGGGGAAGAAAAGTACACTTGTGCCCGGGATGGGGAAGTTGCATAGTATTATTCTTTGTACTTTACTCTGTTTCTCCTTTCTTCTTTCCCCTTGTACTTTACTGACTGCAGCTGAGTCGTCAGTCCTAGCAGCTCTTTGCTTCATGCATTTGTCGATGCTGCATCCCCACTGACTGCAGGAAAACCGTGCTTCGTGTGCTTACACAAGCAGAGATTTACAAACCAAGGATTAAAATGCCAATATAAATATAGAACTGTAGTACACCACTGCTTTCTTAGGTGCATGCTAACTGAAACACTATCTGGCCCAGTGGGTTTGATTTTGGGTAAATTTGAAAAGAGCAAAAACATGTGGTTTTGTTCTGTGAATCTCTGTGCAGTCATCTCCCTAAAACTTCATTAAAAGTTAACCTTGGGAGTAACCTGAAGTTTAGCTTGGCCTAATTTCCTGTTGTTTGGCTTCAGAGATTCTTGTCCATACTTTTGGTTTTCTGTAATGATTGGTTAGGGCCTTAGCGAACCTTGGATTTAGAAAGTTGAAATGTTGGGGAGGAGGAGAATTGCTGTAAAAATATTAAAAATTGAGATCTGTGAAACTTGGATATTTCTCTGCCAAAAGGATTGTATTCATAACCTGTCAAGTCTATTTGACTAGCTAGAAAAGAGAAGGGTGTTTCTTGAACAATTTGCTTTAAAGATCTGTGTTATTCATAAAGTGATTTCTATTAAGTGGTGGAGAGGAATGTTGGATATTTGATGTTAGAGGAGAGGGCAGCTTCCACCAAAGAAATGCTGGGTTTGGATGGCCCCATTCTACCTGGAGCCACACTGAGGCAACTGGAATGGTATGAGGAAAAGAGAATTGGAAGCTCTGCTTTAAACCTAGAAGGATTTTAATGCTACTTGTGATGCTTGGAGAGTCCTTGCATGAGCTTCATATTGGTATGTGTTTCTGTGAACCTTTTCTGAATTTAGCCCCTTTAGATTCTGATCTTAGTATATAGGTTTAGTGTTAGAAAAGAAGTATCTAGAAAGTTTTGGGATAAGCCTGCTGTTTCTTGCTTGAGTTTGAAAGGTCATGCTACAGCTGGTAGGATCATAAGATGATTACTGTTGCAATTGTCCTGGCAAATTTGTTTTCTCTATAAATAAAAAGAAGGGGGACATGTCTGTGGAAGAACTTCTTACATCATAGGTTTCAATAGCTGAGTAGAAGAAGACTTTTAGAATACACATATAAATTTTTTGAGTAGCATAAGAATATGGATAGGCAATTAAAAATGCCCTGAATATGACACTGAAAAGATTGTTAAACTGAACAAAGTGTCCTGAATATTTCTAACATGTCTAAATTTCTTCAAATCAGTCCTGTTGTGATCTGATTGTTGAGCTGAATAACAAACTCGGCATACTTTAAATCTTGGTTGTAGCCTGGATAGTTTCCCAATCATAAAAACAATTTATATCATAAGAACCTCTGTCCCCTTCAGAGATCGTGGGTGTTGCTTGTGCTACTCATCCAGCTATTGCTTCTGTTATCTAACTGTATGTATATGCCAGGCACCTAGTGAATCTAATTCAGGTTTAGGGCCTTAAAGAAAGGAAACCTACCATGTTTGTTTCAGAAGCTAGTGTGTAGGCATGGCTATTATAGATCTTGTGACATACTTGATGTGTTAGCCGGATTTTCTGACATTTTCTGATTAGAGCATAAAGGAAACTGGATGCTGAAGACAAGCTCCAATTATTTTTGAGATATGGGAAGAACAAGAGTCATCAGCAAGAAGTTCAGGCTTGTGTGTGAAACTTAGTGGAAATATTCAGACCTTGCAGCTTCAGAGTTTAGATAAAAGCACACAAAACACAACTAGGATTTTGAAATTATGTGACCTAATAATGTACTCTAGTTTGGGTCTGTCCTGGTTTAAGGCAACTTTGGGAGGAAAACTCCCAATGAGGTCCCTCTAGAAAAGCAAATTCAAGCAATCCCTCCCCCAGCTGGTTTGGGAAGAGATTTCTGTTGAGAAAAGTGGAAAAGAACTACTTATTTAACAAGCAAAGTATTCATAAGCATAGAAAATGAACAATATTAAACAATAAAACCTCTCGCTGTTCTGAAGAGATGGCAAATTCAGAAAATCCTTGTCATGGGGTGTAGCTCACCTCCCTCAGTCTCTTATCAGTCTCTTTGGCACTGGAAAATGCCATTCTGGGCCCCAGCTGGCCGCAGGTGTGAGCTCCCAGTGTTTTTCTGTGTTTTCAGTCCAGAGCAGGTTTGAATAATTTCAAGTGTGGGGAACTTCGCTGCCTCAGCTAGCTAAAGCTAACTAAAAAGTGAAGGAGAGCTCTCTCCCACATGTCTGTGCTGCAGACAACACCGTCTGTGAAGGATGCGGGGGAGCAAGTGCAGTTTCTGAATATAAACTCCACAATTCTTTTCTCCCGCTTTGCTCTTGGAACCAGTCTTAAAGGTACAGAACTTAATACCCAGCATAAACAGAACATATGATCGGGGATGCAAGCATCATAAAGTCACCCCCAGGACAGGGCTAATAATTTGATTTACACTCCAAATAGAGAAGCCATCACTGAGGAATATAAGATATCTATCTATATATAGATAGATAAAAAATTGCCTAATGCACCTCTAGAAAAGATTATTTCTTAACAAGATTGAAGATTAATGAAGTAATCCATAACACACTTTTGATAAAAGTAAGTTGTTATACTACACTTTTTAAAGGAGTGAACATAGTGGATGATTATCTGCAGTGACCTGGTATGTTGTGAATCTAACTGAAAGCATGTAGTTGGCAGAATATTTTCTATCTGCTGTTGAAAATAGATTATCATTGGCACCTGATGTGCTGTATTGCAGCTTCTCAGAAAAATTTCAGGTGGAACTTAACTTTCTTGCCCTTTCTGTTTCAAGTACATGTGAAACCTGTATTTCCAGAATACAAAACACTTCTTTGCCGAGAATGTTTTTACATGACTAATAGTTGCTTTCTGTATGGTATTTAGAGTTGCCTAAATGTATGATTGCATCTAAGTGGATATGCTGCCATTCATAGCTGTAGTGGAAAACAAGCTAGAGGCTATCTCACTATTTTGAGTACAAGAAGGTCTGTTTATTTCTCATGTCATTAATAATTTTTAGTAAATAAAACAACAGAACCAAAGTTTGAGATTGGTCCAATCTAACCTACCTAAAAATCTTTGAATATCACTAATTTTTTATAGGCCGATAAGACTTTATGAAGGCCTTTTTAATTGTTATTTTTGTGTGCCTGTTGTTGAAACCACCATTCTTATAGCAACTGCAAAACATGTATTTTTGTTGAATGGATGATGGAAAAAAAAAAATACTGTGTTTTGTGATATCAAATAAAGTTGGTTTATAATTAATCTGGATTTTAGGCGTCAGTACACACTGTACCTAAATCTATAACAGATGTGGCAGGACAAGGTGGTTTTGGTTGAGAATCGTTAAAAAAACCTAGTTTCTATACTATAATTTGTATACTTAGATAATTTGTTTTTCAGATCAAGTTAGTATCAGCTAGGTTCTGTCTTTCTTGAAGATACTTTAGTGATTAATCACTAGTTGATGTAATTGGAGGAGTTATGCTTCCATTCATCACATCTGCATTTTTACAGATGAAATCTATATGTCCAGTATAATTAACTGGAAGGTTTTATGGCTTTTAGGATGTAAATTAAAGGTAGTGACTTAAACTACAGATAAAAGACAATGCCTTCTAGTCCCGTAATCCACTTGCCATATAACACACCTTCATAAAGGTGTTTAAAAGCCTTATTAAATGTTTGAAGTTCTGGCAGATGGGAAAAACTTGTTCATTCTTTCATGTTTGTGCTGTTCTTTGGTTAATGCTTCTTAGGAGGAAAATAAAGTTCCCAAATGTGTAACTATTGGTACTGGAAGGACACCTGAGTATTTGTGTCAATCCCATATGGATTTAAGTGTGATGACTAAACTGATAGGTGAAATTGTCAGCCTTAATAAAGAGGCCATTGTAGGGTATTGGAACTAGTATTGTGCTGAGAGATGCTTCTATATAGAAGGCTGAAGTTTGGCTGTTAGAAAACAGCTGGCTTATTTGGAGCAAATTTTTTAATACATTAGAGTGCTCTGAGGAGATGAAGGTGTACTTATGGATGGTGCAATGCTTGTTGAAAAATAACTTAAACACATTTCTGGCACCAGTCTTGTGTTTTCTTCTTAGAATGACAGTAGAAAATAATTTTTTTAATTTTAGAGTAAGAGTAACTGTAGGGCCTGTGTCAGGGGAGATGCTCATCAGTCACCTGTAAGGTTACAGAACTCAAACATATTTGCACCTCTCATGCTAAGACTTCAGTTTTTTTCAGGTATATATTATAGGCATAATTTAATTAGACTATGAGAAGATTGTCTGTCAGTGTTATAATTACAGCTATTTATCTTATAACTGAATCCTATTTTGGGACTGCTAAAACTAAACTCCTGGTCCTTTTCACAGAAACAGAATGTGAAGAAGAGTAGAAGATTCAAGTTAGTCTATAGACAATGCTTTTGTAAAAATGGAGTGTCTAAGCATGCATTGGCAATTGTAGCTTAGTTTTACTTTTAGTTAATTCTTTTGCAGTTCATCTGTGCTTCAGTAGGGCAGCTTGTGCAATGACTTTTTTCCATGTTTTTAATAATTTTGCTTCAGGGAAGTTACAGATTAAAGGGGCAAACCTTTTTTGCTCAGTCAAAGCAAATCACCTCTTTGGTCTGAAACAGTTGCAAAGAATTTTTAAATATCTTTATGCTTTTTTAATATTATACAGTATGCATGTTCATTCAAAAGCCTTTTATCTTCTTTTTGAGGTGGCAGGGAGCTGGTTGGTTGCAATAATTTGAAAACTATGTCCTGAACTTTCCTCAGTCATAGCGTGTATTCTAATGCGAGTTTTGACCTTGACTAAATTACCTTAAATTTCTAAAGTATCTTATGACACCATATTACATTCTGTTTGAAATCTGTGCTTCAGACAAATATGTAGGCCCTGTGCAGTTTGTCTGGCTAAGCTGGCCCTGTTTTGGTCTACTCTGTACCTGTATTTTACAGCTAATAAATATCTCATAAAGGAGCTTTGTATAAGTATGTATTAATTTTAACCTTTCCATCACACAAGGGTAAGTTTACCTCTGCAACTCTATTGAATTAAAGTATCTTTGACTAATTATCTTCTTCTTTTTTATTATTTTTGTAGGTATTGTGGTAAACGGCCTGGTTAACATTAGTATTTCAACAATTGAGAAGCGTTATGAGCTGAACAGTTCCCTCACTGGCTTAATCTCTGCAAGCTATGACATTGCTTTTTGTGTATTGTCACTGTTTGTATCTTACTTTGGAGAAAGAGGGCACAAACCAAGATGGCTTGCTTTCTCAGCATTTATGCTAGGATTGGGCTCACTAGTATTTTCCTTACCACACTTCAGTAGTGGAAAATACCAATACGGAAGGAAAATTGAAGGTAAGTTTGTGGTAACTTTAGAAATTACTATAAAAAATTAAATCTCTGTATCAATATGGTGCAACTCCTTATTTGGCACAACATAGTTAATCTTTGTCAATGTCCTAAAATAGGGTGCTATCTGTAACTGAAAATTGATTCTTCGAAATCTCTAAGTTCAAGAGCTGCCTTTCTGCACAGTGAACTTTATTTTTCTAGAAGCAATCTGAGTGTCAATATCAGTTCTTGCTCTTAAGCATCATTTGAATAAAATTATTTTTTTTCCTTGCTTTGATGAATGCAATTAAAATTCACTTTAAAGAAAAATTTACCTGGCATCCCTTTGTGACTAGGCATCAAGTTAGGTCAGTAATATAGGAGAAAATGCTGAAGCTGTTAGACTTATCTTACCTAGAAAGTGACTACTTACAGCATTTCTTTGTGGTTTTGAAGTCTTAAAGCCATGTTAATTATTTCAACAAGTTTCTCTACATTCTTTTAAAATATATTTATATTAGCTTGTGGATTTATTTGAAATAAAGAGGAAACAAGCAGTACTGGACTGTACTGAACAAAGCGGTACTTACATCATGGGTGTAGCTATCTCTGTTCTTAAACTTTTCTCACAAAACAAGACGGCACAATGTGATTAATGCCAACAATTTGTATTTCAATTTAGTGGCACACCTATAATACAGAAATGTTCTGATGTTTGACGCAAGATGATGCAATCTTTTAGGATTGTCTTGTTATTGCAGTCTTTAATCAAAATTATGCCTTCAATGACTAAGCATATTAGAGTGCTCACTTAAAAAAAAATATCAGTGGCTATTAAGGAACATGATGAAAGGTTGTTGATTATCAAATTAATTTCTTTAGTAGTAATCATTTTGTCCACTTCTACGAGCTGTCTTAGTGAAAAAGGTTGTGCAAGCCATTTTTTTCCTATCTAGTAAATGAGGATCTGAAATAGAAATTTACTGAACTTCTAACTGAACAAGGTCAACATCTTTAGTGTTTTGGGGGCTATGAGGAGATAAGCATGTTAGCTCTTGGGAGAGGGACAACAGGTTACTTGCTGCTGGTTCTGTTACAGTCCCATTTCCCTACAATTTCAGTTTCAGTATTGACCTCTCTACTTCACTATGGTGAAAGGGAAGATGAATTTAATACATAAGTTTAATTTAAATTTAATACAAAAGTTTATTTTTTTTTTCCATTTGGAACAAGATACTGGCAGTGTGGGAGAGCAGATTACCAACTATTGCAACTGATCTTTTCCCTTTCAAACAATTTTGGTTGAAATCCCAAAGAGCACGTTTGTTTTTTCCAACATCCATCATTGAAGATGGCTGTAGATATTGATAAATTTGTTAGGGACATGTTCTACATGGACTTTTGAAGTCAAAAAGCAGTGGGGAATTTTTGATTTGGAATGTGCTTTCTGCACCATAGCACTGTCAGTTGACAGCTTGCCTAGTGTTTGGACTATTGTAATGCAGGTGCCTGTGGTGAGCATATTTAAGATCTTAAGCTGATTTAAACAAAACACTGTCAAAGATAAATGACTGAGAGTGCAGTGAATGTCTGCACTGTGACAGTCAATATAAATCTTCAGATGCAATGCAACACCATCTTTTAAGTGTCAAGTAAACTACAGCACAGATTATGGGATGTCTAGTTTAGCTAGTTCAGAGGTTGATGAAATATTTTAACTATACAATTAGTTGCAGAATTTAATAGCACCACAGCCCAAAAGCCTTCCTTTTTCATTATTTGTGTGAGTTGCTTGTAGAGGTGTGGGGTTTTTTTGTTTGTTTGTTTGTTTGTTTGTTTTAGCTTGTATTTGATGCTTTGTATTAAAATCTGCCACTTATTTCTGAAGAGGTCTTGTTACTAGTTGGTAACTTGATGATTAATGCTTGTCTGTTATATGTCAGTACAGTGGCTTTTACATGCAGGATAACTTTAAAGTACAGTTCAATGCAATATTTAATGTGGATGCCATTTTGATTAATAAGTGTAGTCTGAAATACAAAATATATCTAGCCTCCAGCAGAAGCCTTACAGATTTCCTGAAATCTACTGCTTTATCTTGAGATAATAACTTACTTCTGTTCTGATCATACATGTATCCTACTCTGCAAATCTATTTGATAATTTATCATAATAAAGTGGTGTGATAAACATATACCACCTCCTAGAAATAGTTAAATCCATTTCATTTTGAAAAAATTGCTAATCAGTGATCTGACTATTAGTGATTTTTTGTTTGTTTGTTTGATTTTTAAGCCACTGTAAAATGTGTTTTCTATTCTCCAGAAAGGTTTTGCACTCAAATTTGTAACCCAGATGTGACCAGCCGTTTGCTCTGGTAACTTTTCCAGGTTGCATTGGGTCGCCGGTGCCTCAGCTGGCTTCAGTATTTGCAGTCAGGGACTCCCCCTGCTGGTGCGTCCCTTACAGAATCAACTTAACTGGGTTAATCGGACAGCACAGAGGACTGTGAAAACTGCAAATATTATAAGCAGTGTACCTTTAAATTTCGATCTCGGATTTTATTTTGAAAATTAAAAATGTTTCAATATGTATGTGACAGCAAATGTGAATCATAGTTTCTCACCTGACACAAGGAAAATAACTTAATTGTGAAGACAGACGGACATTGTGACTGATTACCCAGGATATTTCCTACATTGAAAGGAAGGAAAACTTTAAAGACTCTTGCTTTTGAAGTGAGGTTTTCTTATCCCACATGTTGGCCTGTTTCTGTGCAATGGCACTGTAGCACCTATTATGTGCTACAGGAAGTAATGATTAAGGTAAGTTTTCTTTAAATACATAGTGTGTAGCCAGCACTTCCTTTTGTTTTCTTTTCTGAGCCCGTAAGTGTGGATTGATCTTGCCCCTTCTTTGTGAAAGTAAAAAGTGTTCTCAGATATAAAAGGACCTAAGGAAAATAAAGGCTGTAATCATTTAGTAGTTGTATAGTGCGAATTAATCTGTCCACTTATCTGATCTGGAAGACATTTTCATATATTTGTACAGTGGGGCTCCTTACTACCAAACTGAAGGGTTTATCCTCTTTCTTAGGGTTTTATGCTCTTATGTGGAGAAACATGGAAATGTTTCTCCTACATCTTGTCTCTTGGTATTCTGCTACCAAAAGTGCAATGATAGCAAGAGTAAGGAGAAGACAACACAATACTCCCTGTTTTCAGTTCCTCTTTTCTCTTCCCTCCTTGTAGTGCCAAATGTTACAGCAGCAAACATAACCTTACACTGCTGTACCACTACTTTCCTCTTTGTGTGTGTCCACAAGTACAGAGGCTTTACATTAACTTCTCCTTTGAGAGACACAGCAGTGTGTGTTCTAGGAGAGATGGTGATATAGGTTTTTAAGGTTTTTCCCTTTTTCCTGGGCAAACACTTATCAAAAAAGTGAGTGTAAAGGGGGGATTATCTTTCCTGATGACAGACTGCACTCTCCACCAGACCCAGATTTCCTCAGGTTGTTCAGGCTTCTCTGTCACTTAAGAGTGGAAGTTGTTAGTGCTCCTCAGAATCGTTATAAGGTACAAGAATGCAATGAAGTGTCTGTTACATAGGAGATAGATGTTTTCATACATCTGGTCAGTAATACTTTCAACAAGCCAATACCTATTTATAAGTCTCTTTCATTCCTGTTGCCTTCCTGGTGAGGAAACAAAAACAAAGCCCTGCTCCTATTTCTTTTGAGGAATATAATATCACAGAAAGCTTGGCACTGCCATATTGGATATGTTAATAGGTGTGAAAATTAAAATGGGAGCCTGACATAACAGCCTTCTTTTGTAGTTTAGCTTTCAGTACTGATCATTCTTCAAATTGGACTGTGAGTCAGGTAACAGAATTGTAAAGGCTTGCTGTCTCTGTTTTTCAGACACGTGTCAAACTGCAGAAACCACCTTTGCTAATGCTACTTGCAGTGTCAGTGCAAACTCTTCACTTCACAAGTATCTGTACGTCTTTATCCTCGGACAGCTGCTGCTGGGAGTTGGAGGAACTCCTCTATATACTTTGGGGACAGCTTTTATTGATGATAGTGTCCCAAAACACATGTCTTCTCTTTATATAGGTAACTTTAAAACTCTTTATAACACATTGTTTAGATAGATCTGCAATGCATTCCAAATGTTTTTATGAATTCCTTGAATTAAACAATCTTGTAATTATTACTTATGTACATAAAGTATTTCTACATCAGTTACTGTGCAATTTAGTTATTAGTCTGCTCTAAGTACCAAGTCTTTTCAATTTTTTATTTTGTGGAGCATGATATTTTGTGGAACCTGATAAATCTACTCCTGTCACATTCTCATATCAGTAACTGAAAGTTGTTAAATGGTTACTGTGTCTCCAGTGTTAGCAACTGAATAAGTTGCAGCAGAAAACGTACTTTTTAGTCATAGGTGTTGAAAAAATAATGTGTATCAGTCAAGTCAGTAGCTAGATCATATTGTATCCTTTAATAACATTATTTACTTACCTTCTAATTGTAGGCTGTCCACTCAGTGCATAAGCGCTGGTCTGCCTCATGTGATCAATCCAGTTCTCTAGCCACATACAAATTTGACATTTGCTTGTACTGGAAGTACAGAGATCACTTCACTGGGGCTGTTTAAAAGCTAAGGAGTACTAATATTTAGAAATGGTTTTTAATCTTTTTCAGTCACCATTCTCTAGGTTATGTGCCATTTTATTGCCAAGTTCATTGCAGTCTAAGTGTGTTTTCTGTGGGTATGAAGATATTTGTTTTCTTCTTCTCATATGTAAGCTGATTAAAAGCATAATACCTATATTTGTAACTTGCAGGAGGAATTCAAAGCATCTCAGATTCCAGGACTGTTTTTCAGACTCAATCAATATTTTAAGGGGAAAATTTGAAATCATTATCTGTTTGCATGCAATTTTTGCAGTTTTTCTAGGCAGGCTACTCCATTTGATGCCAACAAATAGGATAGGTGCATATGATAAATCTTATATGACAAAGACAAGTTTTGGTTTTGCTGTTTCTTTATTTTGAGAGAGATAATAACTACATTTTTTTCTTTCTCCCCTGAAACTAGTGAAATAAATAGAGCAGAATTAGGGTTGACTGGGGGGACCAAGAAGTGACCTGAAAACTCAGGAAAATGGTGTCAATGTTCATACTTTTAAAAAAAGACAAATACAAAAAACTAATGCGTACACAGTCTTCAGGCAACTGAGTTGAGTTCAGAAGAGCAGTGTATCCTGCCCTATATAACAAATATATTCCACTTGCACTGGAATGCAAGTGAGTGGGTAGGTAACTAAGCCTTGGTTCTTGCTTCATGCAACCTATTGTTAAAGTATGTTGTGTTCTTTTATTTTATATAAGAAGGCTTATGCAATGCAGGAAAAAAAAAAAACAACAACAACAACAAAAAAAAACAACAACAACAAAAAAAAACCAAAAAAAAAAAAAAAAAAACCAAAAAAAAACCACAACACAAAACCAAAATAAACCCAGAACCAACCCCTAAAACTGTCCATAAATAGCTGCTAGCACCTTTACTGTAAGCCCGTAATGCTTAAGTTGATATTTCTCTTCTACACTGGGTGCATTTTCATGAGGACTGGGACATCTACAACTAAAGCCACTGAAGTTAAACAATTCCAAGTGATATTTAAATTGAGTATTTGGAAGAAAATAGGTACTTTCTAAGCTCAGTTTGAAGTTCTATAGGATGAATATGTACTTAACTCAGAAAGTTCCTGTGACCATATCACTATTTCTGAAATGTGGGAGAACCTGGGATATATGTACTCAGTATTTATTTTGACTTGAGTGTCACATTTTCCATTGCTTTACCCTCTTACACCCCTCTCACCCTCCTGACTCCCCCATCATTTTCTCATACTAGAGGGAAATTCAATACTTGTGATCCATGCACTTCAGAAACAACTGAAAAATCCAGATTAGTCCATCTAGGGAAACAGTAGGAATGCATGTTTACTAATTAAAGATGGATCTGGCTGCTATTAATTGCAAGCCTTAATCTGCAGAGACTGTGTTCCTGCTATCACTGAGTGCTAAACTACAACAGAAATCTGCATGGTAGGCCAGGAATGTTACTGTAACATCAAAAAAGTCTTGTATTCTTTTGTAGGGTATGGTTACACTAGCACTTTGCAGGTTGATGTTTGCTTTCTGTGGGGGAAGGGGTAAGGGGGTTGTTTGTCTGGGGTTTTTTCATTAAAACTGTCAGGAGCTGTTACGAGCCTTGGCTTTGCATTTTAAGGCAGCTATTACTCCAGTTGGATACTTTAATGTAACTCTGTCTTCTGGTTTTAGAAGAACTAGAAAACAACTTAAGATTCAAGTAATAATGGTATTATTAACTTAAGATTCAAATAAATAAACAAGTTCTTAAAGGTTGTGGTTAATACAATTAATAACAAATGTTCATAATTTCATTTTTTTTATGTTATCTTTTAAATGTAGGCACAAAATCTGCAAAAAAGGCAATCTAATCATGCTTGAAGGTGCAGTCAGTGAAATGTCTTCTGTTGGACCTCTGACTTGAAGCTTTTGAGAGCTGCAGATTTTCTTGTTGAGACATAATTGCAGATTTTGTCTTCTATATGCTATAAGTATGCTGAAGTAGTGACAAGGAAAGAACAAGCTGACATACAGAAACCTTTTGGTCTGAAGTTGATTTAAGAATTTTATTACAAGAAAGCTAAAAAAAAAAATTAAAGAAGTTATGGTGAACTTGATATATTTTCTCTTCTAGGAATTGGCTATGCCATGTCTCTGCTGGGTCCTGCTGTTGGCTATGTCTTAGGAGGACAGCTGCTTAACATTTATATTGATATCCAGATCCCAAAAAGGCAAGATATAACTTAGTTTATTGCTCCCTATTTTATTTTCCTAATAATTTTTATTAAAATATTAAGCTTTCCTCCCTGTGAGAAGAAAATTTTTCAGAAAATACTGTGTTTTCAAGAGCTTCATTAACTTGTTTTGAAGTTGTACTTAAAGAGGCTTCAAGCAAGTGAGGTACTGCCTAAAGCGACTCTATTGTGTGTGAAAGTTTTTCTGGAGTGCAAATAGCTAGTTCTAGCATTTAAATATTATTTTAAACCTCAGTAACAAAAAATACATTTTCTTTAGCTGTTTATTTGGGGTTAAGGTGCACCTCCTGATTTCTTGTGGAACTGTTTCCTTGAGTTGGAATATGAGGGTTAGGATATTGCTTCTTAACTCCTAGGGAAGAGCTTGCTAGAAAAATCTATCAGTTGAATAATAGTCCATTTTTAAAAGAAGCATTAAAAGTTGTACTAATGTCTAAACCAGCAACTTCATTTACATTCTTATTTGTGCTGCTTTAGGGCTTTCAGATCCATGCAATGGCATTCTGAACTTCTGAATTGGTTTTGATACCACTCATTGATTATGAGGAATCTTTCTAAATCCAGCATTTACAGTATCCTCGTAATGCCTCAGAATATTGAAATGAGGGCCAAAGAATAGTTTTTTAAATTGGAATGACATTAACTAATGAGTTGAAGGCTCCATTTGGTAGAATTCAATGTTTTTATAATTGCCCAGTGAATTTGGTTTAAACAAGCAAAAAATAAGTAATACATATAAAACTAAGAAAATGGCAATATTACAAGGCTTTCTGTTAAATAAGTATTAAAAGGAAATATTCTAGCTCACTGAAATCTGAAATTCAGAAAGGTAAACCTGCTTTTTCTGAATTACTTTTCCAGTACAAAGGTGGATCAAGATGACCCACGTTGGCTTGGAGCATGGTGGATAGGATTTCTTGCATGCTTTTTTGCAATTTGGCTTCTTATAATACCTTTTTCATGCTTTCCAAAGCACCTACCAGGTAAAGATTTAGCAATACTTGGCTACTTTGGAAGAAAAACTTATTCATATTTGCAGGTTTTTAGACTACTGGACGGAGTGTTTCCTCTTTGATTTTGTTTCTCAGTTAACTGTCTGACTAAAATCTGAGAACAAGTTGGGGTTTTTTTGTTGTTGTTGTTTTGGGCTTATGGTTGGTTCGTTGATTGTTTGGGGTTTTTTGGTTGGTGTGGTTTGTGGTTTTTGTGTTTGTGGGTTTGTTGTTTTTTGGGGTTTTTTTGTTTGGTTGGTTTTTTTGTTTTGTGTGTGTTTTGTTTTGTTTTTCCTCCTTGAATATGCAGCCTTTAAAACAAGGCGAATCAACTAGAGGGAGGACCTTGTTTGTGATGATCTTTCCCATGGCCAGGGGGTTGAGCATAGATGATCTTCAAGGTCCTCTTCCAACTCAAGTCATTCTATGATTCTCTGTAATGATGTACAGTAGGACTGGAAAGTTATACCTAAGTATGGAGACCAGTGGTCAAAGTCTGAAAGATGCTTGTAGCTAAGCACCCAGGACTATATTTAAAGCTTCTATGTTACCCACCAAAAATAATGTAGAAATTCCAGGATCACCCAAAGGGACTTATCATACTAATGTTGAAGGAGAAATGGAGGAAAAGAAAAAATAAAGTAGAAAACAGGAGAATGAGGAGAATGTGAGAATATTTTTCAAAAAAGTCTTCAGTATACTCTGAAGTTTTTAGGATGTCCCTGATAATACCTTATTGCCAAGACCTTCCAACAGAAGTGTGATGCTTTCAACAAGACTCTTCTTTCAACAATACATTATTGTTCTCTTTAAAAATATGTACCAATAAAACAGGTAAGAAGACCTATAATATCTGAAATAGCTTTCCCAACTAAAGGAAACACAGATTTTCGTGGGGTTTTTTTACATTTTCTTAGAATGCAGGTATTCAATGTTTTCATTGTCAATAAATATGACCATTTGTAGGAACTGCAAAAATTCAGGCTGAAAAAATCTCTGAAACTCATGATGATGGAAGTCAGGTACTGGTTCAGGCCAACAATATCGGACAAAGTTTTAAAGACTTTCCTATGGCTCTCATGGTAAGAAAAATCTCAAATTTGCTGAAACTGAATATAGTTTGAAAAAATGAAATTCTTTTTCACATGTTAGAGGTCTTTAGAAATGGCTTATTGTGTTGTGATAGGAAAGACTTCAATGTTTCTGATTATTTAATGCATGTTCATTTTGTTGATGCTTGAGATTGTTAGAGAAGCATATTACTGAAGTTCCATTTCAGAGTATGTACTTTTAAAATATAACTTCTACTTTAGTTGATACCAAAATCAAATAATTTTGAAAGTGTTATGATGACTTCTCTCCATAGATACTGTTGAGGAATCCAGTGCTTATGAGTCTAATAATAGCCAGTTCCTCAGAAGCTTTAGTTGCTACCGGATTTGCCACATTTCTACCAAAGTTTATAGAAAATCAGTTTGGAAAGTCATCAAGTTTTTCAGCAACTCTTGGAGGTAATAAGGCTTTTTATTTTTAAATCTTAGATGTACTGTGTTGAACACATTAACATTACAAGTGGAAGATTATATGGGCATCTTTTTTAGATGAGATATTTGTGAATGTATTTAGATGGAATGCAGTAATCAGAACAGTATTTTTGTTATTCTTACCTTCCCGTAAGTACGATAGTACTTAATTCATCAAGAGAATAGCTTTACTTGTTGTTTGTAGGTTCTGAATACTTCATTCTCATATTCAAAGTAGACTGAGGTTTTTGTGTGCTGATGAAACTGCATCCTTTCTTATTGGTGAAACATGTTTAATTTTCCCTATTTAAAATTGGCTGAAGAAACATTAGTATCTAAGTCCTTACTAAAACAATCAAGATGACGGGCAAAAAAACCCCAGTGCTTATCACAGGTAAGAAGCTGACTTTGCCTTTCTCTTCTTTAATTCTGCACTGACATTACAATGAGTTTGCAATAAAATGACTAATCAGAATATGTAATAGGTCTGTTATGTAACTAGTTCTATAGCTGGCTTACTGTCACATATTTATTATCTGATATGCAAAACTATTAGGTAGAACAGAAGAGAGCTGTGAAAAACTGAGTATTGGGGAAACAGAAAACATGTGGTGGAAGAGCTATTCTCAGTAGGCTCACATGATAAACTTTGACACAATTAATCTTGAAGAATAGCTACCAGATCAAGGCAGAAATGTCCATAATGCCAACAGATGTTTTCAATACGGAGATGTAATATTTCTAGTACATATCTTGCTAAGATGAAAAGTGCTGCAATATTACTATGATAGTAGAGCTGGTCTTTCTGCAACAGAAATATGTTTGGGAAAGACTTTATGAATTACTTTACTAGATAGTATTGTTGCATCAAAACAAAACATCTGCAAGTTTTACATAAAAATGTATTGGAATACATTGTCAGTTGTTAACCAAAAACTAGGAGTGACATGGAAAACTGAGTATTCAATTTTTTTTTGTCCAGAGACCTTGTCTGAATGTCTTTGATTTGAAAATATTGACAGTGCTTATTAAATGTACAGGTTTAAAGAAATGCCTACAGTAAGGTTGAAAGTTGGCTGTACCTGAACTGAGCTAATTAGTCAAAGCATTACCAATGACCATGGAAACTGTTTAAACTATGATTGACTATGGTTTGTGGAATGCCCAGGTCTGTGGCCTAGGCAGTTTTGTCACTGTACCTTAATTGTCTCTAAAGTTAGCTTTCTCAGGTTGGTGTAAGTTATACTGAGTTCTGTATTGTATTATAGATTAGCCATATAAAAATGCTCAGTTACTTATCTGGAGTGCAGAGAGGATAAATCGTGGACTATATGGACTTACAACAACAAAACTGACCCACTGATCTAGACTTCTTTAAATTTTTCTATAGATATCTTCTTGCATCTTGTGCTGCCTCTTGTATAATAGTAGTAATATTCTCTTATTAAAAAGTTCATAACAGATGTATAAGAGAGAACATGGACATGTGAAAAAACCTGAAAGAATGAAGAAGGATTTTCTATTTTCATGGAGACGCCTAATGGTGTTCAGAGAGTCATGCCCCATAGTGCTCCAAAGTCATCTAGTTTGGCTGTATTCAAGTTGGGTTTTGGACAACTATGAATTACACTGTCCAGTTAAAACTCTGGAAAGGCTAAAGATAATGTAACAGTAGAAAAAATTACTCATGCAGTAATGAGTAGTATGGTTTGAAAATAATATCACATGGACTGCATTTTACAGGTAACTGTTTTGATTTTTTTCTTAACATAAAATTGCACTCTTAATTGCTTCACAATTGTCTTGCATTTTTATGTAACTGCTCCTTGTCTTGTTTTCCTCTAGGACTTGTACTAATTCCTGCAGCAGCACTAGGCCAAGTCATAAGTGGTATCTTGGTTTCCAAATGCAAAATGAGTTGCAAAGGCATAATCAAGTTCATGATAAGCACCTGTTCAGTGGCCCTAATATTAAACACTGTGTTTTTATTTGCTAAATGCGGGAATGAACGTTTTGCAGGTGTCTCTGAAACATATAATGGGTAAATATGTTTTAATGCACTCTTGGGTTTAATGTTAATATTTATTTAATTCCCATAGTTTCAAATTGTGTACACCAACAGTGTTTAGAAGCAGAAGGAAGGCAAATAGCTATTCCAAAAGTCTACTCTCAAGTGTCAGTTACTCTGTCATGAATTAACAATGCCAGTCAACACCAGCTGTTTGAGGGCCTGCCTAAGAGCCAGATGGTGCTGTGCAAAATAACTCTAGTAGGCTGGTACCTGAGGACTGCTAGGTGCCATCTGAAAAAAAAATGATAGATATGAATTGTGTGTTCTGTAAGTCAGTAAATAACTTACCAATACTTTTTTTATTGATTTCTCAAATCCCCCATTTTATACAAAGGCTGGGTACCACTGTCTTTTATAAAAGCATAATATGATAGTTTTTCTCTGAAGCATAAGAAGGCATTTGAAACTAAATAAGATGGTGAAGAGGAGTGGTGCAGTTTACTGGCACAATAACATGGTATGGACCATGAAAACACAGAAGATGGGCTGAAGAGGGAGTTGGTTTTGTAGCCTCTAATGCCCATGCAAGTTGGTAGAAAGTAGAAATTTACTGCTATGATACTCTAATATTCATTTGTATTTTGTTTTGCAGAAGGTACACAAAAGTGAATCAGCAAAGTTCCATGCACTGGTGACTGAAAGAAAATTTAAAAAAAAAAAAACCCTTAAAACACAAGTTACCACTCATTCTGATTTTATCTTTATAACTTGCTGTGTAAATTGAAATATATTTAAAGGCTAGGGTTGAAATTCAATTCCTAAAATACGGCTTTGCTTCAGTGTCTGAAAAGATTCTAACCAGACAGATGACCTGGACAACTCAGAACTGTGAATCAGAATTCAGATTTTGGTTGTAGAAAGCTTATAGTTACATACTGAGCAAAAGAATCTGTATTCATCAATAAAATGCTGAAGATATAGTATAGAAAATGGTATATGAAATAATCTATATTTTTATATCCGATCCTATGATAAGCAGCTGAAAAAAATTACAGCTTTTCAGATTTTCATCCAAAGTTAAATACAGCTAACTTGTATTTATAGTTGTGTGTAACTTTATCAGTTATTTAGCTTAACTGTTGCTGAAGACTACTTATCTACAGCAATTGAAGTTACCCAGTCCTGAAATACATTTCTTCCCTTGGTATCCATGATAAAAAATGGCTCATTTCTACCTTATTGAGTTTTACATGTTGGATTATATTTTACTGGATGTGTGCATCAGAATATTATTGGCACTAATACAGGGCTAGTTCTTAGATTTGTTTTCCATGAAGAAATAATATATGTAGTAGTAGCTTTAAAAAAATAATAGATTTATAAACTTGTGGAAGAACAGCCAAGTGTTTGCCTCCTTCTTATGCTACTTCTGAAGGGATAAATTATGGGACTGCTCTGAGAATTGATTGGAATTTGGATGATTTGGAATTTGATGTAGATTTTTGTGGAGAATTTCAAGAAATCCTTCATGGCAAACATTATCTTCCTATTGAAAAATAGCCTGGAAAGGTGAGGGAAGCTTTTGTAGGTTTAATCTCAGAATTATATGAGTACAGGATCACTTGTTTGTGTTAATGAAAAAGCATCTTACTTTTAGTAACACTGTTTATTACTAAATTAGGCTGTGAGCAGAACTAACATGGCTTATTTTGTCTAAAAGGAACTTCAAAGAATGGGTCTTGCCAATTCTATTGCCAAGTGCTTCCTTGAAAACTTGAAGGAACAGAAATGCAATACAGACTATTTCTGTACTTTGCTCATTTCCACATGTCTCTAGGACTCTTGTTTAAAAACACCTATAGAGTTTAAGGATCAATTGATGGCCTCATCTGCTAGATTTTTTAGAAAAGCCAGGGGTATAATTTTAAAATATTTTTCTCTGACTGTGTGTAACTAAACGTTCAGTCTTTAGTTAATAATTAAGTACTATTAGAAAATCAAAGGATGTGTTTTTTCTCTCCAATTATGCCTTAGGACTGTCCTCCCACATGCCAAAATGATTTTTCATGCTAAAAGTAGTCCCCCATTACAGTGGGACTGCTTCAAATTAAAACCGTATGATGGACCTGTATTAAAAGTAAATGCCCGAATTGAAAGTAAATATAGTATGCAAGATTTAAAGTAGACTCTGTTAGTTATTAGCTATGTCCTAAACAACCAGAGAAAATCTTCAGGTCCTTCAGGGTGTGTCATTGCACTCTGCATTAAGCATGTGCAGTTGTCTTAGTGCTCACACATGTCTGCATGGCAGTGTTAAAAATAGTAAAAATGAGATGGCTTTGCAACTGGACTCAAATCAAAAAAAGGGGAAAAATCTTGGAGTATGATCAGTAGAGTAATACACTCTAAATACTGGTTTTAATCCTGTGGGGTTTTTTTCTTGAAATTCTAAATTAAAGAAATTCAAATGCCTAAGTGGGAGGGAGATGATAATATAGGAGTTGGACGGAGATGCAGAATTTTGTTATCTCTTCTGTGAGTAGAAATTGGAGGTATAATCCTTGGGAGGAATAATAGCATAAAAATAATTAGGTGTATAAAAATTGGAAAATCTAGAGCTCAAAATACTATGCTTATTTTTAAACAACTATGTTCATAAATAACATGAATAGAGTATTTAAAAAATTATTATGCTTAAATATAGTCTGTTTTTCAATTGCTTTATTAAAAGCCTATTAAATTTTGCTTTTCAGAACAGGCACTCTATATAACCTAACAGCCCCATGCAATGCTAATTGCAAGTGTTTGCGCTCCATGTACTACCCAGTTTGTGGCCGCGATGAGGTCCAGTACTTTTCTCCCTGTTTTGCTGGATGTGCCTCATATCTTAACAACAAGAAAAAGGTATTTTATGGTTTGTTCTGGTTTCCTGTAAAATGCACTACATTTCAAAATGTCTTTCCCTACAATACAAATGTAGGTTGTATTTGGCAAAATTCAGTGATTGCAATACACAGTTCACTTATGGTACCAATGTGACTTCCACTGCTGGTCTCTTAACATGTTCACTGTCAAAGTGCAGGGCCTCCCCATTATTGAGAAGGCATACATGGGTTGAAGGCAAGTCAAGCCCATTGCTTTGAAATGTTTCTGGTAGTTGTCCAGCTTTTTATACTATATCTTGGGGGCGGTGTTATGCTCCCTGCTCTTCACCCCCTTGTTTATGCTAATTAGGAAAATGTTACCACTCAGAGATGCATTTACACCACTGCTGATTCACTAAAGTGGTATAGCTGTTTCTTTTCTGTATCGCTTTCTGTTTAACAGTTCTGGTCATTCACAGCCATTCATTGTTCTGTAAGTTTCTGAGCACATCACTCTTTCCCATCTCTGAGCCTTCTTTCCATGTAAGGGTTTACTGGTTAGCTACAGTGTTTCTCGTTTATGTGATGCCATTCTGCCTATGTACTTCTACCAGACTTTCTAAAGCTGAAAATAAGTTAAATCTAAATCTACTTTAAATAGAATTGACAATCAGAAAAATCAGCAATTTTCTTGACGTTACCTGAAGTTCTTACCTATATCTTCAAGCAAAATGCAATGTTTATTGTATACATGACAACCTGCTTCCTTGAGTTTTGAAAATTTGAATGTCAGTAGCCCCTGATGCAGGAATGGTAAGCCATGAAAGTGCCTTGGTTATTATCAAGCCTTACCAGAACTGAGGGACTTTCTGTGCTTGTCTTTCCTAGTACAAGAAACTCTTGAGCAGGGATGTGGGAGCAGTATAGAGAGATCCCAAAAGCAAGCTGACCCAGGAAAGGTGTTTATACTTTTTATATTGGAAAATGAGTGGAGATATTAACCACAAGAAAATGTAGGAGATTAACTACTTCTTGCTGTCAAAATTTTACTGACTCATTATATTTTTCTTTGAAAATGAACTTTTGTGGATTTAGATGAAGAGCATGCTCCATTTGTTCACCTGCTTTTGGAAGTGATCCTATATTGCTTCTATTCTTTCCTGCTTAAGTCCTAAGAGTAAAGTAGTTCCTGCTTATAACTAAAAGCTTGCTCCATACAAAATGGAGACTATTACTGTTTTTTTAACCTAAAAATCCAAAAATACCTTTTGCTCTGGTAAGGTATCTGGTAAGGATAAAACTGATGAACCAGTTTTAAATGTCAGTGTTAATGTCATGTGCCTATCAAGAAATTGACTGTTTCCCATATGGTAAGATCAGTGTTTATTCTTGTCTTGTGTTATGCAAATGCAATGAAAAAAATACCAAAATGGTGTAATTTTGCATCATTCTTGGAGCTGAATTTTGTTTTATAAATTATTTGTAGGCATACCACAACTGTTCCTGTATTGGGAAAGCAAAACCAGAAAATGGTTCAGAAGACTTTCTTTATGAAGCTGTCCCTGGGAAATGTCCAACACAATGCAAATTTTTACCTTTATTCCTGACCTTCTTCTTTTTTGCTATTGTTTTTACATTTATGGCTACTACTCCAACAACTGTGGCCATTCTCAGGTATGTTTTTGATCTGAAAGAAAGGTAACATTTTTTGAAAACTAATATCAGTGAAATAATTTATTTATTCTGCTTTGCAAAGCACTATTTAAACAAGGTTGTGTAGTAAGCAAGCAGTCATAACACTGTGTGCTTTTGTTAGTAGTTAAGTTTTGAATCTATTAAATCTTTCTAACTTGTAGCAAAATCCATTTTATGGGGACACTTATGACTGTTTTAGTTAAAGCAAAAAGGAATAAATGTGCCTTGTGCTTTAATGAAGAAAATATTTGGCTAGCCTGTCTGTTGATAATGTTAGAATTTCAAATTATATCAGGAGAAGGACAAAATAACAATTAGTCTTGTATTCTTAACATTAGCTTCCTGTCTCAGTTCAGAGTTCTAGCTTGAAAAATTGTAGTCTGTCAAGAATTGTAAACAAATTCCCATGATATTGATGTTGTATGTATGGTGGTCATTAATATAAATTGTGATAGCATGTTAACCAGTGGTTTTGCTGTCTTTCAAATTGCTGAAGCTGACGTGTGGAGGCTAGACATTTTCTTTTGTTTGGTTTTTATTTAAAAAACATGCTTCTCATTCTAAATTTAGAGCTGTTTTGCTTTATGTTGAAGTTTGACTTGTAATTCTAGTACTTCTAGTGAAAAGATAACCATGATGCATAAGCATGTTGCTTTGTGAGGATGTGGCTAGATGCCCTTTGGCAAGGGGCTGAGGAAATCAGTAACATCCTACCACAGTGCTTTGTAATAGCCTTCTGCTCAGGTTTGTTGTAAATATGGAATTAACAGCTTATGGTATTAGTGTGGAGGCAGACAGAATAACATGAAGTTTACATTATCTTCAAAATTGAACTGACATAGTTTTATTTAATAATTGTAAACAGTAGCATTTGGATATTTGAATCCTTATATAATTCAGATGAAACAGTGGAATAGTTTTTATGGAAAGAAGAACTATCTAATCTTTCAAAAACTAATTTAAATAGCTAAATATCAGTAAATTTTACAGTATATTCTTATATCTTTTCAGTGAGCCTATTTTGTGCAATTTTGAACAAACTCATACATTCATGACAATCTTCTAGTACTGGAAATGATCACCTGCATGATGTGAAACTCATTCTCCTTCTTTAATTGCCTTTATGGGTAATAGAGTCTTAACAGTGATTGCTGATAAATGCTCATCTTGAATGTTTTGATATGTCTAATTCTCACATATACTCCAGAATGTGGGAATAACTGCTGACTGTGTAAATATGGTCTTTTTCAATACTAGTTTATTAAAAGACATGATACAGTTTATTAAAGAAAATAGTTCTGAAACTAAATTGTATAAATTTAACAAATTAGGTTGTATTTAACCTTTATGGTAGATGCTATCATGAGAATATAATTGTTCCTGGGAAAATATCTTTAAAAAAATAAGTAGGAGGTAAGGAGGTAAATTCTGCTACTTGTGAAATCATTATATTGGTTTGTATAGCATAGGCCAGCATGGCTTATTTATAAGGTCAAGTGAATATATGCAAAGGTTATGGAAATACATCATGTTGCGCTTTAGTCTAGTCTCAATTTATGTATTGCTTCTGTAAGTATAGTAGCTCAGGATTGCATCCTAGTACTGTTTCAATTTCCTTGGTTGTTCTATGGAGAAAAATGTTCTACAGTATATCAGGCTGCTGAAAGCAAGCTTCCTTTTTATTTATACTACTTTGTTAAACTAGTTAAGTCTAAAATTTCTTGGTGGACTACTGGTGTTTTTTCTGTCTTGTATCTAAACACCACTTGAAATTGGTTACTTATTCTGCACACTGGATTTGTAAGCAATTAACAGGTTAAAAGAGTATAGGGAGAAAAAGCATATTCACCAAACACAGAAGTGGGACTTGTTTACTCTCTCTTAAACTGCAAATCTTGTTTACAGGTGTGTGCCAGATAAACAGCGCTCATTTGCTCTTGGAGTACAGTTAGTGTTTCTGCGACTACTGGGTATGACTTTCTTGTTGAAACACTTGCCTCTGAATAATCTACGTATTTGACTTTTTTTTTTCCTAGACTTTTAAATAATGCATTAAGAAGCTTTCAGAGGAGCTTGAAGCAGTCTGTCATTGGCTTATAGGATACACTTGTAAGGTAGCATCTGGATTCAAATTCCTCGTTAAAAGGGCATTCATGTTCTCTGTAGCCTTTCTTATTCTTATGAGCATAAACCAAATACAGGTAACTGTTGTTCCTTCAGTAAAAGACATCTGCTGCTACTTTCCCCAGAAGAAGGCCTATTCTGAATGCTGAGATAAGAAAAAACTGATGTAAAAATGATACTTTGGGAAGGCTGACCTGAATCAGAGACAGAACAGAGCTAGAGAATAAAGTAGAATATTTATTGAAAAGCCTTTAGGGTACACCTTGGGCAGGACAAGAGCCTGGTCAGGGCCACACCCCAGGTCGACTTAGAATGGTCAGAAAATGGACAACTGGTCACAAGGTCTCACACTTTTATAAGCTTTGGTCCGTTTGCATGTTGAGGTTTAATTGTCCAATTACAGCTTCAGGTTGTGAGGTCTCATTCTTCTTGTTTCTCTCTTCAGTCCACCGTGGTTTGTGCTTTTGGGCCTGAAAGTTGTACCTGTTGTCCTTGGTCTTCAGCAGGAAAAGGATTTGTTTTGCCTACTCACTTTGTGAGGAGAGCTTACTAGCATGTAATATGAGGCTCAGAATCATTCAGCACAGAATCTAGAAAACATGAAAGCTAAAACCTAAGGCATCAATAGAAAACAGTTTGATGTACAATCTGAAATCCAGAAGTTAAAAGAAAAGTGATCATGTGGAGCCTTTCCTCTTCTTCCTTCCTTTAAAATGTCTGACTAATTCTAGCATTTATTGAAATTGTAGATAATGGTACATAAATAATTACATAGTATAATATGGGAAATATAATACTTAAATTCTAAATTTAAGCATCTCCAGCATTTCAGTAAGACAGATGAATCTCCTTAGGTAAAACAAAGCTAAGTGTAGGTATTTTCTGATCCACATGCATTTGAATTTTCTCAGGCATAATTAAAATTCTTGTTCTAGTAGTAGATTGCTTTTAAATGGCGTATTTAATTTAAGGCTGAGACAAGACACTGTTGTTGATTGGACTTATACCAACATTTAGTACTGCAGCTGTGGTCACATTGTCTAACTGTGTGAGTTCTGCTTTGCTGTATTCAAACTATCATTAATCTAAGTCATTCTACTGAAAAAGTGTAATAAAAGCAAACAGCCTCACAGGTAGAAATTAGCTGGAAGACTGTGCTCAGTGTTGTATGAGGGTTTCACTTTACTTAGAGTTCAGATATTTATGCTAGACCTCTAACACTTGACTTCACTGTGGTGAACTTTTTGTACTGCCTGTACTATGACTGAAGAAGGCAGCAACTAACAGCATTTCTTACCAGCAACATATTTTTGCTATAGGCTTTAGGAATTACACAGCAGTTTTAGACTGAAGACCTAGTGAGAGACATAGCTACCTGGTTAGCTCTAGGAGAGTTTAGGCCTTGGGTAGATTGGGTAGACATGCAGTGATGTACCTGGTATGTTATTCTAAAATTGTCTATACCTGTATGCAAGATACTTGTGTATTATAACACACAAAAAAATCACACAGAGTTAATAAAATTTTTGCAAGAATAATTTTAAACACTGAGGGTTTTTTGTGAAGTTCTTACTGGAAGCTTTGCTGAGGAATCTGAGGAATGGGGAGAAATGTGTAATTGAACATTTAACGTAACAATATTTTAGTCCTCTTAATCTGGAACAGATTGATGTGTATGATCAGAAGGGACTTTTCCCTTTCAGTTAAATTCCTGATTCCTTGATCAGTTGTTTTCACTGCTGATTTTAGTTCTTTTTTTCCCAGTGAAGACTAGGAAGTTAAGAAGCTCAAGTCTTTGAATAAACTTCTTGCTTAACAAAGTGAGAACTGTGTAACAAATTAACTCTATGCATCTTACCTATTAACTGAAAGTAATGTTAGGTGCAGATTTACTATGAGGCCTATGACTTTGATTAACATATTATGTTTAGTGTTTCATTCTCCCATTTTATCTTCCCCACCAGCCTGGTATTTCACTGTATGCATGAAAACCAGGTACGTCATGTAAGTCAAGCATTCTAACATGTTACATACTGTGTTTTTTAGGTACTATTCCTGGACCAATTTTGTTTGGTGTTGCTATAGACAAGAGTTGTACTCTGTGGGATATTAATGAATGTGAAACTAAAGGAGCTTGCTGGGTATATGACAATGAAAGAATGGCTTTTTCACTGATGGGCATAAGTAAGTCTTTTATATTAAATACATATACTAGGTAAAATGTATACTGACTCTGACTGCTAGATGGGAATTACATTGAAAAAAAACCTTAGACTTTTTATATTTAGTGGCAGTGTTAACTTTTTTTTAAATAAATGATCAGCAAAATATTATGGAACGAGAAACACCACAGTAAGTAAACCATAAAGGTTACTTAAAAAACTTTTAATGATAACACAAAAAAGTTTTGGTCTTTGATCTTGCTTCATTGTCACTCTTTATTTACTAGGTTTTTAAGGGACTGGCTCACACTTCAGTCTCTCTTCAGGGCAATGAGCACGATTAGGGGAGTGAAGATGATTAAAGGGATGGGGTACCTCTCCTATTAAGAAAAGGCTGAGAGAATTTGGTTTGTTCAGCCTGGGAAAGTGAAGTGTCTAAGCTGACTTTATTGAGGCCTTTCAGTGTCTGAAGGGGAGCAAGATAGATAGAGGAGGACTCTATAAAGAGAGCATTGTGATGGAGCATGGGGTAATGGATTGAAACTCAGAGGGTAGGCTTTGGTTAGATATTAGGAAGAAACTGTTTACTGAGATAGTGGCCAGGCACTGAAACAGGTTACACAGACAAGTTATGGATGCCCCATGCCTAGAAGTGTTCAAGGTATGGGTCTCTGTGCGGTTGGATCTAGTGGAAGTGTGGCTGCCCCCAGCAGAGGTGGAAGTAGACAGTCTTTAGGTTCCCTTCCACCTCAAGCCATTCTGTGATTATCTGGGTTGGTTTTTTTTTTTGCAGTTAAGGCTGGGGAACTTTCTTCCTCTTTTTGTATTGCAGTTCTTTTCCATAACTTATATAAAATTCTTGAAAATATCTCTGAATACTAGTCAGAAAAATTCCTGACTTGTTTAACAATCTGCTTCTTTCAAATATGAGGTATAAATGCCAGTGGGAGAGAGAGTAGGCTTGTATCTGAGATAAGTTCTGTTGTCCTGTCTTCTAGCAACTGTCATATTTACAATGTGTAAACTGATGTCTAATTCTGAAACTGAAAAAGCAGGAGTCACATCTTGAGGTTAAGGATCTTATGGCAAATATAATCTCTCCTGTTTTGCCTTTCTCCTTGGCCTTCCAAGTTGCACAAACACTATTCTTTAACCTTTTAAGACAGCTGATGAGAGAATACTTAACAGGCATTCTATGTGGGAAGTTTAATTTCTGGAAAAGAGAATATTGATATAATGAATGACAGTACTGAAACAAGAAATAAGAAAGACTTGCACTTGCACTACAGGCTAGAATGGGGTGAAGAAATACAGAACTGAAGCAATATCTGCTTCAAGCAAAAATTGGCAGGCAGGTGAGGAGCCTGAATTCAGCTGGATGACTCTCTTTATCTGCCTTTTGCCAATCATGTAAAATACATTTAAATGGAGGCATGAACTTCTTACAATCTTACAGGGTTTATGTAACTCACCATATGAGGCTTTATAAATGAGTTAAACACTGTGTCTGCTACTGAAAGTGAGTGTGATAAAGACTCTTCTGTTCTTTGCATTCAGGTGCTGCTTGCAAAGTCATCACAATCATCTTTGTGGTCATGGCAGTGTATTTCTACAAGCCTCCACCATCAACTAAAGCCCTGCCACGAAAGGCTTCAGAAAAGATATCTGCTATATGCACATAAATTATTAGCAAATCAGGGACTTTTGAAAGAAAACTGTAAAAATAAACATTGTTACAACACTTGAACTAAAGTTCTTATACACTGTTGCCTCAATATAAAAGATCATATTCAACATTTGTACTATATTCTAATTTGCTAAACAATGTTTAGTATTCCAGTGTGGCTATCCAAAGAAGTTATACTGAAATTTGCAGTCTAATTTTGAAAGTCTGGTATGTAACTTAATTGAAATAAGATGGAATACTCTGATCATAAAACAGGAAAAATAAACTGAATGAGGCTGACTGAGCCCTATTTATCCCTACATGTTACTGCAACAAGGGGAGAAAACAAGAAATTTAGTATATTGAAGGGAACTGTGTATGTTTATAAAGGATTTAATGTGCACATAACTTTGGCTAGTGCCTTTGGGGATTTATCTGTAGTAGCAGTTGGGAATATGTGAGTTTAGCTGTGTTTTAGAAATATTTTTACATGTTATCTTAATGACATAAGTTCACTCTTAGTATTTGTAGGAAAATGTAAATGGTTATGATAGGATAGCTGGGTTGCAAAATCAAAATATTTGTTAATTTAAGTACTTGAGTTTCTGTCTGGAATATATATATAAACTTGTTGTCCAGCTGCTTTATTTCACCATTCTTAAAATGTTTCTATAATATTTGAAAATAAAACCTATTTTCTTACTACATCTGTATATGCTTTGTTATTTCCAAATATGACTGAATTTTTCTTAACTCCAAGAAACACAATGCTGAAGGCCAGCAAGAATGTGTATGGAAGCATTGAAACTAAAATATGGCTTTATTTTCTTTTTGATTTGTTATATTTTTATTATGTTATGAGTCATGTTATTAAAGCCATATTTGTATAGCACAATGCGAGTGGTTAAAAGCTACCTGCTGTTATCAGACATGAAACTATATTACCTACTACTGAAACATCATTCAATATTGACAGGAAAAGCTTAATGAGTAAGATATCCTCTACACTTACTTTACTTTGGTAATTTATTTATTTTTTTTTTCTGTAGATGTCACTTAGGAAGCTGTGTGCCCTCTTCCTTGGGTTACAAGGACTGTGCTCAGTGGTCTGTGAAGACTTTTAAACAAGTGTTAGAACAAAAAATTATGGCATATGGCTCAAGTTTCATCTAATTCTTCAAATGTAGCTGTTAGATTAGGTAGAGGTTAACTTAAATCAAGATCCTCTATTTGTAAATATAGGTCCTCTATAAAGATCCTCTATTTGTAAATATTTTGCTCTAAAGCAAAATAGACTACACCTTGTGAAAGCACAAGATGTGGTGGATTTTGAGGGAGAGAAGGAAAGGGGCAGGATTTGCTTGCTTCATGTTAGATAAATGTCTCCTGATGAGTTTTGTGCTTGTTTCCTAATGAATGGGCTCATAGCAAGAGATTAACTACCCCTGAAAGAACGAAATACTGATTGTGCTAGTTTTACATTAAATGATTTTTGATGAGAAGAGAAAGAGCCAGCCACAGAGGTAATTTTTTTAAGAGAAGCTGCTAAGAGCTTCTTCCATGCCTGGCAAAACCAGTTGGCTTTGAGAATAGGCATGCTGATAAGCCACTTAAAGAGATGAACATGCCTCTGTGAGATTCACATTTTAAACCGAACAAACTCTCGGAATCTCTCTCTTTCTTCTGGCCTGGGAACATGAAACCAGCTGGCCTGGCCCCACTCTCCTCCACATAGCTGGGCTAGGTGGGCTCTGTCATGGGGCCAAGCCCCTTTTCAGGGAGCCTGCCAGATCCCATCCTGGCAGGGCCAGGATTGGCTCGCTGCACCACTGTCTAGGCTGAGCCCCAGCCATCAGGCAGCAAGTGTGTTGTATTGTAGTGGGTTGACTGCCCACTAGCTTTATTTATTCTTTTTCTGCTTTGAGACAGGATTAGGAGAAAAAGCAAAGCAGGCTCAAACTTAAAGGGTATAAAGAAGGCTTTATTAACAAAACTACAAGAGAGAAAAAATTGATAAGAATTAGAATAAAACCTTCAAAACACATCCCCCATAACTTTTCTTTCTCTTCCCACTGACAATGTATAGAGACAAAACTTGGGTCAGTTAACCACGTCTGAAATAGTCTTTCATCAGTTCTTTTAGAGAGAGAATTCTCTTTTTCCATACCATGAAAACTTCTCCACAAGAAAAACAGTTCTCTTATGACTTCAAATCTCACAAATAGCAGCATCACATAACACACAGCCTTCCCACAGATATATTATAGGCCATGTAAACTCATGGGGTGCCATTTTAAGGATGAGCAGTTCAAAAGCAAAGGTTCTCTTCATATCTGAGATAATTTTATCTCTGGGAACAGAGGTCTTCTTCACTTCCTGGAAGCAGATCTGTGGTGGTGCATGTTTTATTTTATTTGTTCTATGTATTTTATACTGAGGTTTGTACTGGTTTGTTCCAATGTGCCCCCCGGTTTCTGTAATGGTTCCTTCCCCATGTGTTTGTTATAGAACTATATCATTCCTCTCCCCCACCTGTCCCTGTCAATCCCCTCTCTCTCCTCTTGGGCACTCTCTCTGTCACTCCAGGGCCCTTCCCTGGTTTCTGGAAAGTTCCAGGGAGGGTGTCAAGTGATAGGCTGGGGCCTGGGAAATTCCCCCTCCCTCCTCTTGTGATTCGTTTGTTGTTAGTGAGTTGACACCCCTGGCTACTCCCTTCTAAACCCTGATTGATTGACCCGTTGTCGCCACCCCTTGGTCCTCCCCCAGTTAAAAGATCATGCACTGCTCTGTTCAGGGCTCTCTCTGGGCAGCAGTGGTTAGAGGCAGAGCTCCCAGTCAGTCTCCCCTTCAATAAACCCTATTAAACCCTGCTTGAGAGAGTCGGCCCTTTGTCCATTGCCAACATCGTGACACCTACAAGTCCTATCGCCAGTGCGGGCAGCCAAGGCCCCACAGGGAGGAGGTTGCTTGCATTTCTTGCAACCCCAACCTCATACACATTGGCTGCAGTGCAGAGGCTGAGCTAGCCTGTGGTCAGCGCCTGCCCAGCGTGAAGGGACACTGTGACACAGATCTTAATCTCCTCTCTCTCAGTCTGTTCAAGCGTCTCATAAGATCACAACTACTTCAATATTTGCTTAGTTCACAACAAATACCTTTGCTCATATCAGCAATTTTGACTACTTCATTCCTCCATCCGTGTTTTTAATAACTTAAAGGGATATTCTAGTATATCCATCCCCATGACTTTACAAAAGAATTTCAGCCTAAAACCAAGGCATCTTCTTGTTTTCTTCCCATCTAGGATGTAACTCCTCCTTCACTGGCCTTAATGTCTTCACATTGTCACTCTACGTATTTTCATTCTGTTCTTTTCTCTTACTCAGAGAGGATTCAATGTTTTGCAAGTTTCATCTCTGCAAGGAAAGAATTAATATTCTCACTCGGGGCCTGCAGGTGCCATGATGGTCTTTTGCTGCACAATCTCTCATGGTGCTGGAACAGTGTCTCCAAAAGATAACTCAGCATCAGCAGCCAGAGCTGTTTACAGTATGGAGGCTGCGCTGGGCTGTGCCAGGATCTCAGGGCTCTGACTGCATTCAATTCCAGATGCAGGGTCACTCTGCACAGCTGCAGAGCTGCACCTGGGGGGGAGAAGTGGCTAAGAACTCATCAGCAACCTGCCTGTGGCTGGGGCACCCCCCCTTCCTCTGCCCAGCAGCTGCTGAGGGCCCAGCTTGGCCCTTCTAGGCCTTGCGGGCCATGACGGGGGCAAAAAGCGGCTTAGTGGCAGGATGTTAACAGCTGCTGGGGACCTGAACCAGCCGGGATGGGGCCTTCTCTCCTCTCCTCTTTCTGCCTGGCAGCCACCGGGTCAAGCCCCGGCCTGGGACAGGGCCCAGTAGGCTTCCCAGAAAGGGGCCTTGCTGCTCAGCAGGGCCTGCCCAGCCTGGTCCCCATGGCAGGGAGAGGGCTGAGCTGGCTTACTTCTTCCCCGGCCAAAAAAGGGAGAACTTTACCTGGGGCTTCCCAATTTCTAATGTGTATTCATAGAGGTGTGTCCAACTTTCTAATGGTGTAACAAGATGTCAATACTCAAAACTAGTGACTGATTGGTTTAATCATAGTTTTTTTTTTAAAAAAAACTACACCTGTGGGTAGCTCCTTTCCTCACCAAATGTCAATCAATGCTAAACCAGCACGTGTATGTTATCTGGACAGGGAGTGTGAGCTAAAAGCTGGCCCAATAACTGTGCCCTGAGTGTCAAAGCACTAAGTCCAGGCTGAGTCAAGTCACTAGTGCTGAAGCCCACAGACCAATACTGCAGCTAGTAAAATTCAGCTCTTTTTTAATGACCTGAATGATGGGATATATTGTGCTCAGGACAAGTGGCTGATAGACTGGCTGGTTGTTGCCGTTGAGAGGGACCTTTACAAGACTGAAAAAGGGGCAAACAGGAACCTCATGAATAAAAGCCTGCACCCAGGCAAAAAATAATCCCATGCACCAGTAATATGTATTCCATCCACCCAGATGGAAAGCAGCCCTTCAGAGAAGGCCCAAGAGTTCACAGTGGACAAGCTGACTCCAAGGCAGCAATATACATTTTCTGCAAAAAAGGCCAAGAGTGTCTTTAATGTGCATTAGGCAAAGCACTGACAGCAAATCTAGGAAAGTGATGCTGTTTTTACTCAATGCTAGTGCAATCACACCTAGAGTACTGGGACAGTTCTGGGCTATCTGTACAAAGAGTGTACAGGCTCAATGGAATGGGTGTGGTGCAGGACTACAGAGAAGATTAAAAGACAGGAGTACCGAGAGCTAGGTAAGTTCCTTCTGCCCAACAGATCAGGCTCAAGGGAGTTCTGAGCCTTGAAGAAACCATGCTAATTAATAAGTAATCTTTATTAATTTCCAACTTACTGGTCAGTTTGGAGGCAGTGCACACAAAGTGAACATCTGCAATTTCCTCACAAGAAATTTTTTTTTGAACTGTGAAGGTGGTCAGACACTGGAATAAGTTTCTCAGGAATTTGTGAAGCTATTCTTGGTGATATTTAAAATCTGACTGGATATGATCCTGAATGATCTCTTCTGGCTGACCTTCCTTGAGCAGAAGGTTTGAACTCAAGATGGTCTCAAGTGTTCCACCCTAAATGTTCTGTGTTTCTGTGAGATGGTCCTCAGTGGGACTTTTGCCCCGTTCACCATATGACATGTAGCTCGTGTTCTTACAAGGACGGAGACTGATCTGGTTTTGCACACTGTTTTTTGGTTTCTTTTCATGGGTTTTGTTGCTGTTGTGTTTGTTTGATTAATATCAGCTCATATTTCATATTAATATTAAGCAACACTCAGTAAGTAATCTTCTGTGTATGTCTCACTGGGTGATTATAGTTCTTTTTATGGTAACAGTGGTAAAATATTTCAATTAGAATTGATTTTTACATGCTCTGTGAACTGCTGTTTGGAGTGGTTGGACTGCTAAATTCATGGTCTCTGACCTTTGAGGTTATATGAATTACCACAGATTTGGGGTTTAAGAAATTCAAGTATTGTCCAAAATAAGGATGATTTAAGATATTTTGAAAGTTATGTTTTCTAACTAGCATGATTATTATTGCTAGAGGACACAAAAGATACTCAAATCTGACTCCACAAAGATGAAGGCTGAAGAACGTTAGAAGAACTTTATTATTTACAAAGACCTCACTTATATAGATGCTGAACAATGACTAGGAATTGGAGAACAAGGTTGCCACCTCTCCATCCCACTGGCTAGGTTAGAAGTCAATTAGTTGACTCTCATCAGAGAGGAATGTGGAAAACATGATTGTTTACTGTACAAACTGTGAGAACTCAGCTACAGAGCTGTAAACATCTCACAAAGCTTACATAATATGGCAACAATTACTGTTAGAAATATATCTTACTGTAAACAAGACTGCCTGACTAAACATTGTAGTAGAACAAATGTTGTGATTAATCTGTGAATCAGAAGTAAGCTTTTAAAACTAACTAAATATATTGCCCTATATGGCTAGTGCAAATGAATTATACAAAACTATTGGAGATTCTGCCCAGTAAATATATAGGATTACATGAGTTGTACAAGGGGGTGACTGTATTTAACTACTACAGGTGAGACTAAACTGATCTAAACTTTCTTGGTTGTTTTATGTTTTTTAAGTCTCAAAACCAAGACTGCAAACTATGCTTTCTCTCATTTGAAGAGGAATGATGGTGATAGGGTAACCCCAACCTCTGTCTGGACAGTTGTTGGGGGTAAGGTTTGCTCCTTTTTGTCTTAAAGAATTTTTCCCCATAAGTTGCTAAGAAATAAAGTGCTGGTACTTAGATGGTGCTTGACCAACACAAAGGAGGGGGAAGATCATATGACTTTCGGGGCAGGAAAAGGACAGGGCTGGGGGAGCTGGGAATGCTGTTTCCTCTGGGCATTGGAGAGGACAGCCAGGCTGCTCTTTGCTGTGGGAGAAGTCCACTGTGAACAGAAAGTCTGATCCTAGGAGATCTACCATCATCTATCTGCTCATGTGCCCAGGAATTCTGAGCTCCTTTGCCTGCTCTGCTGGAGCTGGGCCAGCTCTGCCCGGGAGTCGTGGCTTCTTTAGCATTGCTTTTACTTTGTGCTACACTGTGGCCCCGGGACCCCTGCCTGCCGGGGACACATCCCTTGCCCTGCCAGGGAAATCCTGCATTTCCAGTCAACAGCCCTGGAGTATCCACTGTTCCAGCTTGGTGCTCTCAGGGTCCCAAGAGGTCAGACTGCTCCGGGCTTTGTGAAACAAAGCCCCTTGTGGTTCCTAGTTCTGTTTATTATTATTGCTGTAGTTGTTGTTGTTTGTTTGCCTTGTTATACTTACTAGCAAAGAACTATTCCTTTCCCCATAGCCCTGCCAGAAAAACCCCTTTAATTTTCTAAATTATAATAACTCGGAGGGAGGGGATTGGAACTCCCCCATTCCTAGAGAGGCCCCGCCCCTCCCTAGCAGATACCTGTCTTCCAAACCAAGACAACAGTGAAAGTGAGCCACTGTTAAAAAAGCCAATTCTTTTTGTTTGAAAACTTCTCCAAATTTAATAGCTAACACCAAAATTTACTTGCAATGGCAAGAATATATTCTTTCTGGTGTCAAGAATATTGAGAAAGGGGAAAACAGGAATTTTGTTTTTCATGTGGCTGCCATAAATGTAATTAGTTAAAACTTGAAATTATTTTGTATACACACCTGGTTTGTGAGGTTTCTTTGCACATGATTAGAAGTATCTGAACAAAATGACCTGAAATATGTTGGTTATAAACAGAGCAGACCAAAGTACATCTACAGACAGATTATGGACAGAAACACGGGAATCTTAGGAATGCTGCAGCTTATTACCTGTTTTTACATGTGTCAGTTGCTGACCATTACTGAGATGATGACAGTATGAAGAACTGCTTGTTAAAGCAGTTATCTTGTTAAAGGTACGTTCAGGTATAAGCAACTGTAAGAAAATTACCGAAAAACATTTGAGTCTGAAAGCCTTCAAAAGGGTTATGGGTTAAGTAGTATTTCTTTTTATGAATGAATGAGCATAAAAGACTATCCTAATCTTTTGTTACACTAGAAGAACATACAGTAAGACTTCTTTTAGACTTTTTTTAGACTTTAGACTTCTTTTGTTTGTGGGTATTTTTGTTGTTGTTGTTGTTCTGTTTATTTGTTTTGTTCTGTTTATTTGTATATTGTGTGGGCGCTTTTATACCTCCCCACCAGATGGTTCTGTTTCTGCCAGAAAGTAGCTAATTTTATTGGGTTTTGTATGCAACACTACAATTTTTAGAGTGTAGAGCAGGTAATAAGTAACTTTTGCAGAACTACTCAATTAATTGAAGTGTAACTGGTGCTTTTTGTCATTTTGATTTCTGCTTTTGCAATGCCAGTGACTTTCTTTTTGTGGTAAATAAATGAATATGCTTGTTTATGACTTATTATCTGTCTTGGATTATGTAACAAAAAAAAAAAAGTGTATTTTATTTCATCTGTTGAAAGCTTATCTCTTGTGACTCCAGGGGGGCAGATGCCTTCTGATGATGGCCCAGCCATTAAAACCAGGTGGGGCAGTGTTTCTTATCTCTTTCACCACCTCTCCATCCTCCAGGGGGACATCTTCTGATAATGGCCCATTAGGGCCCACCAATAACATGACACATTCCATCATCCCATTGTGAGATGCTCTACACAGTGGGGGAGGAGCCAGCTGTTCCTAGCTAGATAGAAACTGAGACTGAAGAACACAAGGTATCCGGTTTTTCCACTGGATTCCCAGCCACCACTTTCTACAGGACCATCTCTACTCCACAGAATCACATCTGTTACTCCAGGAGGATTTGTTTGGATTGCTTCCAACACCCTGATCAACAGGGTGCCAGGTCGTATCCCTGACTTTGTCAGGGTTTTTTCCTGTGGTTTTTTTTTTTTTTTTTTTTTTTTTTTTTTTTTTTTTTTTTTTTAATTCCTAGTAAAGAACTGTTACTCCTCTTTCCCATATCTTTGCCTGAAAGCCCCTAATTGCAAAATTATAATAAGTTGGAGGGAAGGGGGTTTACATTCTCCATTCTAAGGGATGCTCTAGCTTTCCAACTGTCTTTCAGAACCAGGACATTATCTTTTCATGACATGTCTGTGAAGCACATTATGCAGCTCTGTTTTTATATGGGTGGAGATCTTTTCCCCCAAAAGACAGAAATACACAGGCAAAAAAGACTAGTGTTGAAGAAGCTTTACAAAATTACAGAGAACTGTTACTTTTGTATCTCAGTAATATATGATGAAAAAAATTGTGAATGTATTATTTGTGTGCTGATTCCATGGAAAATATAACAGAAGAATGAGTCTACTACACAGAAAAGGCTAATGAATTTGGGCAGCCTACTCACGTGTATGCCTTTCAAAATCTGCATAATGAGGGAGGTAGTAATTGGTTATAAAACACCCACTTGTTTCAGTCTACAGAATACCTTAGAAAATGCCCAGAATGGAAATACAAGTTGAACACAATGGAAGTGGCACGTATAAAGTTTCTTTCTGATTACTATTAATCTTTGAGCTTTCATCATGAGTATATTAATTTTTAGTATGAAATGGAGCTCTTGAGCAAAGGTGAATTATAAACCAGAAAAATCATCATTCTCTCCAAATTATTCTGGTACCTCAAAAAATTGGTGGGCTCAATTGATACCTGTCTTGGCTCCAGCATTTTATTCTGAGATTGTCTTTAAAGATACAGAATGAAGGAAGAATTTGTATGGAATTAAAATCATAAAGTAGGGGTCTGAAGTCAGTGAAAGTTCTGCTGTTTATTTAAAGGGAATCAGCGTGCTTAGACAAACTGCAAAATAGTTGTTTGATATGTGATATCCATACCGTGTGTCCAGTTGGAGGAAGTTTCTGTCACAAAACAGAAAGGATTTGGTAACCTATAAACCTGGTGACAAATGACTGAGCTATGATAGAAATGCAACCTAAACATAGAAAATCAGTGCTTTTCAGATTTTTTTTTTTTCCTACTTAGTCACTTTTTAAAATTGTCTCACTTATCATGTTTTAATTGGCTCGATGTAGAGTTCGGTTTCAAAGACTGAGAAAAGCCTGATTAATGCAAATCCACATCTCCACCTTTGCACTTCATATTTCTCAAGCATCTGTTGCCATTCCCTTAAATGGCAAGCTGTCAGGCTACAGTTAATGGAGGCTCCAAAACTGAGGTAATTACTGCAATAAGTGAGCTGAAGCAATTCCTGCAGGATATTGGCAAATAAACATGCCTAAGCAGCTATATCAGGAGATATGAAATGAAACAAAACACATATGGGCTGAAAATGTGACACAGGCAAATTCATACAGGAGATGAAGATTACACTGCTGATGCATTTTATTCTAGTCACGTTAATGACCTACATTTGAAGAACATTGTAAATCAGTTATTTGTGGCTACCAGAACACCAAGACATACAGCTGATGATTGCATAGGCACGAAATCTCCTGGAAACAAACCTGGTAGTGAGAACATTGCAGTATGTAGTAGGTATTGTGGTTTAACCCCATCTGAAAACTAAGCCACACAGGGCCGCTTTTTTAATCCCTTCTGGTGGGACAGTAGAAGTGAAAAAACCTTAGGATTGAGATAACTACATTTTAATAAGTAAAGCAAAAGCCATACATGGGAAGGCAGCAAATCAGGGATTTCATTCACCCCTTTCCATGGGCAGGCAGCTGTTCAGCCACCCCCAGGAAAAGAGGTTTATATCACATGTAATGATGACTTGGGAAGAGAAGCCAAGCACTTCCTTCTTCTTCCCTAAACTTTATGTGTAAAGCATGTTGTCATATGGCCTGGAACATCCCTTTGGTCATCTGGGGTTACCTGTCCTGGCTATGTCCCATCCCAACTCCTTGTCCGCCTCCAGCCTGCTCATTCATGCGATGAGAAGCAAACCACCCTTGGCTCAGTGCAAGCCTTGCTCTGATATCACATCCCTGTGATATCCCTGTGATATCACATCCCTGTGATATCAACACAGTTTTCAGCACCAATCCAAAGCATAACATTCCTGTGAAGGTTATGAAAATACTGGGAAGAGAAGTAAATGTAGTCTAGACATTTACTAGACATAGTCTAACCAGCACATGAGGAGAGCTACAAGGAAAAAAGATACATTATGTGGAATTTAAAGGAGTTACCTTTCTAATGCTATGAAAATTATTTACCCTCTTTCAGGGCTGTGTCTGTCATATGCATAACTAGTCTATTTTTTTGTGGGTTTTGTTTACAAGATGATATGCTAATGTCTCCTTTCCAGCTAGCATTTTAACAACATTGGGCATGACTCTGTTTTCCTTTGGGTGCCCTAGCATTTGATAAGCACATCAATGAGGAATCTCTTTAACAATTTCCTAAGAAAATAAGGCAAATGTGACCTGTCATTGTCAGTTCCCTCCTTGCTTAAGGTTTCCTTCATGTAGTTCTTGGGAATTTTTTGACTGTTACTGAACCGGTACCACATATGACATAGAGAAGACACAAATATTTGAAGCTTCCAGAAAAGTTCATAAAATTCATTGGAACAGATAGGTGAGTGTCATTCACCAGAGAAACTTATAACTCAGTCACTGGCCTTTATAGCCAAGGGTCAGCTAGGCAATGGAATGGAGACCTGGAAGAGTAGATGCCCTTCGTAGATGCTTAGTGAAACTGCACTGAGAAGCAACTTTCTGATTGCTAATGGTTCCTTAAAAACTGGATGACAAAAAACCCCACAAAGTGAGGATTTATCATGCAAGAACTAATACTGAGAGTACTCCAAGCAAATATTTTTATATTTAAAAATCTTCAAGGTAACACAAATTTCATATTCATGTAGTTTTCATTGAAAAGGGGTTTTGGCTTCATACAAATATCATTTTTGGCATTATTTAGTGCTAACTATTGAGGAACTGTCTCCTGCACACCCTGTTGACTGAAAGAGATGGAAAAGCTCTTACCTGTTGTTTTGATACCACCACCAGTAAGCAAATATATAACGTCAGTCATGAGTGCAGTTCCCTCAAAGTATCCTTAAATTTCAAGATGACCAGATGTATAAATTCTTGTAAAGAAAGGGATGTAAGGAACTCAGAGCTACTGAGTCAGTAGTTCCTACCATGAAAAGGTTTTCTCATCATGTTCACATGTTCAGATGGCCATGTACTCTCACTGAGATGCCCATAGGAGAGACTGTGAAAGCAATTGAAAACAATTACAAAATCATTTGGATATTATGAATTCATTTGCAGTAGTAGTAAGTCTACCCTACCTTATGAATCCTACTATATTTTTCAGTAGAACTTATTACAAGTTTTTGGGACATTTCTGTTTTCCTAAGTACTTGAACAGATACGGAAAGTCTGCCTCAGAGACTTTTGGAGTTAGAATTTTTTTTATTGGTATAGTAGTAAAAGCACTATTTTTTTCCTTGCCTGTTTTGCTAAAAAGCTCTAGTGGACATTTTCTGAATACTGAAGTTACCATTTTGGGAATAGTTAAATAGATATTTTGTTAAGTTTTTAGGGTTTGGTTTTTTGTGTGTTTGTTTGTTTTTTGTTTTTGTTTTTGTTTTTTTTTTTTTTTTTTAAATTTAAATCTAGTTATGTGAGCAGACCTAAGCAAGTGAGCTTTGCTAGGTTTCAGAAGTACACAAGTCTAATGATTTTTTTTTCCTGTTTAAAAGTGAGACTTGGCTACTAAGGCATTGAAAAATATTAAATGTCTTAGCCCAGTTTATATAAGAAGCTACTCAAGAATTTTTAATATGTTGTTGCTTAGTCTCCCAATGCAAACTTTGAAAGTGCTTTACACAGTTTCCAGAAGCAGTCCTCAAACTATCTGGAGAGATATTGACAACCAATGAAGGTTTTTCTGTGTTCTCATAGAATCATAGAATTACCAAGACTGGAAAAGACTTTTAACATCATCCAGTCTAACCAACACTGCCTGTCACCATTAAACCACATCACCCAGTGCCAGAACCAGGTGCCTTTTAAGTACCTCTAGGGATGGTGACTCTACCACCTCTGCTCTGAGCAGCCTGGTATAATGCCAGACCACACTAAAATTGTTTTTTAATATCTAATCTGAATCTCCCATGTGTCAGCTTGAGGCCATTTCCTCTGGTTCTCTCTCTGCAGGCATAGTAGCAGAGACCAACCCCCATCTCACTACAATCTCCTGTCAGGGAGTAGTAGAGAGCGATGAGGCCCCCCTGAGCTTTCTCTTTATGAGACTAAACAATCTCTCAGCTCCCTCAGTTGGTTCTCATAGGATATATTTTCTAGACTTTTCACAAGCCTTGTTGCCCTTCTCTGGACATGGCTCCAGCACCTCTATGTCCTTTCTAAAGAACATTCTGTGTCCCAGAACAGCATTTGAGGTGTGGCCTCACGAATGCTGGGTACAGGAGGATGATCATTTCCCTATTCCTGCTGGACACACTATTCCTGATACATGTCAGGTGCCACTGCCTTCTTGGCCACCTGGGCACAGCTGGCTCATGTTCAGCTGCTATCAACCAGCACACCCAAGTCCCTTTCTACTGAATTGCTCTCAAGCCACCCTTCCCCCAGCCTGTAGCACTGGGGTGTAGGTTTGTTTGATTTTTTCCTGTTTTGCTGTTTCAAGGCATGAAAACTGAAAACCAGTTGAGATTATTTGTGAAAATCAAACAATACATGCTTTCTGGGGTTTCTTGCATAACACTCAAAGAGCACTTTATTAAGGTGCCTACATGCTATCCAAAAATGCTGTGTAAAAATCTTCAGATTGCAACAGTCAAGTACCAGAAGACTAAGAAGATAAGATGGGTAACAACCAATAGGTAGTAGTGCTAAGTATTTTAATTTTCCTTGGTTTTCCATTGAACTTGTACATTGTGCATGCTGTGCATAAGATGTACTTGATTTAAAGTAATTTTAAAGCATTTGTAGGTCAATTCAGAATCCTGCTGTCCGAAATTAACTGATATAATGGATGCATTTGCAATGTTACAGATGTGTGGCAAGCAGGTTTTTAAGTAACAGTTTCACTTACTAATGTGACTGAGCTTTATAATTTATTTGTATTCTTTGTTATGCATGGCTTTTATTCCAGTATCCCATTTGGGGGTTTTTGGGGAATTTTTTTTTTTTTTTTTTTTTTTTTTTTTTTTTCTTCCCCAGGGTGCTTGTAGCAGGACAGATTCCTGTTGCTGGAGTCTGCGTGCATTAATTGAGAATAAAAAACTTCACTTATTCCCCTTCCTCTTTTAATTAAAAGAACAAATATAAATCTGCTTGGAACACCAAGCAGGAATTCTGGGAACTTCTAAATAAATTTTATGTTAAACTCACAAACCATAATAAGCAGCTGCTATGATCACTGTGTGAAATACTTACTGAGATTTCACTACTGTGCCAGGAAATGTATCATATAATGGGATTGTTGATATGCATGTTGAAGCCCTTGAGCTACAGAGCAACAGTTTGCTAGCAATAAACTCTGATGGAAATTAATGTGGACTGGGTAGAATTTGACCTAATAGAACAACTGTCCCAAATGCTGGAGTTAAGACGTATTTGTCAGCTACATACAAAAGCTACATAAATAATGGAGAATTGGAAACACATAGGTAAGTTTTAGCACATTGTTTCTTAATCAAAGTACTTAGTGCCCATAATACAAGAAGTATATTCCCATGATAATAAAACTGAATATAAAGGTGAAAAGTTATTTACACAGTCCAGTTAAGTATTTTTATATTCAAATAGCTTTGCACTAGTGTTGTTTCCTATTCTGCTAGAATATATCGTTGTTATTTGCTATGTGCTAAAGAAGATTATTGTACCATGAAGTCATTTTCAAGAGGAGCCACAGAAAGAAGAAATTAAATTGGTGCAGGGATGATTATGTGAAAAAATTGTTGTTTTGGTGGACATTTGGTGGACCTTACATCTTTATAATTACATGTTAATGGGTCTTTTGGAACTTTTCAAATTCAGTATTTGAGGAAGCTTGTGTTTTGCACATTTTTTTGTGATGGCATTTGAGACTTAAAGAAGTCTCAATTCAAGATTACATCCTTTGCATACGTAGAGGGTAATATTAAAGTTGGTATGGTCACAGTGACTAAGTTTGCTTAATTGTGAAAAATTATCCAGGTAAACCAGACTGACAACAGCAATGTTGTTAATTGTTCAATTTGTTGGACTATGTACTTTATTTATATGTAGTCTGCCAGTAGTGTGGTTTTTAAAACAGAAGCAGAACTGAACTAGGCTCAACAGGGCTGAATGCTGTTATTCTGTGCTCTGTGGAAAAAGTGTGAAATCTTATACACAGTGAGTGGTAGGTAGAGTCTGGTTTATAAGACTGTCCTTCAAATAGCTTAGGCTTTGAAGGCATTTCATTCATGCTGAACTCCATAGTGGTTTGCATGAATTGCCTGGTGCACTCAATATGTATTCTGTTGTTCTTCACTTTCATATTGAAACTAGCAAAGTGTTTTTATCTTATAACTTTTTCATATTATGTATGTCAGAAAAAATATTTTCCTTGCATTTCTGTTTTATGATTTGGCTTAGAAAGTGGTATTTGTAATGTATTATATGGAATTAGAAATAGGGAGGATTCACTTTTTGTGGTGAGGAAGAAAAACCATTAGAAAAATGTGCTCATTTGTTTCATTATTATTTGTCAGAATATTAATGTCCTTTTTGAATAGCACTTAACATCGCTTGTAGATGGTAAAACAATATTACTAAGAAAATGGCATATTGCTTATTTTAAGAAAAGCCATGTGTTTTACTGTGGAGATTGTTCTGAGTGTTTCTACTTAAAGAGTTATGTCCTCAGCATTCTGAAATATAAGTTCACTTAAGGAGATATCTGAAGGGACTATCTATGTGTGTGTCCAACTGGAGTACAATGTAGAGGTATCTGAGTTCCATTTTAAATACTCAAGGTAGAAGCAACTGCATTTATGCAACAACTTGTACTTGCTCAGGCAACTTAAGGTGAACTGGTGAGGCCTGTTGTAGATATCACATCTACAAAAGGGCTTGTTGATGAAGATACTCACTTTAGTTAAAGAAAAACAATAAAAAACACTAGTTCAGCTTTACTAATGCCATAATTATTTCTAATGCCATCATGGCATAATTCAGAAATACATTTTCCTGTTTCATAAAGGCATTGAGAATCCAGGGGGAGCCACGCTCAGTCTCAGCAGATTGCAATGTCATCACAAGGCTGATAACACTGAGACAGAAGTAGGACCTGCAGGAAGAAAGTTGTGTTTGGAACAGAAACCCAGATTTTAAAATATGTAGATCCCCGAGTGGTTGCTGTCTATCTCAGGAAACACCCAAAGTCTAGGTTGTAACTTCAGTTTCTGTTTGTAAGCTTTTACAGATGCTTAAAGATGCATCTCCAGGTAAATTTTATTAGTTGTTTTTGAACTAGTAATATTTCTGTGCTAACTGGAGTCAGAATACACATCCTACCTTCCAGACGATGATCCTAACAAAAGATTTAATGAATGCATTGTCATGGTGTGTAGCAAGCAGCTGGAAATCTTGCTCTGTTTAATAAAAAATACATCTGACATGAATGTGATAATAAAGCAAAATTGATAATTACTGATGAAAGAAAAGATACTGTAATCCAAGTTCATCACCATGTCAATGTGACAGCATAGCTCAGTACACAGGAGACACCTAACACAGACAGTCCTGGTATCTGCAATTTCCATGAGCAGGAAATATTGAATGGTTCCATACATTGTGCTGAACAGAAAAGGCTGATAATGCACTATCTACATTTTTTTTCTTTTTTTCTCTTCATATTCCATAAATGGGAAAGCAATTTTACTAGTAGGAGAAAATACAAGACATACAGTAACTCACAATAAAATAAACAATAAACAAGATTCTAAAATATGGCTATAAATAACCATGTAAAACAAAGTCGGAAAAGTGTTTCTGTGAAAATGATGTCTTGGCATTCCATATTTATTTTTTGTTTAAGCTTTCAGATGAGGGCAGAACAGCCCACACAGGACATCTAGGACATGACTGCAGTTTTTCAGTAACTTCAGGCCGCAGTCATCACATTTTTCAAAACTTTAACTGCCTCTCAGCTATGGCTTTAACTTGGTCATCTTTCCAGCTTGATTTCCTGACCAAAATATTATGTTGGCTGAAATAAGTGGTGTTGGAGTCCAGGACATTTCTTTGGCTGCCCTGGAGGGTCAGAGACCTGGACAGAGGGGTCTGGGACCCTGGCCCAGAGCCCAGAGGGACATTGGCTTTGATCTCAGTCCATGGGAAAGGCTTCCTGAACTGTGGGAAGGATTGCAAGCCAAAAGAGTGTGAAAGATAGTAGTTTAGCTTATCACAGGGTGAGAAAAGAGTAGGTTTGGGTTTTTAGTATTGAAGTAAATGGGGGCAAGATGGAGAATTTGGGGTGTTGTCTCCTGCTTCTTCTTTCTTCTTCCCTCACTCCATTTTCTGCAGTGATGGTGGCACAAAGTAGTTTAAAGAGATTGGGTCAAAGTAGAGATGACCTGTTTAGTATAAGTGATAGGTATTGGCAAATAATGATAAATAAAGAATACGTAGCAATTAGTATAAAAGACAGTGACAGCCCCATGCGGGGAGGAGTCAAGAGTCACCAGATGCCCGAGCAGCTGCACAGACCTTTGTTGGACACTGAGAAAATTGGAAGATAAGAAACAATAAATGAAGCATGCAACCTTGAAAAATCAGAACCTGAAGACTCTGTCTCTTTCTTGTGTTTGGCTCAGAGCTTTGCAGAGGGCAAAAAGACTCTAAAACCACCTGAATCTCAGAGAAAAAAACCTGAGAAAGTGGTTGTTGCAGTTCTAAAAAAGGTGGTGAGCTAGGGGTGTTAATAAGGAGGAGGATGAAGGGATGACCTTCTGATAGTATTTTGTTGATTTAGTGTGAGTTCAGTACTACACATTAGTGGAACAATACCCACTCTGCCTTTGAGGGTGGGAAGTCTGATGACTATTAATGCTATATCTCACTGAGTCAAAATGTAAGCTTACTTATCTATCATTCTCATCTTAATCGTTGTCTTTGCTTAATCCTTATTTCTTGACTGTGATTTTCATAGAATTACAGAATCACAGAATATACTGAACTGGAATTGACCCACAAGGAATCCAACTCCTGGCCCTGCACAGCTTAACCCTTCCTTGATACAGCTTTGTGTCATTCCCTTGTTTCCAAAGCAAAGAAAACTTTAAACATCTCTGGTTTGTGTATGTCCATGTTCAATTAAGTGACTCTACACATGATGTGACTGGCCAATGCTGTTTCTAATAGTTATTTCTACACTGACTTTACTGTTAACTTGTTTTTGAAAGCTCTTTCTATTGTTGCCACAGCCCTACCCAGCTTCAACTTCAGCTGAACTCTGGATACATATTTATTTTTTTGCTGTAGTGGTGAGCAGCATCTCTGTATTCCTCCCACATCGTCCAACCTTGCTTTCACTTTCCTTTTTGTGACCTTAGTTCCAAAGATCCCTGTTGAGCCAAGCTGACCTTCTCTCTCACCTGCTTGACTTCCAGCATTTTGGAATTGCCAGAACCTGTGCTAGTAGAAGATGGTGCCTAAAAAGTGACCAGCGGTGATGGGCCCCAGCCCCTTCTGAAGCATTTTCTCAGGGACCTCACTAACTAGTTCTCTGAGCAACCTGCAGTCTGTGATCCTCATATGCAGGAGGAAATCCGGATCCTGAATATCTCCTAGGGAAACTACATCTTGCAATTCAGTGTGAGAGATAATTTGTATTATTTATTATTATTACTATTTTGGGTTTGTTTTATTTTTTACCTTTAGTATTTCTATCTACTGAGTCTGGAAATTACAAATTATCTAGAAATTCCCCAGGTTTGTTGTTTTTTTTGGTTTTTTGGGGTGTTTTTTTTGTTTTTGTTTTTGTTTTTTACAATTATGATTTTAAAATCTTAGGCCTTCTCTTCCTATTAGTACAAGAGGTAGTATTTCTGCCCCATATCAAGTAAATCTACTTGTAGCAGGATCCCTAATGAAAACAGCTTCCATATTTCAGATTTCTTATGTAAATTTTGAAAATTCTGTGGCAAAATCTACATTCTTCTCACTTAATCTTCATAGGTCACCCAACCAAATGATGGTTTCTGACAAACAAAATACAGTGCATGACAGCTCTGTTGTAGGAATTCTATGCTAGCTTGATATGTAAAAGAGGGAAAGGTATTTTTGAGTGCTTCTGCCCTGGCTAGGAGGGTGGTATACTTAAAGCAATTGCTTTTCTTTTATTATGAGATCTGACGAGTTCTGATCAAGAGAGTTGCTTCAAATTAAGAGAAGGTCTCTCAAGAATTCTCTTAAGTCTGGTCTGCTTCTGCTTTGTAACTGATCTAGTACTTACCCACTGAAAAAGAATCTGTTATTTGGGGTTGAAGCTGAACACTGTGTTCAAATAGTATTTGGTGTTCAAGTACAAAAGATAAATCTAGAAGAAGGAGGTAGAAATTAGTCTTTTCTACTAAAATGTCAAAATTGGTTGGACTACTAAGCAAAGTATTGAAGAAAGGCATATTCTTGCTGAAGGACAGCTTCAGAACATTAAAGTGAGACTTATCTACTGTCATAGATAAAGAGACAGAAATTTAGACAGTCACGAGAGACACTTTTGTGGGCTTTCATTAAATAGCAAGCATTCAAAGGAAAACAAGGCAGAAAGGTCACAGAATGGACCTAAAACTTTGGAGTGGGACTTGCCAGTGTGTTGTACCCAGTCCCCACCTGATGACACTTCATCCCATTGTACCACACCGTATTTGAAGGAAAGAGTAAAGAACTTATCAAGAATATACAGTGGGTATTGCAACTCTTTTCAAAGGCATTTATTTTACTGCTATGATAAAGTAATATAATTAATTTCCTTACTCTGTCTGTATCCAATAGAACAACAGAAATTACTTTTTAGACAGTCGTTCTAGGTCCAGCTGTGTTCCCTCTGCTTTCTGCTGTTATGGTTCAAGAGTGGAAGTCTAGACAGGATCAACAGAAATGGAAAAACACAGTACAGTAAACAGTAATGTTTCCTATCAACTGTTTCAGACTCTGGCAATATTCTGACTGAGGAATTTTTTTTATCTTTGTATTTATTGAAAAGACATGTAGATGTGGCATCTAGGGACATAATATAGAGGTGGACTTGTTACTGAACGCTTGAAGATGATCATCCTAGAGGTCTTTTCCAATCTAAATACATCTATGATTCAGTATTAATACCTAGTTTATTTTGAATCTCACTAGGGTGGTTCCTCTGTTTTGGCAATGAATTCTCTACTCACTGCTCTTGAGTTTCAGATAATGTTGCTTCCTTATCATGTTATGACTAATCAAAGAGAGTGTTTCACCTTGTCCACTTTGAAAAAAAAAATAAATCATTATTTCATATATATGTCTCTAAATACCTTTTTCTCTAATTGTGTCATTTTATACTGCTTCAAAACAAACTATTTTTGTGTCAGTTGCCACTTTTGATGGGTGTCTCTAACAGTTTTACTCTCATGGGATTTTCTGATAGGACTAGACTCAGTTTGTTACTAATTTATATAAAATATTTTCAATATTAAGCTATATGTAGAGTCATAGAACATCTTACATTAGAAAGGACTCATAAGAATCACAGTGCAACTCCCTGCTCCTTACAGGACTACCTAAAACTATACCATTTGACTAAGGCCATCATCCAGACACTCAAGCTCTTACAGGTTTGATGCCATGGCCACTTTAGTGGGAAATCTGTTCCAGTGACCTATCACCGTCTCAGTGAAGAACCATTTCCCAACATCCAATCTAAACTTCCTCTGATTCAGCTTCATTCCCTTTACTTGTGTGCTCCCAGAGAGAGGATCCCAGTACCTCTGTCTTCACTTCCCTCTTTGAGGAACTTGTAGTGCGTGGTGGGTTCACCCTCAGCCTTCTCTTCTCCAGGATGAACAAACCAAGTGATCTCATCCTTGTAAGCTCTGCCTCTAAGACCTTTCGTCATCTTGATCTCCTTCCTCTGGGCACATTCTAGTAGTCTGACGTACATCTCATATTGTGGCACCTGAGACTGCCCCCACCACTCGAGGTGAGGCTGCACCAGTGCAGAGCAGAGCAGGACAATTCCCTCCCTCACTTGGTGGGCAATACTGGGCCCAATGCACCTCATGATACTTGGCTCTCCAGGCTGCCAGGGCACTGGTGACTCATGTTCAACGTGCCATCAACCAGGACCCAGATAAGTGCATGTAAATATATATATATACTTTAAAGTGTTTTTTTAACTGTTCTGAACAGTGTCAAAGACTTTACTAAAGTCCAGGCAGAAAACACCCACAGCCTTTCCCTCATCCACCAAATGAGTCCTCTCGTCATAGGAGCAGCTTGATCACGTAGAACGTGCCTTTCACAAATCCTGGTCCCCTGTCTGTTCTCTATGCACCATATGATAGCACTTGGGATCTCCATAGCCTTCCCTGGCATTGAAGTAATTCAGACTGACCTTTAGATCCTTTTAAGAGGTAAAATGTTAATTATTGCCTGTCAGATTATTTGACCTCAATTGTAGAGTCAGTGTTTCCAGTGCAGATTTATTTTTATCTATTTTTGGAATTAATTATAATAAAACATGATGATCATATTATGTTTTATATTTTACACATTCTATAAGCTTCGCTAGTTTCACGTTCACACTAAATATACAAGACTTATGGAGATATGACTGTAAGATGATAATAAAAACCCAGCAATGAACTGTTAATTCTCTCACTTGCGGTACAGTGGGGTTTATCCAATAGAACTGGCGCTTAATTTTATTACATAGTATGGAATTTAATAAGTAAACAGTAAAATGGCACTACTAGAGATACTTCTACAAAATAAGTCACTTGTGTACACTATATAAGCTTAGATTGTTGTACTCTGGACTGTGTTGAAAAATACTATATCTGTAATGTGACCACAAATACATTTCAAATGTATTGTGTGCATGGAGCTTTGGTTTTTCACATATGCATTAAGTTAATGTATATATTTTGTGCAAGACTTTACACATCAAAAGTTAATCTTCCTCACAACATTCACTTTTTCCTATCAATAATATTTTAAGGAACAATTCCCAAGATTTTGGAATAATTATTGAAATAAAAAATACTTTGTTGTTGTGTGTAAGAGAATTTAGATCTGTTTTCAGTTTTCTGGACTGTCACTGCAGTGTTGGAGCACATTATCTACTCAGAGAGCCTGTCTTGCAAATAACAGAGTGCATCAAGGAGAGCTGGTATGTTCTGTGAGAAAGTAATAAGTAGCATTTTTGGGAAAAGTTTAATAATACAGAATATTACTACTTCATACACAATTTTAACAGGGTGATAATTTTGCTTTCTGTTTGTGTGTGTGTGTTTACATAGCTGTTGATATCTATAAATGTATCTTGCAAAGCAGCTCTTGCCACTATGACATGTTTACCATTTGAGCTGGAGGAGGACATTCCCTGTGGTTAGGATAAGCTATTGGGTAGAGTTTTTTAAGGTACATATACCACTTTATTTTTTCCTAAAATCTCATGAGATTAAACTGATGTGGAGGATGTTTATGAATATAAAAATACAAGATTTTAGAAGCATCTTTTAGTGATTTTGTAAAAGTAAAGCAACAGCTCGTACTGAGAACACATAGAAGATTAGCTATTAAGCTTGGTTGTTAGGTAGTTACTAAGTAGAAGTCATATAGGTAAGATGAATAATGTTGAAACTCAGCAAAGCGGGACCTAGGTATTTGTCAAAGATTGATAAAGCAGAACTCTGTGGCTTGAATCCAGCAAAATGAAGCTCCTAATTTTTGTCCAGAGCAAAGTGACCTGAAAAATAACCAAACCTCCACTGTGCCTCCCCAGAAGCGAAGATCAACCTGAGGAAGACATCAGCCTTCCTCCCAAGACCCCAACTCATGACCATCAGGAGGCATGACAACTAATTAGAATACAAAGTGAGAGAAGGTGGAATGGACAGGTGGGGAGGTGTGGGTTTGTGGGATCAATGTGTTTTTAAACATGGACCTTGACCAGGTACGCATGGTTTGGAGGAGGTATCCCCCCTGGTGTCCCAGCTGGAAATAAAACATACCTGCTTTACTATTATCTAATTGTAAAGTCCTTATTCTACGCTTCAAAACAAGGGCAAGTGTTAGCGCTGCACATGGGCCAGAGAAATCCCCGGTGTCAACCCAGGCTGGGGATGAACAGATCGAGAGCAGCCTTGCTGCACCCTTTGGGGCGCTGGTGGTGAGAGCTGGACATGAGCCAGCCATGGGTACTCCCCGCCCAGAAAGCCAACTGTGTCCTTTGGGCTGCACCCAAAGCCCTGTGGGCAGCAGGGGAAGGAGTGGATTCTGCCCCTCTGCTCTGCTCTGGTGAGACCCCACCTGCAGAACTGCCTCCAGCTCTGGAGGAAGGACATGGAGCTGTTGGAGAGAGGCCAGAGGAGGCACCAAGGTGATCAGACAGATGGAGCTCCTCTCCTAAGAGGAAAGGCTGAGAGAACTGACATTTTCAGCCTGGAGAAGAGAAGGCTTCTGGATGACCTAATTGCAGCCTTGCAATACTTTACAGAAGCCTACAGGAAACATGAAGAGGGGCTTTATACAGAAGTATATAGTGACAGGACAAGGAGAAATGGCTTCAAACTGAAAAAAAGGTAGCTTTAGATACTGGGAAGAAGTTCTTCCCTGTGAAGGTGATGAGGCCCTGGCACAGGTTTCCCAGAGAAGCTTCCCTGGGAAGTTCCCATCCCTGGAAGTGGTTCAAAGCTGAGTTGCATAGTGCTCTGAGCAATCTGGTCTTGTGGCCCACGGCAGTGGGTTGGAGCAAGATAGTATTTAAGGTCTCTTTGAACCCAAACCATCCTATGATTCTATGGACATCCAACAAGAGAAAGGTTTCCCTGTCCATTTGTTTCTCTGCCTTTTATTATTATAAATATAAATGCAGCTTGTATTATTATAATTACATTACATTAAATTATAATTAAACTAAATTCTGATGCAAAATTCTGACAGAATTTTCCCATGCTTCATTGTTGTTCTGGAACACATCAGGCTGTTACCTTCGGTGCCCGTATTGGTCAAATAATCTATCTTTGAAGTCTCTTTGAAATCATATTTTTGAACATGACAATGGAACCAGACTGACTTTTCCTCCTTTGGAGTTTTGTTTTCACCTTTGTTTCTTTGGCAATTTTAAATCTGCAGTTTCTAGCTAGCGTTCACTCACTGGGAAAAAACCCCATTGCTTCTGTTGAGAGTAAAACTGCATAATCTATATATTCTCTCTTGCTTCCAGGCAGAGGTGAAGTATCAGCATTTTTTACCTTTGTTCATCTCCCTTTGGTTTTAATAAGAAAATTAGTTTTAGTTTATCTCTTTATCCTTCCACTGTTAAAAGAGTTTAGATGTTCATCTGTTATATTGTGATATAACACAGTGATACTTCCATAGAAAATGGAAATAAAATTCCTTTATTCACTCCTAAATAATTCAAACTAATTCTTTAGGGTTTTGGGAGTTTTAGTTGTTGTTGTTTTTGTTTATTGTTGTTTTTGTTTGCTTGTTTTGGTTTTTTGTTTTTTTTTGTTTGTTTGTGTTTTTTTGTTTTGTTTTGTTTTTTGGTTTGTTGTTGGTTTGGGTGTTTTTTTTGTGTTTTTGTTTGTTTGGTTGGTTGGTTTTTTATTTAGGAAAAAAAAGAATTATAGAGTAGCCTGGATTTCCACTCTTTATTCTATCCATAGCAAGCAGAGTGACTGCATGTCTGTTCTGGGAAAAAAAGCTTTGCCACAATTGTCTTGGCTCTCTCTAAAAGGGAAAATTTTGTGATGAAATTTTCATTTTCAGGCAGTACCAGTAAAGCATGAACATCCACATTTATGGTTTAGCCATAATTTGTATGCTGAAATTGTTTTTGCAGACTATTGAGGGAGTGGCTTTTTAGAGTAACTTGATGTCTTAAAGAACCTAGAAATTAAACAATACTCTTGCAAGATAGTATTAATACAGGAGCTAATATTAAGTCTGGTCTTTATTGGAGGTCTCCAAGGGGCAGATAGGGAAAATGCCCACCCCTGCACAGGCTGAATACAGTGTTAAAGGTTTAGCAAATTAGCATAACTGACAAAAATCCCCAGTTAGAGACATAAGTGGTATGGTAATTTTCTGCCAATTCAATTCTCTTCTAAATCCTCCCCCCTCAGATAGGAACTAAACTGTGTTTATGAATATGTGTCCTGAAGAGTTGTTTTCACCTTTGGCTTCCAGGAAGAACCAAGACAGGATAGGGGCCTGAAGAGGTTTCAGTATTTATTCTTTTTCTGTGGGAGGGAGAGATTAGGAGAAAAAACAAAGCAGGCTTAAGCTTAAAAATGAACAAAAATAGTTTTATTAACACATACTAAAAGAATGAAAAAAAACCAAGTTGAGCAAAAGAAAACTTAAACAGAATGAAATGTTGAAACACTCTTCTCTCCCTCTACAAACTATTAACTTTCTTAATAAAAAACATAGAAAGACACAACTTGTGATTCTCAGTCAGTTCTACTATTTAGATATAATCACTCATTACTTTAGGAGAAGATTCTCTCTAGGGTCTTCATGGAGACATTTGCTGCAAGACAAAATAGTCCAGTGGCTCCTAAATGGTACACATTTGCTACCACCCAGAGTTTTTGCACACTGTGATCTATCAGCAAGGCTTCTCAGTGTATCTGGGGTACTATTTACGAATACTTCTTCTAGTCTAAAATCATCTTTGCCTCAAAAGCTGAGACTTCCTTTTGACCCAGGAGCAGAGGCTTTAAAGTTCTCAATTAAATTTCAACTACATCAGTCCTCAATTTTGATCAGAATTAGCATTCTACCCAACAACACTAAGATGCTACAAAGAACAGTGTATTTCTTAAATAGTTTACCCTAGAGAAGTCCAGTTAAAAATGCCCACTTCTTCAGTCTTATTCTAATATTATAATTTCTTTCACTTTTTATCCACTGATTTCATGCAGTGTCTGTTCTACGTACCCACTGCTTTTTTTTCTTCTTGCTCTCAAGGAAGAATTGTGCTTTAAAAGCTCAGTGTTGCTAGGAAAGGGTTAAATCCACCCAGGCCTGCAGGGGCCACTTGCACACCCCGGGCTGCAGGGGCTGAAGACAATGCAAAGATGTGTTGATGGAGGAAGCTGGTAGATGTCCTGTTTTCCACCTCTTGACCTCATCCAGGGCAGCCCAGCTCAGAGTGGTTATGGAGCTGCAGGCTTTCTTTCTCTGCTGCCAGCAGCGATTAAGCTGGGCCATGGCTTGGCCCTTTCTGCCGTGGTCTGAGCACATGGCCAGCACTACCGAGCTGCAGCTGCCTCTCTCCCCTGCCCGCAAGCAAGGGAAAGGGGCTCAGCCGGCCCAAGTCACTCCCCGTGTGGGCAGTGGCCCTTGAGGCCCGGCCGCCCAGAGGAGAAACAAGGCCTGACCCGGGCCTGCCCGCCGCCTATGAAGCTACCTCATGGCTGATTCTGAAGCAGAGAGCGATCTGCTGAAGATGAGAGTTTTAAATGTCCTTTCCAAAGTCACACTGGCATCCTTATTAGTCAAACTAGCTGCCAATATCTTGGATAGCTCCCTGTCCTCCCCTCTCCAAAACCACTCCATGGTCTTGGCAGAGAAAAACATTTCACATTTCTCTATAACCAAAAAACAAAACTGTGCCAACCCATGATAGGGTTGTGGACCCCCAGCTTGGAGCCTCTGGACTGTGTTTTGTCCTTCTGCCTATCAGGGTAGGGAGAAGCTAGGGAAAAGTACTGGGGCTAGCTATGAATACAGTAATAGGCCACAGAGCTACAAATATATGTGTAAAGAATACAGAGAATATTTAAAAGCAAAAAAGGCAACAATCAATTTGGCATCAAACTAAGACTAGATTTATGGGCTGAAGTCTTGTACAAATGCACAGAAGTAAAATATTTTTTAAAAGGGTAATGACGCTTGGGTTTTATGCTTTTAAGTGTGTAAACTTCCCAGATACAGGCTTCATAATATTGTTGTATAAAATTATATATTTTTAAGTAATACACTGCAAAACCTAACAAGCTGACAAGTTCATCATATCCAGAGACCATAAATCCACTGAATTAAAAACATTGAAGTGCCCTCAAGATTAAATGATGATGAAACACAGCTTGAGCAGAGTCTGGTTAGCAATGGTTTTATTTACTGACCTGAAATGATCCAAAGACCTTGTAATTTAAATAATAAAGCAAGTGTTGGGAGAAACACTAATAGAAAACTATGTAAAACTTGTCTTAATGTTTATTAATTATTTTTTATTTTTGATAAGCAAAAGCCAATGACATTTATAAAGACAACAAATATATTTTTAATCAGTTACTCCCAAGGGCATTCCAGGATAAGAAGAAATGGCTGGTAGAGGATGTATAGATTACACACTAGGAAAAGTTTCTTCAGTGAAAGAGTGGTCAGGAATTGAAACAGGCTGCTTAGGGAAGTGGTGGAATCACCATTCTGGGGAGTGTTAAAAAAGCATGTGGATGTGGCACCTGCGCATATGATTTAGTGATGAACACAGCGGTGTTGGGTTACCAGTTCAACCTCATCATTTTAGAGGTCTTTTGCAACTTAAGTGATTCTATAGACCCATAAAAGTCTTAAGCATTAGTTTAAAGCAAAGGAGGGTCTCTAGTGATGATGGATAGCACAGGTAGTTGAAAACAGCAACTGAACCACAATAACTTATTTGTTTTAGTAATGGTTTGCATGGCTGAATTCATGCACCAGATTCTCAGCCTCATTCAACATAAATTTCTTGAAGCTTTCTGGGAAACTGTGATGTCTTTTCACTGTGTTTGCAATGACTAAGGAGCCAAGATCTGAAGGCAGCTGATCAACAGAAATCATCACATCAGTGCCAGGAGTTATGAAACAGAGAAACAAAACAAGACTCCCCTCCCCACACATTCTATCTCCAGTTTTTTCTTTATTTGAATGTTCTACAGAGCATGGTGGGTTTTTTTTTTTGTTTGGTGGGGGGAGTTTGTGTGGGTATTTTTTAGTTGTGGTTTTGGCTTTCCTTTTGTTTTTTTTTTTTTTTGTTTTTGTTAAAATAAACTATAACAAGCAATATTCTGAGAAATGCTGGAAAGAGTCATATATGCTTCCTTCTAGGGGAAGACTCTGATAAATCCCTGACCACTTGGTAGCTTGAGTCTTGCCCTGCATCACATCAAAGATATCACACATTCTTCATCATGAGGTGTTTTCCCGTTCTTCTGAGGGACTGTTAGGGACTGAGCTCTGAAGCACTCAGGATTCATAACGTGCACACCTCAGAAACAGCCAGCAGAAGATAGAATTCTGAGATCTGAGGTTCTGGTCTGCCAGCACATGAATGTTGCTGGTGTTGATGAAGCTGATTCTGGAGAAGTAAGATCACATTGTTTTAATTTATGGACAGACCTTCTGGACTGATATTGCTGGGCATGGAGTTCTGTCTGATCTAGAGCCGAACTTCTGCCTTGTGATTCAATTTTTCCTGATAGTGACAAAAGACATTTAAAGTATATGAGAATATTGCTTGGAAAACATCTGTGGTGAGACAATACTGTTTTCAAATGCATGTACAGGTGTCCTCCCAAACCCTTGTTCTGATGCTACAATTTAAAACAATGCTCAGTTTCTCAGGCAAGTTTGTTTAAAAACGGGATATTTTAGGATTAAAATATTTATATATATGGTGGGGATTAGGTTTCCTCTGTTGGAGTCCAGGGCATTCCTTTGGCTGCCCTGGAGGGTCAGGGACCTGGGCAGGGGGCTCTGAGACCCCAGCCCAGAGCTCAGAGAGACACTGGCTTTGATCTCAGTCCATGGGAAAGACTTCCAAAACTGAGAGGGTTTGCAGACCACGAGAGTGTGAAAAATAGTAGTTTAGTTTATCACAGAGTGAAAAAACAGTAATTTTAGGTTCATAGCATTGGGGTGAATGGGGACAAGATGGAGAATCTGGGGCGTTGTCTCCTTCTTCTTCCTTCTCCTTTCCTCACTCCATTTCTGCTATGACGTTGGCACAAAGTAGTTAGTGAGGATTGGGTCAGTGTATAGATCAGCTTTTTAGTAATAGTGATAGACATTGGTAAGAAATAGTAAATAACGAACATGTAGTAATTAGTATAAAAGATAAGGACAGCCCCAGTTCGGGGGGAGACGTGAGAAGTCCATGCAGCTGCAAACATCTTGTTGGACTGCGAGAAATTTGTAAGATAAGAAAAAATAAACGAAAAACGCAACCTTGAAAAAACTAAACCTGAAGACTCCGTCTCTTCCTTCGGCTTGGCTTGGAGCAGTGCAGGGGGGAAAAAGACCCTGAAACCACCTGAATGTTGGGGAAGCCCCCGACATTCCTCCTTTTTTTTTTTTTTTTTTTTTTCCCTCTTATGGAAATTTTCCCCATAAGTTGCTAAAAGACTAAGTACTGATGCTTAGATGGTGCTTGACCAACACAAAGGAGGTGGCTGAAAGTTGGGAGGGGGAAGATCATGAAAGTTCTGGGGCAGGAAAAGGACAGGGCTGGGAGAGTTGGGGGCTCTTCTTGCTCTGGGCATCAGAGAGGATGGGCAGGCTGTTGCATGCTGCGGGATAAGTCCACTGTCAACAGAAAGTTCGGTCTTGGGAAATCGACCATCATCTGCTTGTGTGCCCAGGAATTTTGAGCTCCTTCTCCTGCCCTGCTGGAGCTGGGCCAGCCCTGCCTGGGAGTCACAGCTTCTCTAGCACTGCTCTTTTTGCTATGGTGGCCCTGCACCCCCCTGCCTACTGGGACATCCTACCATTCCAGCCACCAGCCCTGGAGTTTCTACTGTTCCAGCTTGGTGCTCTCAGAGTCCCAAGAGGTCAGACTGCCCCGGGCTTTGTGAAAAAAAGCCCCTCGAGGTTCCTGGTTCTGTTTATTATTAATGCTGTAGTTGTTGCTGTTTATTTTCCTTGTTATACTTACTAGTAAAGAACTGTTATTAATTTCCCCATACCTCTGTATGAAAAGCTTCTTTAATCTGCTAAATTATAATAACTTGGAGGGAAGGGATTGGAATTCCCCATTCCTAGAGAGGCCCTGCCCCTCCCTAGCAGATACCTGTCTTTCAAACAAAGACAATATATGCATATTTTTCCACCACCCAAAGGCATACTGATGTGTTGTAATGCATTAATTTGGTTTATATTTGTAATGTTCTTTTCTATCTGTCCTTGCCCAGCAGTGCCCATCCCCCTCAAACCTAACCCTGTTTCCTCCCACTTATCACAGATTGGGTGGTGCCTCTGGGTCTCGCCTATGGGCCCTGCCCATTGGGGGAGGGAAAAGCCACGGTGGGGCAGGGGCCAGCACTCTCTGGCATCGGCATTCCCTAGGTAAGGTCTTCAGCAACTGGAGCAGGACTTAAGAATAAAAGCAGAAATATCCAACCCGAAGCCAGAGAGTCAAGACTCTCCTTTTACCACCAGCGGCAGTCTAATCTCGTGGGGGAAACAACACTGATGGTACAGCAGTTGTCTAAAACAGTTGTCTAAAACCATGACACTTTTAAGTTTCATCTATCTTTTCACTGGGACTGAGACATTGTCTCCAAGAATGGGTGAACTGTCGGAGCACAATGGAGGTGAAAGCTGCCCATTCATATCAAATATGTCTTTATTAGTAGGCTTATCATTTTTTAATTATCATCAGTTCTTTAGTAGCCTGGCCCACTTTATGAAAGAAGATTGTCTATGACTTGGAGAAGGCTTATAAATATCTGCTGCACCACAGAGCTCCATTTTGCTGCCATTTTATTTTCTGAAAGGAAAAAGGTTGTCTTTTGTATAGACCTATTACCTTCATGAAATATCAAGAAAAGGATGTTTTTCTATATCAGCAACAGGATTAAGGTTTGAGATGACAGTCTAAGGTCAGTTCTGAAAATTTTCATTTGCAATAATTGTTCTCTAATTAGCCTGTGGAAGAATAGCAGAAAAATTTAATGATCAGAAAATCTCATTTCTAGTAACGTAAACTTGCTATATATCTAACATTTACTTTCAAGAAGTACCATGCAAACCTATTCTATTTATCATTCTACATTCTTACAAGCAGGTAAAGTACCAATTTAGTACATAAATCAAGTGTACAATCAAGTACATAAAGCAAGTGTGCAAACTCTAGTATAAATTTATCACACCTTGAATTTCTGAAGTTTGTTATTAGCCTCTTGGCAATATATTTTATTATATTTGGAGTGTAAGCTTGTCCTTTTTGACTTTCACTTGTGCTCAGCACTGTGGCAGCTGCAGCACACAAAACACATTAATGCTCTACAGTTTATGGTTTGTGTTCCACAGACTCTGTAGCTGTAAAATTACTAAAATCGGTGGAAACAAAGACTATGCATCTTGTGATTTAAACTCCAAATATTTTTCATTCTTTTCAAGAATAAAAGATGGATAATCCATAAAAACAGTAAGCAGTCATTTGTTATTCGCTTTCCACATGCCATTTCTTGTTTTATGAAACTGCCTTAACCATCTTGAGTCATTACTTTTCTAGGTTGATGGAGACTACATTTCTTAGTTTTTCCCCTTAAGAGATGTAAATGTCCTCTGAACTCCTCTACATACAATTTCAGGGCCTGTGAACATCATATTTGAAAGTACTAATTGCAGAGTAGGAAAAGAAAAAAAAAAAACAACCCAAAACCAAAACAAACAAACAAACAAACAACAACAACAAAAAAACCCCCACCCATGCACCAGCAAGCAAATACTCAGAAGTTTTTCCAGACTATCCCACTTATGGGTGTTACAAACATGAATTTACTTGGTAATACAGCACAAAGATACCACTGTTTGAAGGTGATTTTGACAAATAACTTTACTAACAAGAATATGAATCAATGAAATATACTTCTGTGACTTTTGAAATCTCTTTTGGATAAACAAAACTTCATTTAGTTGATGCTCTTCTGGGAATTTTTAAAATATAAATTAATATTACTGGCATAAGTTTATTTCAGTGTTAATTCATTGCATTATATTTTCTTCCTGTTGATGTGATGCCTGTGCTATAGTGTAAGGAACCAATTTAATTTTTATTTATGTCTCCATATTGTTTGATTTCTCAAATGGTGGGTTAAAAAGCCGTTTTTAACATCGGATGGAGAGTTACCAGAGAGGCTGTCTTAACACGTTCATGCAGAGGGTGCCTAGCACTCGTGACAGGGAAGACACCACCAACATTATGGTCTCTAGCAGGCACCTCCTTTACAAAACAGAGGGAAGGTCTATCTTGGGGAGACTTCGCCTAACAGCCTGGCCTGACAGCCAATATAGGGAGAGAAAATTTCCACCACTGGGCTGCAAACGACTGCCCGCAGAAGACAGGAAACTCCTGTTTCCCGGGGAAGACTTCCCTGACTAACCCACGGTCGCCCTCAAGGGATCAGACTACGGGAGAAGCATAGGGATATAAAAGCAATTCGCAGCATCACAACTGGCGTAGCTCGTTCATTTATTCTTTCTTAGCTGCCCCTGTCCTTGTTCAGTCTGGCTTGTCCCGCCTGATGTCCTT
>JAIXNV010000025.1:8578883-8660244 GCA_020917445.1 Riparia riparia | reverse complement strand
ACCATTACTTCTGTGAAGAAGGTGTCTGACTCAGGCTGCTCCCCGTGTTTTTTTTTTTTCAAAATCACCTTTATGCAGTGTTAGTTTCCTCTTTCCCTTTTTGATATGCTCCCCTATTCTGATCTCAAAATGTTTGGTTTTGAGGCAAGGATAACTTTAAAACCTTTGATTATGTTCCTATTCAATTCAAACAAGGTCTACTATGACATATTTTCAAGGAACCAGTTTCAACAATGATCTGTTAGGAGGAGGATTTGCAAGATTCTTTTGCTAAATTTATTATCTTCCTCCTTCCTCCCTCACACAAATATTGCTCTCTACTGTTTCACTCCTTGCTTTAGATGGAGGAAGTAACTTTTTCTCTCTGCTAGCCCAGAGACCCGCATAAATACACTACATGAAAAAGATGTCTCCGAGCAAGGCTGCTTCTATATGGCTGAGAAAAATAACTAGTTTCCTAAATGGCCACTTAAAATAAGAAGGACTGTATTTACCTATTTCAGTCTCACAAAGTCTTTTTCCTCATCAGCTCCATTCACAGTGGAAAAAATATACCAGTAGGAGGTAGGAAGTAAGCTAGGAACACAGATGTGAAATTCTAAGAAAGGCAGGAGTTCTTGTGAGGAGGCCGATGAGAAAAGATGTCTAAAGGCAGGAAGAATACCTCAAGGAGTAGACAGTAATTACAGCAAAGAAAGAGACAACGTGGATATTTCCCAGAAAGAGGGTGCAGATTCTGGAGCTGGTTCACTGTGAACATCTTCCAAAATGACAAAGTAATACAAAAGTTCAATAAAATGTAATATAAGAGATTAAGAAATCTACCTTTTGGTATTTTAGGATTAGGAGTGATTAGGCTTCCATGAAGCTAGTATCTGCTTTTCTGGGAACATATAAAATTTTTGTGAGTTTTTTTTCTTATAAAGAGAACAGCTTCATTAGAAGAAAGCTGGCTACAGCTTTGTTAAAATTTAAGTCTGTAGCTATGCTTAAAGAATTACCAACTCATAGTGACATTAAAATCCGGTAAATTGGATTTTAAAATAAATACTCCTTTAAAAGGCATAAGCTTTTATAATTTAACCGTATATAAAATCTACAGTCCAGTAAGTAGAGTTCAGTGCTTTAAGAGAGTGTTTTTGGGGCACAAGCTCTGAGCTGTGGTAAGAGTTATGTCAATGGTTCTGCATTATCTGTATTTGAATTGTTGTCCTACTTGGTCACACATAGTTTTCCTTCCACTGAGACTCTGTAAGGTGGTACTGGCTCTCCTTTCTCCTTTGCTACTGGAGACCATTTTAAGCAGAGAAGGGATGTACATATTTATCATTCCCACAATGCATTGCTTTGGTGGGAGAACGGTGTTGCTTTACAGCAATGAAAGGTAATGAAAGGCAAGCTGAGCACTGACCACCACTGACACTGAAAATCATTCAGTATGAGTCATATATGAGTAATATGAGCTTTTCATTGGCAGAACTCTCCTGAAAGGCCCTTTATGGCTGCAAGCAGGGTTTCTGTTGCCATTTTACAGCTATGTTTAAATTGTTTGCTGACTTCTAATAGGCTAAAAAACATATACAATCTGTCTAACCCAAAATTTTCAGCAAGCTCACTACAAGGACAGATTAAAGGAAAACAGCAGATTTGTTAATACTAGTTGTGTGGTTTACCTACAAGATCTACATATATTTTTGTTCTCTGCTTTGAAACCAGGAGGATTAATATTTTATGCTCTCATGGTAGAAGTTTATCTCATCACTTCAAGTATTAGTGACAACTCTATCAATATGTGTAATGAACAAAACTTTTCATGTGTTTTGGTTTTGTAAATATAAACTAAACAATGGTAAGTACATATTCCTTCAATTAAAATAGATGTTGTTACCTATACATGGATCACTACCAAGCCCAGTAGTGGGAAGTAACACACTTTGATTCTACTCAATAGTTTGGACAATGTGAAACTGGAACGGAAAATTCCACTTTAGTGATAAACCAGCTGTAAAATCCAGCTGCTGAGCTCAGATGCTTAGAAGTATTTGTTTCCTTATTTTAAAATGTTCATATAAAATGCAGTATTTCAAATGTCATATGCAGCAATATGGAATATAAACAAATAGCAGGTGTTTCCATTTGGCAGTTTGATCACAAATGTACATATGTGCAATTATGTCCAGTAATAGAGTGGGAAGAAAATGGAAGTGCATGATGATTGCAACATCTTTATAATAGTTATTTAAAATGTATGTTTTTCAGCCTCTATTGTGAGTGTCTTATGAAAAATGAAAGATTCGCTGGGGGGTTCCCCCCCCCCTTGAAACACATATCACACAAATCTAGATTCTTTTCTCCCTAACAAAATATATTCAGTGACGTGTTTCTTGAGGTGACAAAAGATACCTGACACACTGAAACAGCAGCAACTGCGCAACTATATCTGTTGTTTATTTTTTAATGGAAGAGAAATATGTCTAATTCTTCTTTTGTTACTACCCCTTAACAAATACATTTGTGGCTCTTAGATGGTTGTTGTTTATCTCAAGGTTACCTAGTATTATGTACAGCTAAAATTTTTCTGAAGGCTTTAATCTCCAAAATCTCCAAAATAATTGTACTGTTCAACTGGTCATAGGGTAGCATTCCTAGAGTGCTAAGACATGATACATATTTACTGCCTTCCAAATCATTGAAGTAGTCAGTGAGAAAGAATATTCAGAAATCAGATTAAACTGGCTTATTAATTGAAACTGTTAGTCCTGCATTGTCCCCCACTGCATTTGGAGTGGGGTATCTATATACAGTTCTTCTGTGAAGAAAAAGAAAATAAAAAAATCCAAACCATGGAATTTCTGCAGTAGTTAGGGTATTTCTCTAGGGTGTGAGATGGCATTCAGGTCAGTTTGTTTCTACAGCCTGTCCAAATTCCCCTAAAAGGTAGCACTATTTTCATCTTACAATAATTTGCTGTGATCCACTGGCCTGCTGGGGGAAATCAGCAAGCAAAAGGTCTCCTGAGATTTCAGATGGGCATCAGAGTAGTGTTTCTGGCACTTCCAGGAGGGAGTCTCCTACAGCATTCTCATGACCTTCCTCTTGCCTGCAAACATTAAATTCAAACTCAGCTGATCCTGGCATTCCTTACTCTTGATCAGGGAACTATGTTTATGCTAAATTTGAAGTTGTGGAGGTGGAACAGGAACAGCCTTCCAGCCTTCCCCACCCTGCTGATTGCTCTTCTTACTAACTCAACACTTTCCCCTCTGCATCTGGACGCTGTAGATTCTCTGCTGCAGCCCTGGTAAACTCCTACTAATTCTCTCTCACTTGCCATCCTGCACATTCTTTACAAGCACAAAAATATGTATCTTAAATTGCTCTTATGGAAGTCATAAACACAGTGGTTTTACATGCACTCTCCATAGTGCATAGTGCATAGTGAGTTTTTATTAAAGCTACTGTCTCCTGATGGTGTGCTGTGCACTATTTCTTCCTCCTTCCCAGGAGGCTTGTTTCTAAGGAGATTTTTCTAATTCTGTGACAGACAATGAAGCTGGTTATTTTTCATCTGTGCTTTTTCCAAATATTTTGAACTTTATAACTCTTGTGAGAAAATGCTTGTTTTCTCAAGCAGCTGCTCAGTAAATAGATTTGCAAGGAAGTGAAATATAAGTCTAGAGATGATGAGCTGTAGTAAATGTTGCAAAAAATCAGCAAGCTAGGAATTAATGAAAAAGAAATGGAGCTTTTGTAGAAGGGTAAGTGTCAATGAGATGGTTTGGTAACTCTTCTCTATCATTTATTGTTGCCACAGATCAGGATTTCATCACAGTTTGTAGCTTTCAGCTCTTGGAGGGAAGGTACATAAAACAGAGATTTTAAAAGGGGTAAAGGCACATCTGAAGATGGAGATGAAATACAAAGGCCTGCTCCTGACTGCAGTAGATGGCTGGTGGAGCTAATGAAAGGGTTGTATATAATCTTTTGAGTCTGATCATAAAAGAAATAGCAGAAATTCTTGGTAAGCTAATAGACTTGGAAAGGCCAGAGCTTTCCAGTTGAAGGCAGGGGTATAGTGTTTATGGTGCAACAGATTTCAAAGATACAAGAATGGTACAAAAAGGTTTTTCTGCCAAAATGACTTCAAGAAGTGTATGCTGAGATTCATTAAAAAAAAAAAAAAAGTTGGGATTGTGCCAGGTTTGGATGCTGATCAAACTTCTGTCACTCTACTATTAGTTGCATGGGTTTGATAGGGAGTTTATTGGAATGATGTCAGAATTAAATTAATCCTATGAAGATCAGAAAATAAGTGTACTGCCAGGTACATCTGCAGATGTGATAGCTAACATTTCTCCGAATTCACATAAAATACAAATGTTGATAGCTTCAGATTTATCTTTGATAAATAATAAGAGTCACTAAAGACTGGTTAATTCTAAATAAAGAAAAAAGGGAAGTAAGTATGTCAGTTGCAAAATAACAACTCAGATGCCAGGTTCTCCTTTGCAGGAGTTTAAATTCCCCGGCATTCAGGTGGTTTTAGAGTCCTGGCCCTCTGCAAAGCTCTGTGCCAAACGCAGGAAAAGATGGAGTCTTCAAGGTTACAGGCTTCATTTATTAGTTCTTATCTTACAATTTTCTCAGTGTCCAAAAGATGTTTGCCACGGCTCGGACATCTGACGACTCCTCCTGTCTCTGGGCTGTCCTTATCTTTTATACTAATTACTACGTATTCGATATTTACTATTTATTACCAATGTCTATCACTATTACTAAAAAGGTCATCTTTACTCTGACCCAATCCTCAATAACTACTTTGTGCCAACGTCACTGCAGAAATGGAGTGAGGGAAGGAGAATGAAGAAGAAGGAGACAACGCCCCAGATTCTCCATCTTGCCCCATTCACTTCAATGCCAAAAATCCCAAACCCACTGTTTTTTCACCCTGTGATATACTAAACTACTATTTTTCACACTCTTGTGGCCTGTAAACCCTCTTGCAGTGCAGGAAGCCTCTCCCATGGACTGAAATCAAATCCAGTGTGTCTCTGAGCTCTGGGCTGGGGTCCCAGACCCCCTGCCCAGGTCTCTGACCATCCAGGGCAACCAAAGGAATGCCCTGGACTCCAACACTCAGACATCAGAGGACAACTTCATGAAGTCAAATGAATGAAATTAAACACATTGGAAAGTAATTAGATCAAATATACAAAATAGCTAGAACTTCTGTATTAAACAAAGGAGAAAGCCTAAAGTACTTGCCATAATAAAGCCAGGGACTAGCTAAAGTCTTCAGAAATGCAAAAAGATTCTCTCTGTTTTCCAGGCTTAAATTTTAACTCTTGGATACATGGAAGAATTAAGAGTAAGAATTGCTGATAATCTGGTCTAACTTTGTAAAAGAAATAACCAAAATTGTCAAATTTCTTCAAATTCACCAATAAAAAAAAAAGTGAAGAAACAAAGAGAGAATGAATCCTGTGAAACTAGAGATTTGGAGAAATCTAGGCAGAGCACTTAAACTAGGTTTTCAATTTTCATCTAGGGTAATAGAACTTATAGCTGGATGTGAACTAAAGAGTGGTGGAGAAAAGGCTACAATATGAAAATTGCTTCCACTAGGATGGAAATGAAACTCAAATTAATGTTTTTAAACCAGATTATCTAACCTTTTCCCTTGAATAATGGGAAAAGTGCCCCATGTTCCTTCACTACCTGTGCAATTAGTTTCATTGTAAGTGGTAGAACTAAAAAAAACCACAACCACACTTCATGGATTAAGCAAAGATAACACATCAGAAAATAATTTGAAACAGTTATTTGAGAATATATTTTGTAAAGGCCTGAAAGTGATTGAAGAGGAAATTGCATTGGCCTGCTCTGGAAAGAAAATTAACAGTTTGAAGGAAAGTTACAGAGATTAAGAGATCAGTCTTTGGACCAATATAATTTAATATTTTCCTTAAAGTCATTGGCAGAAGAAAACTTATGAGGCCTGCTGATAAAACAAAGTTGTTCAGCATCCTCCAAAAGACAGAAGAAAAACTGGGTCAGCTTGTCAAATAGCCTGCAAGATATGAGATGATATTTAACAGTACAGCTGCTTAGTCCTATCCTTAGGGAGTGGTAATAAGAAAATTAATTATTAACTGAAAAATGTTTAGTAGGAAAAGATTAGGGGAATTAAATATAGAAGTATATAATGGAAAAAGTACAAGTCAAGAGTTATGGAAAAAGATGTTTCCAAAGAAAGGGATGATGAGATCCCAAGATTCCTTGCTAACATGCTATATTCTTTTACAGGAGTGTTTCTAATACAGTGTTTAGGAAAAAGGATGCAGACAGAGGTCAATGTGCAGCCTGTTGTGAGCAAAAATAAAATAAACTATGGTTTATTTGGCATTGCAAAATGAAAGCATGACTTCTAAAAGGGTAAAGGACTAGTTTAGTTATATACAATACTGATAAAAATACCAAATTAAGTAATGATATTAAAGTTTAGAAAATCAGGGAAAATGTTCAACTATCAGAAATAGTGGGAAGTTCATAAAAAAATCCAATAAGGGTAGCAGAACGTGACAGTCTAAGTACTTCTAAGGCACTTTGATAAGCTTGTCACCAAGCAGAAAGTTTAAAAGGCTATTTAAATATGATGAAACACCACAAGCAAATTTCTTTTTGCCTTTGCATCTGTTCACTAATTTGAGCTTTATTGAATATCTAAATATTCTCCTTAGAGCTTCAGTGCACTTATTTCTATATTTACATGCATTCTTTTATAGTCATTTACTTACTAGCTTCTCTGGTGCTTGTGGATGGATTACTTCTATTGCCCAGAAAACTAAATCCAAAAAGTTGGCAAGCCAACTAAATGCTGGACGACCTTTATGACTGCTCTTGATTCTTTATAATTTCTTTATTATTTCTTTTGCTCTTTATTCTCTTTATCTTTTCAATTTTTTTCTATTTCCCTGCTCCTTCTTTTTCAGTGAGATTCTTCTCACCTTTTCTTACACTCATCCTGTTGCCATGCTGACACATTAACACATTCATTTCCTCACCTCTTCCTAACAAATCAGGAGTGAAATCGTTAAAGACTCAGGTTTTGCAGATTTCATGCTGAAAGGAAGCCAGACACCTTACACCTTAAAACAGTGGTTTTCAGCCTGTTTGTAGTCATAATCTGTCTATGTCTGTTCATAACTGGTTTAGATTAAAAAAAAAAAAAAAAAAAAATTAAATGGGAACAATAAGGATTTCATTTTGCAAGCAATCCTTCTGTTCTAAAAAACCCTTTGTGATGGGCATGTGTATGAACTTGTGGTAGTTTTTCTACAATAGACGTTTGAAATTCAGAAACCTACACCACACGATACCCCTAGATCACTCCTAGATAAATCAAAGGGAATAAAGTTTTCAAACATCATTGAAGCTTAGTACAAATTCATGAGAGATGGGATCTTGACCCTTATACAAGTGGCAATCAGAACCTAAGGAGCCTCAGAGTGGTGACCATTTTACTAATTGATTTTTTTTTAAATAATCTCCTTTAGACTGAACACAATTCTTAGCTTGTGGGGTTTTTTTGGGTTGCAATACCAGACCTTTGAAATACTTGGCTGAATACTGTTTTGGATCTGAGAGATAGGGCTGCAGTGACTGACAAGAATTACATTTGAGTAGTGTTGTCTGTCTACCTGACATGCTAAGCTAATAAAGGAAAATTTGGATGAAGAGATTAAAGGGAGTTAAGAGCTACATGCCAATTCAGAGAGCACCAAAGATTTGTACTGGCCACCCACAACCATTTAGTTTGGTGGATAACAGTTTTCATTCATATAGACAAAAATATATTTCCCTCAAAAAGTTGTGGTTCTCCCATATTTTGCAGGATAATTTTAAAAGCAATAAAAATGCTGTCAGAGGTTCACAGAATCACAGTATAAAGTAGGCTGGAAAAGACCTTTGAGACCATCAAGTCCAACCTATAACCTAACATTACCTTTTCAACTCAACCATGACACTGCAGCTTGGTGCTAAAAGCAGTGATGTAGAGAAATAATCATTTAGAAAGAGGAAATTACAAAATAAAATCAATTGCTTTTCCACTTTTCTATTATAAGCTACTGTACCTCAGATGTATGTGGCCATGGTTGCATTCAAATTTGGTTTAAGGTGTTTTTTTGTTGTTGTTGGGTTTTTTGTTTGTTTGTTTTGTTTGTTTTGTTTTTAGGTTTTTTGGGTTTTTTTGTTTGATTGTTTTTGTTTGTTTGTTGTTGTTTTTGGTTTTTTTTAATGCCGCAGGATAAAAAGCAAGGGTTTTAATCCTAGAAAAAGTACTTATGAGTATTTTGAATTTTTCACTAGCACTTCCTACAGAGATTTTGCTAATAATACACTGACTTAAACTGACACACCAGCTAAGCTCTCTAGGTTCGTGGCCTCTAAGCAATGAATTTGTTAATGAGACTAATGGTGAATGACAGCACATTTTAGTGCTATTCAGAGTTTTGAATCAGGATAGTATATTGACACATGATTGAGACCATTGAATAATTCAGAATTCTGCTAGTATGAATGTCATTTATTCTGAAAATCTAGAACAGTTTCCAGAAATCTCACTTTCTGGCCTAATATACCACCTGAGGATCTCAGGGAAGCATCTCCATCATAACTGAGATTTGCAAAGCCTTCCCCTTGTCGCCAGTCAGCTGTATTAGTTGTATTAACTGCAACCCTGAGTATCATCTGAAGTGAATGGGAACTTTGCTATTGTTTTCGGTTATCAAAATACAGAACAAAATACAGAGAAGAAAATTTTGGAAATGTCTTACTCTGCTGCATGTCCTCTCAGTGTTTTTTGATCTAAAGAGGGCAGCTTTTTCAAAGCTTAGGTCTTTTTGAGAGTTGCAAAAGTGAAACCTAAGTTGGTTTTGACTTGTAGAATGTGCTCAGCCTCAGTAGTACTCACTAACTCAGTAGAGTTTTGGAATAAACCTTTCCTATGAGAGAAGTTAGTGTAGAGTTGTTATATGTGTATATGATAATTTGTACAAATAAAATTGTCATATATATATATTTTTGTACTGTTAAAATACACTCTTATAAGCGTTAAAACTCACAAGCCAGAGACTGCAACATAATGTCAAAACCACCAGGACAAAGGAGGGAGGACTTCATTTACAATAAAATAAATGTGGCCAGTGTGATAAATGTCCTAAACTTAATTCGTGTTTGAATATGTCTGTATTATAATACACCCATATAAAATATAAGTTTGCATCTACTCGCATATGTTCTAAGAAAACTGAGATAAAAACTGATGTACATGTTTAAAGTTTGTTCATATAAGTTTTGTATCTGCCCAAATATGCTGAAACAAGAAGCCATACAGGGACTCCCTGCCTGGCAGCACTATACCAGAAAAGAGACACAAAGACTATGTTAGGAATGACATCGACATGTCTCTGCCGGGAAACTCTGAAAAGAACACAAAACCATGGAAGAAGCAGATGGACAGCTCAAGAACAGATTGATCACATCAGATCTATATCTCACCCGTCTCCTCCAGACATTATCATATCTACACATATTTCATCCGACTCCTCCGGACATTACCATATCTACGACACACCTGGGCTCAGCCATCAAGGTCATTGTTAGCCCAGGAAACGCTATTCAGAACACCCGGACCTGAACATCAACAGTTAATGAGCTGCCGCGGACAGGGAAAAACATCGGAGCTTCATTTCTCCTCAGCGATCCTGTGTATAAAAAGAAGCAGCTCCAAACCAGAAATGTGAACCTTGGGGAGTGACATACTGGCAGAGTGTGTTACCGGGTTCATCCAGCACCTAGCCTGGGATCAACGCTGTGCTTTTAAGCGTGGCTGTCCGAGACTGTCATTTTGTCTCTCAATAAAATTCTAAATTTTAATTTCTAAAATTTGGTCTTTCCATATTTATAACAGACAGCTTGGAGATGGGTCGTCCATCAAGGTGATCCCAGGAATGCCCGGGCAATGAATATGTGATAAATATCCGGAGATTGAGTTAACCAGGGCCATCAGAGAGATACATCTCAATGCTGGATTCCGGAACACGATCACGGGTGCTCATCAGTTTCTGGATATGTTTTGTTCAACTTGCCACAGAGAAAGAACTCCTCATGAATACGTGTAGTCTGAAACAGAAGAAAAGGGACTCAGCTTCGGGTGAAAAAAACATAGAAAAAATTGCTCAGACAGGACAGTCCGTGTGGAGCACAGGGACCCTCTGCTGCAGCGGTCAAACCTGTGTCCCACCCAACACCGACACCCGGGCTTGGCACTGACCTTTTTTTTCTTTTTGATAGTGTTTTTTTGTCATTGCTCTCTAAAATTCCATTTGGACCTTTTAAAATAAATTTCCTTCAATTAATAAATTGGAGCGTTTTTAATTTATAACAGAGTTTTCCAGTTTTAATTAACCATATGGTTGAATAGTATATTCTTGAATGTTGCACAGCTGTTTATGATAATGCTAACTTGCCATTTAGAAAAAATATTCTGTCATTGATTTCTAGAAAATACATTCCAAAATACATTCCTTATTTTAGCTGGTGTTCTTTCAATAGAAACACCAATAGGAAAAAGTCTATGTTTGATTGTTGTTGGTGTGGGTTTGGAGTTTTGTTTGGGGTTTTTTTTTGATTGTTTTTTTTTGCTTTGTTTTGTTTTGTTTTGTTTTGTGGCTTTTGATTTTTTGGGTTTTGGTGGGGCTTTTGTTGTTGTTTGGTTGGTTTTGTTTTTGTTCATTTGTTTGTTTGGGTTTGGTTTGGTCTGGTTTGGCTCTTTTGGATGAGCAGTGTTATAAATATGGAAAGACCAAATTTTAGAAATCAAAAATTTAGAATTTTTATTGGAGAGACAAAATGACAGTCTCGGACAGCCACAGTTAAGAAGACAGCATCAAGTCCGGGATTGGTGCTGGGTGAACTCTGATAACAAACTCTGCCAGTCTGTTATCCCCCACGGTTCACATTTCTGGTTTGGAGCGGCTTCTTTTTATACACAGGATCGCTGAGGAGAAATGAAGCTCCAATGTCTTTCCCTGTCCGTGGCAGCTTCATTAACTATTGATGTTCGGGTCTGGGTGTTCTGAATAGCATTTCCTGGGCTAACAATGACCTTGATGGCTGAGCCCAGGTGTGTCGTAGATATGGTAATGTCCAGAGGAGTCGGATGAAATATGTGTAGATATGATAATGTCTGGAGGAGACGGGTGAGATATAGATCTGATGTGATCAATCTGTTCTTGAGCTGTTCATCTGCTTCTTCCGTGGTTTTTGTGTTCTTTTCAGAGTTTCCCGGCAGAGGCATGTCGATGTCATTCCTAACATAGTCTTTGTGTCTCTTTTCTGGTATTGTGCTGCCAGGCAGGGAGTCCCTGTGTCCCTCCCTGTATGGCTTCTTGTTACAGCATATTTGGGCAGATACAAAACTTACATGAATAAACTTCAAAAACATATATCACAGTTTTTATCTCAGTTTTCTTAGAACATATGCAAGTAGATACAAACTTATATTTTATATGGGTGTATTACAATACAGACATATTCAAACACGAATTAACTTTAGGACATTTATCACAAGCAGAAATATAAATAAATCCTTTGTTTTGTTTGGAATTTGCTTTCCTCTTGAATCAAGATTCATAAAACATTTGAAGACACTGTCTAAGATGTTCAGGCTGCAAAAACAATAACTAAAAATACGTTGGGGTGTTTTGGTTCTCTTTCTTTCTTGTCTTTAAACTGAAACTTGATGTGCTGGTTTCTCTAGGGAACAGGCAAGACCTAGTTACTTTTCAGTGATTTTTTTTTTTTTTTTTTCCCCCTGAAATCTGCTGGAAGTTTTCTTGGCTTTTGCAGGCTTTCATCACCTTGTTGGAAAAGAGAGGTTACCTTTCTTAAGCTGATTGATATCTTGTTCCAAAGTAAGAACTGCATCATCCTATTTGCATTGGTTCATGTTATAAATTGATAGTGTTATAGATATGTTGTTCCTTAAATCGAATATGCGATACTTTTTGAAACCAGGATGTGGGTAAATAGGCATGTAGAAACTGATTACTAAGCATGACCTTGCATATGCAATACTTTTTGAAACCAGGGTGTGGGTAAATAGGCATGCACAAACTTCTCACTAAGCATGACTTTGCATAAACCAGTATCTGTGAGTAACATATGTTCCAGGAAACCGAGTGTGGCAACGTGGCAGAAAACAGAAAGACCCCAGCAACAAGGGATCAAGATAAGACACGTACACAGGAGATCGGACAGAATAAAAAGGGGAACAAGAGCCTCACTAGGCGCGGCAGTTGGCGGGACGGAGATCCCCCTGTCACCCAGCGCTGCATTGCCTTACCGCTACGCTTGCTGTAATTAATAAAATTACTGATTGGAATCTGCAACAGTGTTTGGCTAATTTGTTGCACAAACTCCTCAATAACAATAGCTGATTTGAATAATATAAAGGATTTATTTTATTATAGTAAAAATACAATTGTAAAAAGCCCCAAGCAAAAATCAGTTTGGCACTGTGCCAGGCAAACAGTACTGGGTGAGACAGGGAGGGGCTCTCTGGCACCGCTCTACTACGTTTCACAAAATGCAAATATTATGGAGTCCCTTTTATATGCTTTCAGGCTTTTCGGGGTCCACTTCTTCTGTTGGTCTTGCCTTCTCTTACATGTTGGGACATGTTTCTCTCTTTATCGTAGCGCGACAGATCTTTTGGAACACACTCCTTCCAGATGAATATTCATGTTGGTTTCAGTAAAACCCCTCTGGAATACATAATTCCTAGACGAATATTTGTGGTGGTTTTGATGTAATCTTGTTGGATGAAAATCCTCTGGCATATGCATCTCCCAGACGAGTATTCATGCTGGTTTTCTTTTTTCAGATGAGATTACTTTAGTTTTAGCACAAATTTATTTATATCATGTATAACAGTTCATATTGTGATAGATATTTTGTGATAAATTTGTGTTCTATATGTTATAAACTATAAACTGTATTACAAGCAGAGGGTGTCCACCAAGATGTGAAAACCCTCCTATTTGCCAAGACTGATTTGCAATCGTAGAGAATGCAGACAATAGCAGGGCGAAGCCCAGATTAACAACGAAAAGAAGTGGCCAAGCCGGAGATGTCCCATCCATCAAGGAAGAGCCACCTGCCTCCTCTGGTGATTAACACATGATACCAATCTAGAAGAAGAGGACTCAGTAATGTCACCATCAGCATCCCGATACTGATTTCTGGGAACCCCATTCAAGCGCTTGATTCTGCCAGGAAGAAGCATTCAGGACCAATTGGCCAGAAAAAGAAAACACATGAATAAGTACTTCAGATACGAACTAACAATAAAACTGCCTCAGGGGAGAAAATCCCTATAACACCTGACCACTGGATCTAGCCAATTATGAACAGGGGAAGACTGGTTCATTTGTGACCGTCTCTACGTTCACCCAACTTTGATAACGCAGGATCAAAGTTGTCTCTTTTATTGTGGCTATTTCAGACTGTTATTATTTTTAAAATGGCAAAATAAAATTCCTTTATATTAAATTGGCTACTGATTTGTCCATAACAATATGAAGACAAATTGGACAAGATTACCATTATTACTATCTAGTACTTGGAAAATGTGCTCACAAAAGTGAACCTAAACAATTTTTGAAGAAAGAAACATGCAATAGATATTTCATCTTCAAAAGTACATGAAATTTAGCAGCTACATTTGGACGAGGACATGTGGAATCCTGATGTGATTTTATCTGATCTGGCAGCCATTAACTAAGTCTATGAAATTTTTTGATGTTTTTGTCCTTTAGCATCCATGAAAATAAGTTTTAAAAGGGAGCAGAAAAAAAAAAGTTAGTTTGAGTACTTACTTACAGAGAATAATTGAATAATAATAGATGGTAATGTGGGTCTGGACACTGCATATCCTCTTTTCACTGGTTTCTTATCTTTCAGTAGAGAGGTGTATTGGTTTGAAAAATTCTGTCTTGGTTTGAAAGACAGATATCTGCTCAGGAGGGGCGGGGCCTCTCTAGGAATGAGGAATTCCAATCCCTTCCCTCCAAGTTATTATAATTTAGAAGATTAAAGGGGCTTTTCAGGCAGGGCTATGGGGAAAGGAATAACAAGTCTTTACTAGTAAGTATAACAAGGCAAACAAACAACAACAACTACAGCATTAATAATAAACAGAACCAAGAACCTCGAGGGGCTTTGTTTCACAAAGCCTGGGGCAGTCTGACCTCTTGGGACCCTAGAGCACCAAGCTGGAACGGTGGAAATGCCTTGGCTGGTGGCTGGAACAGCAGGATGTCCTGGGCAGGCAGGGGGGAATATCCTGGTAAAGTGAGCAGCGCTGAAGGAGCCACGATGGCTGGACAGGGCTGGCTGAGCTCCAGCAGGGCAGAAGGAGCTCAGAATTCCTGGGCACACGAGCAGATGATGGTAGATTTCCCAGGATCGGACTTTCTGTTAACAGTGGACTGCTCCAACAGCAAGCAGCAGCCTGACCATCCTCTCCGATGTTGAGAGCAAGAAAAAAGCCCCTCAGCTCCCCCAGCCCTGTCCTTTTCCCTCCCCTAAAACTCAGTGATCTTCCTCCTCCCAGCTTTAGGCCACGTCTCTTGTGTTGGTTAAGCACCCTCTAAGCACCAGTACTTAGTCTTTTAGCAATTTATGGGGAAAAATTCTATGGGGGGGTGTGTGTGTGTGTGTGTGGAAACAGCACACAAACCTAACTGCAAACATTAGGAAACATTTAGAAATAAATACTACTTTAGCTTACAAGTACTAGTCTCAGTGTTCTTCCAGTCTTGATTCAAAAGGAAAAGTATGGTTAGGCATTGACCGAAATTTTGAAATTTTATGATAAAATATGCATACATGTTTCCTAATTTTTCATTGCCTTATTTGAAGATGTCATAGGAGAATTTCCTTAACCAGTATATTTTAGTTTTGCTTCAAGTCTTCAGCTTCTGTGAGTGTTTGAGGGAAAGAACTAAGGTGGAATGTAGGAGTGGGACTTGACCTTTTAAACCTGTGCTCTGTGAGGCTTTTGGCATTTTTACCTCCTGTCCAGGGTTTGTTTTCATGGTTTTCTCAAATAAAAAGTTTGCTTCTCTGCACCTTAATCAGATCATGTAGCCACTGAGTTTTTTGTTTAATAATTTTTTACTTTGTGCTTTGCTCCATTCCTGTTTAGGAAGGGGTAGTAAACAGCAGTTAAACTGTAGGGACTTGCAGATGATTAAAAATCTTCCTGAAAGAAAAGAATAATACCTGGTTTGGTAGAGATTTTGGGGTTTTGAGCTAATCTGTTAATTATCATAGCATATGAGAAAGAATCTATAAAAACAAACCATGAAGAGTTCAGCTTTGTTGAACAGAAGGAAGGCTTTGCTCTTTTAAGCTGAATGGCATTCTGATTATAAAATTAGTGGCCACATAAAATATTTTTTATCTTATCTTTGCATGTTTTAAAATCCAGTTCTTAGAGAAAGTTGGTCAACTTTCAGGAAAGAATTTCATGCTCATGAATAAACCTCTAAAAAGCATTTTGAAAATAGAACCATAACTAGGTTTTAAGTTTTGGTAGAGAGTAAAGATTTACACAAGCATTGCAGCTACATCTTTAATCACACTCAAAATCAAAAAAGTAGAAACTCTGTTCCTTTGTTCCAGGAACGACTAACACTGTTTCTGAAACTTGTTCTTACTGATACACATTCTTTATATGTAAGAATATTATACTTTTTATCATATGCATGATGGGAGCAACAATGGATGAAGATCCATTTTCCTGCATTGCTGAGCACATATAAGACTTACACATCACTTACCTCTTACTTGTGCTAAATTTTTCATGGTTTATAAGCATTGTGATGACTTGTTGCATGGGTGGATTTCATTATATTTGAGGAATGGAAGTACATACTAGAGAATTAATTATATGATAGCTCAGTAAGCTTCTTTGTTCTTGGTGTCAGTGCTTTGAAAACTAGAAGTTTACTATGTGCCCCGTATGCCCTCAAACAATTTATTTTCAGTTTCAAGATCTCAGTTTGAAGGGGTTACACTTCTCTGTACTTGAGGAATATCTCTTACCTTGGAGACACTCCTTTAAACAAGAACTTTTGTTCCAGTTCCTCAGGGTTACAGGGATAAATTGGAAAAGGCTGCCAAAGATATCACAGCCCTGAGGGCACCTGCTGAAATAATCCTGAGAGTCAGCTCTGTCATTCCCTTGCCTTCCAAGAGGCTTTAATGCTTTCCTAATAAAGCTATGTACCTCAAGGTACATAGAGACAAGGGAAGTGGGAAGGGAAGTAAGTACATTTCACTATTGCTGTTGTAAAGGAATGTGCATGACTGGGAAAAAAAGTGTAGGTCCATGGGGCTTATACCATGGAAACCCAATGGTATGCTATTTCCCTTTCTGAAAATTTCCTTCATCAATCCTGTACAAACTGTCAGTGATCCAGGTACAGAAGCTGTTTGGGTGTTTGTTCTTCACATTAGTCATGACTGGAAAGTTTTCTCACTCAGTGATAACAATGGAAATATTTAGCAGCTTCTGCAGTCTTCATTTAAGGTATAGGTAAGAAGAAAAATGAGTATGATTTTTAGGTTTGTCATCTTCGGAATAATAAGACTCATTTAGCATTTAGAGGAAGAGAAGTTGGCATATAGCTGAGTTCCCATCAGTCTTTCATAGAATGAACTCTGGTAAGTATCAGCATTCCATATATTTTCTCTGATACAGAGGTAATAAATATTTTGTCTGTATGGAGTTGCTGTGGTGAAAGAGTCAATGACTTTGAGACCATAGGTCCTTGTATTTTGGTATAGGAAGACATTCTGTTTTAACCAATACATTTTCTAAGGCAGCACTGGGTATGGGTAGAATGTATAAAAATGTTGATACTGCTTTGTTATAACAAGAAATTACCTTAGTTACCATTTGGAAAGCTCGTACTGTAAAACTTCGTGTTATTTCCTTTAGTAAATTGTTTACAAAAGATTTCTATCCTTTCTTCAGATGCATATTTGCAAAGGTAACACACATCTCTGGGGGTGCTCAGTGCACTGTCATCATGGAAAATCAAATAGTCTTGTCTATCCATAAAATACAACTCAATGTCATATCAAGCTTCACACTCATTTTTTTTAAACTTTACATTATTGATACCAATATTTTCTATATTCATTATTAAGTATATTATAGGAAACTTGATTAAGACCTTGGCTAAATAGTTTATTTTGAACTTAATAAAAGTCTCAAAATATAATCTCAGTACTATGCAAATGCCATATATTTTGGCTAGATGTATTAAGTCGCTTGCACACTATAAAGTGCAATTCTCATATGAGTTTCTTTTTCCTTGTATAAAGAAAATTATAAGTAATTCTTTTTAGGAACATTTTTAAAAATAATATGTAGGAGCAGTAAAATATGAAATAAGATGCTGGGAAAAACATGAGCTGTGACGAGGTTAACAATGCTGTTCTGATCATATTATATTTATGTTATCAGTTTTAAATGTAAAATTGAAATATACAGCTGTCCAGGATTTTCTAATGAAATGTGACTGTCTCAATTTCAAAGCTCTTGGCAGAAAGAGATACATGTAATATTTTCCCAAATAAGAAAGAAATTAAAACCCAAATATTAATGATTTTGTATTTAAATGTAACAGTTTAAAATAACCTTTTTTTTCTTAATGTCTCAGTTTGAAAAGACAGATGTCTGCTGGGGGAGGCAGGCCTCTTTAGGAATGGGGAATTCAAATCCTTCCCTCCGTGTTATTATAATTTGGAAGATTAAAAAAAAAAAAACTTTTCAGTCAGAGCTATGGGAAAAAGAATAACAGTCCTTTACTAGTAACTATAACAGGACAGACAAACAACAGCAATTATAATAATAGTAAAACGGAACCAAGAACCCTGAGGGGCAAACGGTGGAAGCTCCAGCACTGATGGCTGGAAGCTGGAAGCGGTGGATTGTCCTCGGCAGGCAGTGGGGTGCCCTGGCAGATGAAGTGGGCAGTGCTGGAGAACCCGCAGCGGCTGGACCCGGGCTGACCTAAAATCCAGCAGGGCAGCAAAGAAACTCAAATTCATGGGTGCTCCAACAGATGATAGAATTCCCAGGACCAGACTCCTCTGTTAACCGTGGACTCCAGGCAGCCAGCAGTCGCCCAACTGTCTGCCCTGGAAAAACCGAGAGCAGATCAGTTCACCACCCTCAGCTCTCGGGAGCCTTTTCCCTCCCCCAAAACTGTGATCAACTCCCTTTGTCCAGATTGAGCACCCTTTAACTATTAGTATTTAGTCTCCTAGCAACTTATGGGGGGGTGGGGGGGGAATTTCTACAGGAAAACTTAACCCTCAACACTTAAGATTACTTAATCTTAATTAAGTAATTAAGATTACTTAATTATATTACTAATTAAGGAAGATTACTTCCATTTTTACCTCTATTATTTTACATTCAAATTGGTAACAATTTTATTTTTTTTTCTTTCAAACTGGAGTTTTTAAATTAAATTCTTGTTTGTTTTGGTTCTTATGAAGTTTTAAAAGTTTTAAATTAAACAGTGTCTTTCTTTTAAAAAGAATTGGAGTTTATCACAAATAAAAAATGTTTAGAAGAACGGAGAATCTACTTCCTTAACAGATCTGATGGGTTATCTTGAACACTTATACTCTGTGCTGAACACCAGTGAAGCCATGCCATGAATTTTATGTCCAGTTTTTGGGTCCCTCATAACAAGAAAGACATTGAAGTGTTGGAGCCTGTCCAGAGAGAGCAGCAAAGCCAGGGAAAGGACTGGAGCTCAAGTCTGACAAGAAGCAGCTGTGGGAGCTCAGCCTGGAAAAAAGGAGACATGGAGGGAAACTTACCACTCTCTACAACTCCCTGAGAGGAGGTTGTGCCATGTGGAGATTGGTCTCTTCTCCCAAGTCACCAACAACAAGACAATAGAAAACACCCTCAAGTTGCACCAGGGTAGGTTTAGATTGGATATTCAGAAAAATTTATTCACTGAAAGAATTGTAAAGTTGTGGAACAGGTTTCCCAGGGAAGTGGTAGAATCATGGTCCATAGAGCTGTTGAACAGATGTCTAGATGTGACACTCAGGGACATGGTCTAGTGGTAGACTAGGCAGTGCTGGGTTGATGGTTGGACCTGATGATCCAACAAGTCTTTTCTGACCTAAATGATTATGTGATATAAAATTATGCACAGCAATAGAGGGTTGTCAGAATTTCATGCCATGTTCATTGCGATACCTAATATGCATTTCCTCCTCATCACAACAGGAATATGGAATGAGAGTCCTATGACCTCAGTCATAAAAATGGAGCTCTTGAGAATTATTTTGAGAGGCTATTGCAGTTCATACTGATATAACAGCAATATAACACCATCATGAAGGGAGTTACTTTTACACATAGTTTTAACCTGTATTTTTTTATTAAATGTGTTTTGCTAAAGTACTAATTTTTCTTCCTTTCTATAGAAGTATATGCAACAATTTTGAGACTCAGATATTACTGCATCAGTATAGTTCAGTCTAGATGGCCAGAACGGATAGAATGGAATATAAAATTACTGGAAATTTTGCAAGTAGGTGACTATGCCGTGGTTGTGGTTGCTGCCAGCACTGTCCAGTTTCCAACCCTTTACAAGTTCCTCCTCAAGTAAGAGTCAAGTTTCTTTGCTGTGACAGAGTACATGCAGTTAGCAGTGCCCACTGTCAAAGCTAAAGAAGGAGATCTGTTCATATAGTGAGGTTCATATTGAGTAGGGTAGGAGCCTCTGTATTCCTTTCAGCTATGATCTTCTGTGTAACACGATCAAGGAGCATTTCTATACTGTATGATTATCACAGCAGCTTCCCTGCCTAATCTGTTATATCAAAATACGGCTAGTGAGAGGCTCACATAAGACAAGAACCGGCCTGTAAGAAATTGTCTTTCAGGATATTCTCTCACAAAGGGAAGGTTTTTTCCTTACCAAATAGAGGTGCTTTTGTCACTTCAATTCTGCTGTCTAAGCGATCCTCAGCTTTGGAGTAGCAGTGATGGTTTCCAGCATGTTAGTGGAGGAGCTCTGCATAGAAAGCAAATGCAAATTGTAGTTTCAGGATTTTCAGCATTCCAGGAGGATGTAATTTCAGTATAACTGGAGGATGTAATTCTTGCTCTTTATGAAATACCTGCCTCACTAAAACTTACATTTTTAGCATTTTGGAACTTTATGGGCCATTGTTTAAGTAATATTATTATATCAAGTGATTGCTTGATATAATTTTCTAATTTATTGTTTTCTGTAATATGTGAAAGCAAATTAAGGAGAGTTTTTTTTAAAAGCCTTGATGATTTCATACACTATCATTAACATATGTACATGCTAATATGTATTTTATTGATATATTTATAGCTAAGCATCTTGATATTGGGAGAGCAGAAAATGTTCTTGGGAAAATGCTCATCACAAGGGAAAAACATTTTCTACTTGCTTTATGTAAATCACATATAGATAACTATGACAATTACAGGATTTTCTGAATGCCCTGTGATTGCCAGTGCAATCACAATCAATTGCCATCCTTGGCTGTCGGATTTAATACGATTTGATAAATGTCTTAAAAAAGCAATTTAGATTATTTTTGTAAGTTGAATAAATAGCTTAGCAAAACTTTTTCATGAAATTCAAAGTAGATTAATACAAATTCCTTTCACAGTTTTGCAGTACAGTAAGTAATATATACAGAATTTAAACAGAGTATGAGAGAGCATAGAAAGGAAAAATACTTTTATCTCACAAAACTAAACTACATTTCTCTTTTTTTTTTTCTTTTTTTTCTTTTATATTTTTCGGGGGGGCGGGGGGGGAGGGAATCCTTCTGGAAAATGAGGTTTCTGACTCTTCAGTAGCAACATCAGAGTAGATATAGCCAGGGGGTATAATGCCAAGTGTCATAAAGAAAGAATTGATACAGTGAGAGTAAGGAAATTTAGAAATGCAAGAAAAATAGAAGAAATTAAACCAAACATTGATAAACTAAACCAAACATTCATTATAGCCTATTAGTCTGCTAACAAGTAAAAAGGCAGTAGCCTTTTTGCTTCAGTTTACATTAATGTTATTTTTCATGTGTTTCCCTAAGCTTCACAGAAATGGAAACAATGTCCTACTTCTACCATAAACTTAATCTGAAGATATTTTAAATTAGAGTTAGAGAGAGAGTTCCTGAGGTTATCCCTGATACCAAGGAAATAGAACAACAATGGGTCTCTTTCTAAGAAAAAAAGTAGTAAGAAAGGAAAGGCTTTCCTTATGATATATGTTCTTTTCGTACTTTCTACTGATAGAACAATTTTGTTATGATTCCATGTCTCTTTGTACATCTTAACTATTCTTCAGTTATGAAGATGCAAGCCTTACAGGCACAACAAAGTCATAATGAAGCTCATATTTCCCAAATTTTGGTAACTTTTTTCAATGGTAGGATTAAGTATTAGAATTAACACTTCAATACTTTATTAGCATTCATTTATCTAGTAACCATTTACCCTTCCAGCAAACATTAAAGACAAGAACAAATTGTCTTAATTTGTGCCTGCTATAAAGAAATTCAGTACTGATTGAACAGAGTCTCCAAGACTGTTCTCGCTCTTTGACTTAGTTTGGGATAGTCTGCTTTATGCACGTCATTTTCATATGTGGATTAAGCTTTGTTTGACATATTATATCATTTCTTGAACACATATGTAAAATGAAATAATAATTGTAAGATTATATATATTTGATTATATCTAAAAGAGGGGCATCATCTTTGGGACATTTGTACTCTATTGTCAGGGCACAGCAAAGGCTGGTGGCTATCTGAAAGTCAGTGTAGGGCTTCTCCCACAGGTGAAAGGGCAGGGCAAGTCCTTACCAGGCAGAGCTCATCCCCAGTGTCAGATGTCATCAACCCAGGAAGCTGTTCATCACCGCAGACAAACTGTGTCTTTTTTCCTCTGCTGTCTGAAAGACAACAAAGGAAAGAATGGAATTTGTTGTCTGAAATGTTTTTCAATATAGCGATAACTGAGCACATGTCTGCAGGAGTTCTTTATCAGAAGAGTAGGACTTGTAGGGCTTTTATTATTTGGTATGGCTGCTTTTCCTCAGTAATGTCAACATACCTCTTGCTGTCCTCCCCATCCTTCTTATTGATGCTGAATTGATTTTTGCATTTTTGAGTTTATATTTCCTTCATATATATTTGTTGCTTGATTGTTGTATAGTTATATAGTTCCTAGTTAGCACCAGTACTTTTCCCTACTGGGAGGCAGGCAGGCAAGCAGGAAGGAAGGAAGGAACCCACACACCTGACCCTCCCTGTCTTATTGTCATTTTCTGGCTTGCCTGGTGTACAGACAGCCAATACTTTATTTTCAGCATCTATAGTGTATCTTACAAAAAACTAAACCAAACCAAACCAAACCAAACAAAAAAAACAACAACAAAAAACCTCCACAAAAAACAAAAACAAACAAAAAACCCCCAAAACAAAAAAACTCCACCAAGAAATGCAGTCATATAATCCTCTTTCATCCCAAATTACTGAACTCCAGTTGGTAATGGTGACCAAATTTCTTAATTTAGTAGGTTCATGCTTAAAAGTATTTATCCTTAGAAGTTCCATACACTCATTCTGACTGGAAAATTGTACCAATGTAACAGAAAGTATAGTTAGAAAAGCTGAAAATCTGTTCAGTAAAAGCTTGCTATCGTTTATTAAATAAAAGACCACTAGAATGGTTACATAAATTCATAGTCCCATGTGTAAGGTTTTACATTTAACCATAGATTAATATAGCCAGCTGTGAGCAAGACTTTCCAGCACTGCCTATACAACAGTGGCACCTCAAGAGTAGAAATTTCACTGACACTGACCTTAAGGTAAAATTTACTTAATCATGCTATTTTCTCTTAACTTCCCCTGTCTTAGTTAATTATCATTAATTTTCTGCAGGATGGGGATAAAGAAGGAATATACCAGCTTTTACCCATATCATAAATCTCCAAAAGAATCAAAGAAAAAAAATAGGAGAAGAAAAAGACTGAAAAAATCTCATTTAGGAGAACTAAAAAATCTCAAACCCAACAAAAACTGTTGTACATTGTTTCAAATACTTTATCTCAAACAAACAAGCAAACAAAACAAACAAACAAACAAAGTAATAAACCCTCCCCCCCCCACAAAAAAAAAAAAAAACCAAAAAAAACCCCCAAAAAAACCAGGTAATACTTGCTCTCACAGAATTGTGAGATACTCTGGGCCAGAGCCCTCCAAAAGCTGTGCATGGAAAATTTCTGTTCATATCCTGAATTTACATACATATCTATTGATTGCCCCAGAATATGATAACATATTTCCCCAAAACCATTCATTAACATATTTCCCCTTCATGCACACTTTCTTCTGTCCTGGGGGTGTCTCTGGTGATCCCTAATGGTCACAGACCCCAGTGTTACAGATTACATACTTGAGTTGGCACAGCTTGTGAAATTCCATATCTGGTTACACAATGAGCATTGCACAATTTCATAGGATGGTGATTTTGGAGAATGAGCATTGTGTTAGCTCACCAGGGGCAAGTAATTTATCATCAGGTAATAATAAGTTTTGTAATTTCATTCAAAAATTTTGGTCTTGTGCTGTATTTCAAAACATGTAAACATTTTCATTTTATTTTTGAAGGTGTGAAAATGCTGGAATATCAGCTTTTTGCCTTACCATTCTGTCATGTGCCATTTAGAATTTTTATTTAAAGCTTTTTCAGCAAAGACATTTGTAGAAAAGTTTCCTTTTATTACTTTGCATATAATATGTTCTAAAAAAAAAATTTATAACAAATATGTAATTAGCAAACATACTTAAGTATCACTCTTCCTTCTTATTAATGCAACCAATACCATTGTGAAGCTTAATCTATTCCATGGGTAATTAACATTCCAGTTTTAAATTTTTTATTGTCCATTAAACGATCCTTTGAAATGGCTAACCCTGACTTTCCACAGCTTCATGTGACATCTATGATACTGCAATGTATAGGCTGGATCAAACTTTAGTGAAGCCAAAGTTTAATATTTGCTTCAGTTTTGAATCATCTCTAAAATGTGAGAGAAGCAGACAACAGAAGCAATTTTCTTCTTTCCTACTTACTGCTAGTTTCTTTTTGCTACACAGTTAGAGCTGGGCAGAATCTTAGATGACCTACATGACTGTGTTTCATCTTTCTGCCAAAAAATACAAGTTAGCTCTCCCTCAGAAAGCAGAAAAACTCATTTTGATCCTCCCCAGCTGAAAACTCAGAGATCTATATGCAACAGCATACACTCAGCACTACACATTACAGGAGAGTTTTATAAAGACATTAATATTTATTCATCTTGGTTTTGCCCATAAAGGGGTAAATAAAAATTATTTGAGTATATCCAAATCTGGATTTAAAAAAAAAAAAAATCGTGTGTTTCTGCAGTTCATTTTACTTGTATTTATTCAGTAGTTTAAAACAGTCTAAATTTCATGTAACTAAGAGTCAGTAAATATAAAGCAATTTCTCTGGCTTAAAAACCAGGAAATTACGTGTTTTAAAAAATGAGATATTTGACTCCAAGACAGTTAGATTCATCTCACTGGTGTGTTATGTGCAAAGTGTAGGTAAGGCACAGCAGTTTGACATTTGTTATTACCATATAGGGACATTACTTCTCTCGTGCTAAGCAATGTTACAGCTGGGATCAAATCCTAAGGTGGCTTGGATTGAAATTCTGCATTGATATAGTGGAAAACATCTCATGTGATAGCCAGATATTATGAATATCTGATATATATACAAATATAAATGATGATATATAAATGAACACCATAAAAATGAGGTTGAACACAAGTTCTGTACTCAGTCTCAGTTCAGTTGCTGGATAAAGGTTCTTTGGCCTTGTAACAAAACTCTTACCACAGTCTTAAAAAATAGAAGTGTCATGAACAAAACTGAAATATGAGATGAAAACATAAAGATATTTCTCTTCAAAGTATCTGATTATAGTTTTCATGAAGAGAGAAAAAGCAATTTTCTCAAAGAGTGAATAAAGGGTTTGGAGGAGACAGTTCACAGAAGTGAAGGAAGAAAATACTGCAAAGCTCACTCCTCTGTAATGAACAACAGCTGATCTAGACTGTGAAATTTACAGACAATGCAGCAAACATTTGAAAGTGTCACTCTAATATTTGATTATCAGGTATAATAATAAAAAAGAAACATAGTTGCACCATTAAACACAAATGTGTAATATTTGCACTCACAATATGTCTAAAGAACCCTTTCTGAGAATTTGGGGAAAAAAATCAAATATATACAGTAAAATGTATGACACAAGAAATTGCCAAGTACTACAAAGGTATACCAACTGAATATCTTGTAACTTCATGATGCAGTCAAAGGTAATCACATGAATGCTGTCTTATTACAAATCTAGGTCCAACTTACCTACAGTTTCCATGATTCCTTTTACCTTTTATTCAAATTTTTAATTCAAAATTATGATCAATAGTATACAGTTGAATATATTCAAGAGAGCTAGCTCTTCTACTAATCTCTACAGCCAAGTTCATATTACACTGGGAATATAATGGAGCAAGAAAAAATTAGACTAGTTCTTAGCAAGTATAATAACTTATGAGCAAGAAAAGGTGATTTGAAATATTAAAGCCATTTCTGATATAATTAAAGGGGAGTTATGTTCTGTTGCCCGCCTCTCATCAGAGGAAGAAATGACTGTGGTCCAAGACAGTTTCTTATATACCTTAGTTTAGAGAACCATGAACTAAACCAGGCACATATTTGATTCAAAAGTGATTGAAAATAACACGAAATGTGTATAATTTTCTTGGCTTTTTTGATAGAGCTGTCTGAAACCTCAGTTTCATGTGAGTTTGTAAATGTCCCTCAAATCTCATGAGTGCCAGCCACTGGGAGCACTGACATAAGTGGACTGGGTACCAGATGCTGGAGTCAGGGTGGGGATTTGGGAACTCCTGGCCTGAGTGCTGAGGTGAGTGGAGAGTTCTCAGTGCCAGTGACTAGAGTTAACTATAGGATGGAAACCGTATGTGCTGCAAAAAAAGGCTGCCAGGGGCACCAATATCAGTGAGGTGTCACCACCAGCAGCTGCTGGGGTGGACTGTCTGTGTTCTCAATAAACCTGGTGTAGATGAGGTCACATGTCATCACCTGCAAACTCTAATCTGGACCAGTCAGGCAAGGGGCTCTGCGATCAGGGCAGGAGCACCAGGAGGGCAGAGGGGGATCCATGAATGTGAGCGTGCTTGTGAACCTGCAGAGGGTCCCCAGACTTTCTGCCTGCCAGCCCAGAAGAAGGTGCAGGCTAGACTGGTAGCCCTCCATGGCATGCTGCTGGAGCCAGTAGGAATGACCAATCATGTCAGTGTCCTCTGTGTCAGTGTCCTCTGTGTGTGTGCGTATCTGTGTGTGTCTCTGTGTGTCTGTGTGCCCGTGTCCACAGAGGACACTGGGGTGGGCTCTATCAGCTCCATCAAACTGATGGCCAGAGGAGCTCCTAGGCCAGGGTTGCTGGAGAAGGTGATTGCTCATAATGTACCTTGACAGACAGGACCTACATGAAGATCCAGGGAGACTATATTTTCATGGAATCTTAGTTTTAACAGCAAAACCCACTCAAGGAGTTCCCTCCTGATTTACCAGAACTTCACCTGTCTCTAATTTGGACTGTAAAATTAGATAGTCTATAACTGTGTCATTGAAATTATCTGGGTAAAAAAAATGTTACACACAAAGAAAAATGATTTTAAAATGACTTTATATTATATATATAATACTTTTATATTTTATACTTTTATATTTTTAAAAATGACTTTTAATGCAGGTCATGATGCTGAAACTTCACAAATGGTGCATATGAAGAATTGCTGAAATGATTACAGGAGAGAAAAAGTTCTTATACTTAAAATCTGTTTAATTTAACTGCAACTATAGATCTTCCAAAAGAATTTCTTCTTCTTCTTACTGACAGCCATTTCCATCAAACATTTCTAAAGAAGGAAAAAAAAAAAAAGTTGTGAATCAATAAAACTCAAAAAAGACCAAACAGATAATAAACAATAATTTTTAAAGATTTTAATAATTTTAATAATTTGCTGATACTCGTCTTTTGATATATATTGTTGTTAGAAAAGGAAAATGAAAGGTGAAGTATAGATCAGGCAGTCATGGTATTTCCACTATGATGCTCAATAAGGGAGATTCTCTTTCTTTGGTCTTCATCCTACGATCCCTCACAACACAGAAGGATGCTTTCAATACCTTTAGGGGATGGTTTTAACTACTGCCAAGTATGAAGCTCTGGGTCTGAAATATCACCTGTCAGCCAACTCCTCACATGATTTTAGCCACTTACCTAAGGAGCCTCTTGGGATCAATTGAAATTACTTATTTTGGTTACACTGCATTTTCAATGAAATATAAACATCATGACCTAATTTTATTTTACATTAGATGATAAGCCAGGTTGCTGCAACAGACAGAGGGTATTCTTATTCTTTTGGGAAGCTTGCAAAACACTCTATAACATATGTATACAGTAGGGTTTAGGTATGGGTGTTTTTTCATCACTTTTTGTCACTGAAGTGTGCAACAGGGAAATGAAAATTGAGTTTGACAGTTCAGGCTCGTTGCTTAAGTTGCTGCAACTTTTGAGATGTGATGTATTCCAAAAATTCAACAAAATCAGATAGATTACTTAGAAATTAGTTAAAAGGATAAAAAATCGTGTGTTTAGCTAAACAATGTAAGCTTCAAGTTAATGAAGGTAATAAACTTTTGCAAAAGGGGGAATACAAGAAAATAAATTCTTAATTTCAAATTAGAACAGACAGGCAGGTTAGACATTATTATAAATTTATCACTGTGAGACTGCAAATTTTTGTCCATATCCCATGCTTATTCTGTTTAATCAGTTCTATGCTGTGGCAGAAAACCTGTTGTCTGGTCCTGCTTGGTGCCAGGACAGTCAAAGTCTCCCAGCTTCTGACAGTGACTAAATTGTCCAAAGGGAACGGGAAATCAAAAGGCCTACCTTGGTTGCGTTCCACACTTTGTTCCCAACACTGTGCCAGGTCCCATAAGCATCTTGGTTATACAAATTTGTCAATTGTCCACTGGCTTGGAGGGCAGTGAAGTTTTTAATATCTCATAATAATTGTCATATTTATCCACAGTATCTAAACTACTGCAGGAGTGCATATAAACAGATTCTTGGAAACAGGTCTATAAGAGTGTATGCTGCTAAACAAGAGGGCCAGTGAGACTTCAAAGATTCTGCTTGCTCAGGGATTTGGGGAATTTTTTGTATTTCAGCTGTAAAATCATAGCCATTACCTCTATTAGAAAACAAAAGAAATATTTTTAACTCATAATTGGAAATGTTCTTAATGCCATTAAAGAGAAATAAAAATTGTAATGACTATTCTTCAAACCAGCAAGCTGAGATTCTGCCAACCACACATAAGTTATTATGTGTGAGCCAGTTTCTAGGGCAAAGCGCAGGATTGAGGATCCAACTGCCATGGGCATAAGTTTAAGCAAAGAATTCCTACTACAACAAAATCGTTAGAGCACCAAAAAAGTGTCTGAATCAGTTAGGAAGAGGGAAGAATGTTTGAAACCTAAGACTGAGTGATCAGGTTTTGGGAATCTTTCCTGTAATTAGAGTAAATCAACTAATCGGTACCAAACACTGACCCTCTGTACCGAATTAGTAAAAAAAGTTTTAGAAATTGCTTTATTGTAGAAAATGTGCCACCCTGTTGTAAACTATTAATAGCGCTTCTAGTTGATACATTAACGGGTTTGTAGGTGATTAACCAGGTGAGTGAGCTACAAACTTTTAACTTCTGATACACTAAGACAAGCAAGGTTTGAGGGAAAGACTGTTTAAGAATAAGGGATAAAATCAAAGCATAGAAGGAACATGAGAAAATAGAGGTGTGCCATGGGTTGGCACAGTTTGGTTTCTAGTTAGGGAGGAATGTGCAGTATTTTTTCCCTGTCAGGACCTTGGAATTGCTTTAGAAAGGACAGGGACCTATCAGAAGGCTACTTTGAGATATTGGCATCTGTTTTGACCACTGAGAATGTAAAAAGTGACTTTGGGCAGTACCCATATATAAATCCTGACTTCCTACAGCTCGGCCCTTTTCCTCCTGGTCAGCTGATCAGGAAACATCGAGTTGGGGCCTGCTGTCCCCCCAGCTCCCCTTTTCGGGGGGAAGCTGGCTGCGAGGGCTGGCCGGGCTCCATCGGCTCCCATCGGGGGAGGGAGGTGTTGCAGCTTAACAGCAACTACTTTTTTCAACTTACCCAGAGCCCCGGTGCCCCTGGAGCAGGGAGGGATCTCCACCAGGCCCCTGGTAACAACTGTAAGCCCATTTAGGTGGAGGCCACCCCAATTGTCACTGAGGGGTGGGCAGGGTCCCTCCCTCCCTCCTCTCCTCTGGTGATTCCAAACTGAGAAAGAAAAAGAGTGGAGGGAGGAAACCAGGACAAATGATCTGAGATGCAGCAGAGGAAAGACTGCTGCCCAGACCAAAAATGACCTGGCCACATCAGGCCTGGGCAGATATAAGCCTTTCCTGGCAACATGAAGCTTCCAAGGCCTAAACCTTCCCTGAGAGAGAGAAGAGAGAGACAGAGTAAATGTAGAAATGACACCGCATGAAGTCAGTGAAGCAAGAATGAAAGAACTGATAAAATTATTAGAAAAGGGATTGAGAATGTGGACATTTCTAACCAGACTTCTCTAGGGTAAACTATAGTGAAATAGACTGTTTCTTGTAACATCTTAATGCTGTTTAGGAGAATGCTGGTTCTAATCAAATTAGGGATTGATATAATTGAGATTTAAGTGAGAATCTCAAAGCCCCTCACTTCTAGGGCAAAAGAAGATCTCAGCCTTTGAGACAAAGATGATTTTAAAGAGAAAGTGATTTGAGGCCCTCGGCTCCTAAGGTAAAAGGAATTCTCTGTTTTTTAAGATAAGGAGAATTTTAGAGATAGAAAAAGAAATTCCTTGTTTTGTACTAGAGGAAGCATTCTTAAACAGTACCCCAAATACAATGAGAAGCCCATGAGTAGCCAGGGGAAAGGCTGCTAATGGGTGGGACTGCACAATTTCTGCGCGGTTGCAGATTTGTGACATTGAGAGCCGCTAGACTGTTGTAGTCTTGTAGGAAGTGTCTCGTGGTACTCTAGAGAGACTCCTCCCCAAAGTGATTATGTTTAAATGGTGAAACTGACTGAAAATCACAGGTTGTGTCTCTCTATGTGGTTTTATAGAAATGTTAACAGTTTGTAGGGGGAGGGAAGGGTGTTTTAGAGTTTCATTCTGTTTAATTTTAGGGTTTTTTTCCCAACTTTTCCATTTTTTTTAGTGTGTGTTAATAAAACTATTTGTTTATTTTTAAGCTTAAGCTTGCTTTGCTTTCTCCTGATCTTCTCCCACAAAAAGAGAATAAACAATAAAACCACTACACTAAATTTAGCAAACAGAATTTAGCAAATATAAAACCACTACAAGGTGCCTGTACTGATACCTGCCGAAGATCACGTTTTCTGAGGTAGGATTAAAGAGGACTGGGGGACAGGAGCATCAGCAAGTGGAAGAATGGATTTATCCAAAAAGAAATTGTAGGGAAGCCCATCCTATAGATTGGATAATGGGGAAGGACTGGTTGAGAAGATCTGTGGGCCTATGGGGTCCAAAGGTTAAAATTCAATCAGTACTAGCATCAAAAACCATTATGAACTTGTAATAACCAGGTTTCTTCATTACTGCTGAAAATCAGAGAATTGTAGATTCATTTAAATTGGAAAAGATCTCCAAGATCACAAACTGTTAACCCAGCAGTGCCACATCCAATACTAAATCATGTCCCTAAGTGCCACATCTGTATGTCTTTTAAATAACTCCAGGGATGCTGAGTCCACCACTTCCCTAGGCAGATTTATCCAGAACTTTGCAAGCCTTTCATTGAAGAAGTTTTTCCCAGTATCCAGTTTACACCTATTTGGCACAAGCTGAGACTGATTCCTCTTGTCCTATTGCTTTTCTTCTGGGATCAGAGACCAACCCGCACATTGTTACAACCTCTTTTCAGGTAGCTATAGACAGCAATAAGCTCCCCCATGAGCCTCCTTTTGCCCAGACTAAACAGGCACAACTCCTCATCAACTCCTCATCATGGCCCAATAATAAGAAATTATGAAATTATGTTATTATTATTTAAATATTCTTCTATGTCTCTATCTCTGATGTCATGACTATTTCAAGTAAGGGAACATGGAACATGTGTTTTTGCAGTAGACAGGATAATATATATCTGAAATTAAGGTGGATTACACAGGAAGATGGGATATATTCAGTATATTCTCTAAAATAAGCATAATAGTGCAGCTGACATTCTTACAGAGTTAGTTCTGCTTTAATGGAACTAGTTGAGTTGGTATCTTCTGGGCAGTGACATGAGACAAGAAGCAAAGGTGTGTTGCATGACTGAATTACTAAATACGATCATTTCCAGGAAGAAGTTACTTTCTTTCTAAGCAATAAGTATTTACATGTTCTCACAGCTACAGCACTATGAGAAGACATAAATACTTATTGCTTAAATAAATTAGGTGTTAGGACTGTGTCTTGGTTTGAAAGATATCTAAGGAAAGCAGGAGCCTCCCTTGGAATGGAAAATATGAACCCCTTCCCTCCAAATTATTATAATTTTGAAATTAAGGGGCTTTCAGGCAGAGGTATGAGAACGGGAATAACAGTTCTTTACTAGTGTATATAACAATGCAAACAAACAACAAAAACAACGTCAGTGACAAAAACCAGAACCACAAACCCAGTGACCGCTTCTCGGCCCCAGGCACTTTCCCCTTCGGGCGGGTGCGGTGATTCCCCCGCGCTGCAGGGGGCGCTGTTGCGCGGGCTCAGGGAGCACGCAGTAATGGCGGCCAGGCTGAATGGCAAAAATGGGCTGCAGCAGGAACTTTGGAGCAGTGGCTACAACAGCAGGGCAGGCTCACCAAGGGTAGCAAGTAAGACAGAGCAGAAACTCTGCAGCTGTAGCTGAAACTACAGGGCCTCTGGGCAGGGCTGGAGCCACAGGGTGTCCCTGCAGGGCAGGGGGTGCACAGCCACAGCGCAGCCAAAAGCCCCAGAGCAGTGGGGGTGGGGAATGGCAGGGGCTGGGCAGCGGCAGCCCCGGCTCCCAAGCAGGGCACAGAAAGGCTCCCTGGGATGGGGAAAGGGCTGGGGATCCCGAGGTTTTCCCATAATGCACCCCAGCAGATATGAAAGTCCCTTTTTTAGTGAAGCTGGTGTTAATGAGGTTCTGGTTCAGTGGCTGCTGTCATGAGCAAAGGCTGATCCATGGCAGAATGTTAGGAAAATTAATTCATGAACACCAGAGGCTTATGTCCAAAAAGGAGACAGAGGAGTCCTTTATTCGAATAAACGGAGAGGCCATGGGGCATTTCCCTTGGGGTCTCTCAGTTTTTTGGAGGATGCAGCCTCCTTTTTATACTAATTTCCTGGCTGCATTTCCCTCTCTCTTTCCCCATTGGCTGAGGGACTTGAGAGGTACAGACTTCCCGAAATGCCTAAGATTCCGCTTTTAATGTATAGGCACCCTAACTTTTAATTTTTATGAGATTAATGGGTTTTTCCCTATTGTTGCTTTCATCTTTCAATATTAAAGGTTTGTTTGTATCTTCTTTTCCATTCGTCAATCAATAGAATCCTTCCCACTGTTTCTCTTATCTCTCAGTGCTAGTTTTATCTACCAGCAGACCCAGGGCTTGTTTGTAAAGACAAATCTTGTCATTCCTCTCAAGAAGAAGCAGGACCGGGCTGGACTCCGGTGGCTGCAGTGAATTCCTCCCCTAAAGCAGCAGCTTGATCGTTGTTCTCTGAAGCCAAGAGAACAAGAGAGCGAGCAGCTGCCTCAGCCCCTTTTTTCTTAGCCCAGTTCTTGAGGCGTCTCTGCCCCTCCGAGCGATAGCTCAGGTAAGAGAAGTGCAGCCCCTCAGTGCTCTGAGTTTCACCACTTCTTTTATCTCTCAACTATCCAGTAGTTTTTGTTCCTTAGCAACAAAATGGGAAATTCCCTAAGAGAAAGAAAAGCAAAAGGAAAAATCTAACTTCCAACAGACTGCTAGAAGTGGTTTGAAAGAAGGGAAAAAAGAAATCAGCATGAATTGTGCTGAAAATCTGGAAATTCTAGACTGGTTAGGCTATAACAGCATTGCTGCCAACATATATTCATTTACAAGCATGTCTTTTTCATGAAAATCTAAATATCTTATATAGCATATGTTACCCTGGTTTTTCTGAGTTTTTTGATTTAGCCTTTGAATTCATAATGAATTCAGATCTTTTAGTTACTGTACAATATTAGAAGCAGTTTTCTACCTTTCCCATAGATGTAACATAAACAAACCCTTTGTTTTTCATTCTTTGTCCTTTGTTTGCACATTTCTAACCTGAAAAACAACTGTAACTGACAGTTGGTCTGGCCACTGAGGCTGAGGGGTGGAAACCCAAAAAGCCAATCTTCTGCCAGATCCACAAATATATAAAAAGTAAAGAATAAGCAAAGAAGTGATCTTCCTCCTCTCTCCGCTCTCTCAGCAGGAGCTGGGATCTGGAAGAACCTCTGCTTTGCAAAATATTTGTCTGCATGTGACTGCTTTGTGTGTCTCGGTGACAAGCATACTTTAGGAACTAAAATTTTCTGATTACTTTGGATTATATTAGAGATTTACACACTAACTCATACTAAAAGAGTCACTGTGAAATCCAAAGCATACTGATATCAATGCCACCTTCTCAGAATACTAGTTCCACTTGGTGAACAAAAATGTAGCTCACCAATACCTAATAGTAATCTCACAGGAACAAAACTTGTCCAAACAAAACTTGTCCAAAACCCATTAAGCCCTGTAGCATAGTGCCAAACTTGTTTAAAGCAGTTACTTCATCATCCACGGCCTAGTCATTGCATACCCTTCACAGCATAAATTCTGTGAAATTTTGAAAGATATCTATTTTATCCTCAGTATGATCCCTAACTTACTTTAATTAGCTACAGTGGTATCTTTATAAAATACTTCTAACCCCAGTAGTGGAAGAAGTTACTATAAAGCCAACTCACCCTGGAGTTTTTCAAGTAGTGGGGCTGCAAAATATATTACATACATGGGCAAAAAAAAAAAATATTCATAAAAGCATAAGAAAGAAATGTTAGGTTGTTTGGAACTTTAGTGTCTTTTTTCCATCTTCATGACCAGCTGTACTATACAAGAGCCTACCATTAAAAGTAAGCACAGCAGGACTTCTAACCCACTAAGGGATTTAATAATCCCAAATAGCCTAACATTATTTCAAGACTTTGTGATGTCTGTATTTAAAACAGTTATCCTTTCCACTCTCAAATTTTCCCTATAGATTCTACAGTTAGGAACATTTCCAAAGGACCATTGAGTATTAAGGATCAATTATCAACACGAAAACAAACAGGACTTCTGGGTTATCTTTTATGCCTCTAATGTTAGGTAATATCATTTGTCATGGGAACGGGGAAACACTTACAGAAGTTCCCATTGTCCTGCACATTTAAGCTTTGAAACTTCTGTTGCTTTTTATCCCACAGCCCCCTCTGGAATATATATATATTTAAGTTAATTTTAAAACTCAGCACAATGTGATATGAGGTGGCTCTCTCTCCCTCGGAGCCTGTGCTCCATTTTTGCCTCGGCTAGCTTGAGAGAGAAACTACGCCAGAAGGAATTTTTCCTTCAGAGTCCCAAAAGATCCCAGGGGCTGCTGGAACCTTTTCCTTTAGAGAGAGGAGGCATCTATCAATGGCAAAAGGAAAGAATCTGCCCTTGGTCTGGGAGAATCACATCTTTATTCTGGGGTCCTGCCCCTGCAGAGTCCAGAGCTCAGTCCGGTCCCCATCCCTGTCGTGATCCCAAGAGCCAGGGAGCCTCCACGTGGTCTCGGGCCTTTTTCCCAGGGGGGAAGGGGCTAGAGGCAGGGACAAGCCACTACCCAATCAGGAATAAGGTGGGAGTAGAACAGAGTTGGATTACATTTCAGTGTGGGAAGAAGAAGGAGCAGGGACAAGCCTCATGATACATTTTCCAAGGGAACAGGGTTGTACAGAAGAAACCATTACAAAGCCCAATATAAAAATGAAATACAATATAAGCCCAATTAATGCACTACAACAGTGATACATATTTATAGTTTCAAAAGGGACAAGAATACAAACTCATTAAATTGTCCAAAACCAGCAATCTAAAATTCAGAAAATTATCTCATAGAGGTGAGCTTATTTAAATATAAAATGCTTTATACTAGATATATACTAGACTATACTAGCAGGGTTTGGGAAAGAAAACAGAATATATGCCTCACAATTAATTACTTCAGAAAAGACATGAAGTGACTCTGACTCATGTTTCATTTTTTCTAAAAAGATTAAGCATTAACAGTTTTAACACTATTAACATGTCATTTTCATTGTTCATATCATTATTACTATATCCCAGTATCTGAAATGTCCAGTCAGGCAAAGATTATACAAATGAGAGGTGATATAGAAATAGACCTACAAAAATTTTGTTAGCCTCAGCTTGGAACAGAAAACTAATTAACTTTAACTAAAAACTTTCTACAGTTTTCCCATGTTTTCCCAAGGTCTTTTAAGACAACAGACAGGAAGGAGATATCTGCTTCTCTGCAGCACTCTGCAGTGGCAAAGCTGTAAATTTTCTTACTTGCTACTTGCTTCTATAGTAACAAAATATGTCTATACATGTCAGCTCATGCACCTCCTCAGAACAGGAAAAGAATCTTGAGATTACGGGCCACGAGCTCAGGGTTGTGAAACCTGGAGGTGGTTGTTTCTAGAATGAAAGCTCAACAACCCCACCACTATCACTGTGCTTGAAAATGGAATTTTATTTTGCATATTGCCACTACAAAATATAGAAGCAGTGACTATGATCAGTATTTGGAAAGATAACTACATATGATGGTTAAGCCTCCCACTCTTGTTTCACTGCCTGCTTCAATTTAGCGTGTATTAGACACTCGACACTTGATTCAGATCTTTTTTGTAATACTCAAAATTGTATTATACCATATGCAGCACATAAGAAATTTCTAACTTCTGCTGATATCATCAGACTTCAAAATGCTCATATGAGATAGAATATTTTCATGTTTTTGCATGAGCTGACTGAAATAGGGAAAAGTCGATATTAAGGAGTTGATGCTGTTGTTAAGACTATATCCAATATACAATGGACATATTGCTAGTACCTTATTTGCTAAGCAATAATCCTAATACTTTTTTAACATATGGTTCCAGGATACAATACACATTATTGCCTTTTGAATTCAGATGTCGTATTTATTCAAACATTAAAAATCCTGAGGTAGACTATGCCTCCAGGCCATCTCCTACAAAGAACCCTTGCCAAACATAAATGTGTATCTTATCTTTGATAAGACTTGAGTATTTGTGAGTAAGTACATTTATTGATTCTGCTGCAGAAAGAGATGGAGCTCTTTCAGGTGGATGAAAGACAGAAGAGGACTCACAACAGACTAAATTACAGATACACTGCTAAATCAAATAGTCAACCAATTTGGAGATGGGAAAGAGAAATTTGCTGGGACCACTTTAATTCAAGGGGAAAACCCCAAATCCAGGCCTGATATAACCATTACAGCAAACTCATAGGTTCCTCATAAGGACAAGAATACGCCTGCATTTCTGTCAGTCCTCCCTAATCCTTCCCAGAGAAGACTGTTGCAACTCCAGAATGGGATGCTATCCATGGAATACAGTCCTTCACTCACTGCTCCCCATGGGTTCTTCCCATGAGCTGCAGTTATCCAAGATCTGCTCCAAGGAAGATCATCATCCTCAGGTACATCAAGAAAAGACTATTCCAATGTGGATGCCTTACAGGCCTCAGCTGCCACTAGAGATTTTGCTCCTGTGAGGGCTCTTGTCAGGATCCTGTTCCATCATGGATTATCCAAGGGTTGAAGTTTCCTTCAAGGCCTCAGTCCCCCTCCTCAGCAAGGGGATACATGCATTTAATCAGCTTTTTTTATTTGCCTATATCTTTGATATACATGCCTCCTTTAGAATAAAATGGAAAAAATTGCCTTATGAAAAAATAAGTTTATCATGTCAAAACCAATAAGGTTATTCACTGGAACAGAAGCAGTGCCTTTAAGAATCTGCTGAAACACAAATGGGATTCATCACAAGTGAGGTAACAATCCAAAGGCCAAAGTGCTCACTTTCATTGGTAATGTAAGAAGGTACAGTTCCCTGCTCTGAATTAGATAGAATAAAGATTTCCACATTACATTTAAATACACCATGTTTTCTTTTGTAGCATCCATTGCTCTTAAGTTTGACTAAAAATTCCAAGTGTTTTCACTGAAAGTTTTTCAAAACGGTACCTACAGGAAAAGAAATTTGTGCTTCAATGGATCAGAGTTTTCCAAGTTACCAATCCTTTGACGGGTCACAAAATTATTTGACTGTTGCCGTTGCTACTGTGCTAAGGCTGTGCTGCAGCTAGCTTTTCTATTAAACAGTTGCAGAAATCTTCTGAAACTCTGTTGTTTAAATGCCTGTTTAAAACTCTGATTCTCCCTAAATGATGACATATTTTTTCCCATTCCTTCTGACAGGCAATTCAACAATGTGGTACTAAGAATGGTTACACTGCAGTGGACAAGCAGTACTTCTTGATTTGTCCATCTTGATTTGACATTATAATGGTTTTCCCACATTAGTGGTGTAAGATCACATTTGCGATTTAAGATCCATAATAATCCCTTTGCCCAATAGTGACAGTCACTGTGATGGAGCTATGAATAAGCCACTGAAGCTTTTGCTCTGCAGTGCATTTCCAACAGAGGAATGATTTGGGAAGGGCACAAATTGGGTATTTATATAACAGAAAGTCAGAGATATATTTGGAGCTCAATGAAGTGTCAATCTAGCTGAGTTACACCACCTGAAGAGTATTTCCATGTAGTTTTAATGAAGCTAATCCAAGCTAATCTTTGTAGAAGATAGAAATACAAGCTTGTCACCTTGAAAAGTTATTAACCAAAGGTGACACTGGGTCCAGCTGACACAGTTTTAAAAAGTTTCACTACATTTCTCTGATTTTTTTTCCCATCCTTATCATGTTTATTTTCTTGTAAAGCATTTTTGTCTGGATATCTTCAGAAATATTTTCAAAGGGAGAAAAAAAAAAAAAAAAAGAAAGAAAAAAAAAAAAACTGAAACCAACCAAAAAGAAAAAAAAAAAGAAAAAAATTTTCAGTAGCCATGAGAACCCAAAAAAGGGGGAAAAGGAAATGACCAGATGACCAGTAGCTTAAGGAGAGTAAAAACTGTCAAAATTTATAATGATTAGTTACAGTTTCTAAGCAAAACTGACTACAGCATCCTTCTGCCTGTAGGAACACCCAATACAGAAATTGTTACTGAAGTGTTCATCTTTGAACCACTGCTGGAACTGAAATTGACAGAGTTTGACAAGTTTGCTTGCATAAGGAAAAGTTCTCCCTAAGACCCCCTGAGGTCCTATTTAATGATGCAAAAGGACGAAAAAAACTGCTAATACCTCTATTATAGTTGCTCAAGATTATAAATAGGAAATCCAACTGTTTTGCTGAAGTATGAATCCCAACTTCATGCTAGTTAAGTTATAAATCAATTATGCAGCCACAGATCATTGAAAAAATGAATGGAAGAGGAAAGATTAAATAAATCCTTCTACCCAAATAGGATGTTTCCATAGATTCCTTAAGCCATTAAATAAAATCTCAGTGAAGGAAAAGATATGTCTTTATCAATTACACTCTTCCATCCCCATATAATTATTCAAGCTTTTCTTGAAGGAGACATATCATAGAAATCAACATAATATTCTACTTTATAATTAATTATATGACAATTCATAATTTTTAAAATAATTATGTATCATATTAAATGCCATTAACAAAGACTGCTTCAACTCCGTTATACGCATATGAAAAAAGCTTTTGGTTGCTTAACTCCCTCTGTTGAAGCTTTCTGTGCTCACTTAACTGAATTCTGATTTAAGATTTTAATACCTTATACATCATTGCATGGTGGGGTTAAAGTCTTTATCATGTGTTATTAACGATTAAAATTCTTAGTGGCAAGTCTCTTTCAGTGAAGTGATGATATGCAGAGAGAAATCATAGACTAGTGTGATGTAGGAGAGCCATGGAATGACAAAGATTCGTGGTAAAAAATGAGAAGTTTGAGGGCAAGAATTAGAATATTAAACATGTATCAGCTTTCACATTGTATGGTTTATATTTAGTGTCAACCTAAATCTGATAAGGAAAAAAGACTGTTTGAGACAGGACAATTACAATCTTTGACTATGCTGAGTTAACTAGTGAAATTGCATGTTTTTTTTTTTTTCTATAAAAGGCCAGCTTTGACTTCTCTTTTTCAGAAGGTACACCTCTATAACTTGACTGGGGGTTGCTGGGTTTTGCCTCTGAAATCACTCAGAGAGCCTGCCTACATGCTCTACCTTCCTGTCACATATTAATTTTAGTGCAACTACACATCCTGTACAGTGTATTTTATATAAATATATTTAGACTGCGTCCTGAGAGTCTAAAAGTTGTACTAGGACAGAAATATGCTCATTGCTTACAGACAGAACTATTAACACAAACAGTGTGTTTATAGTGAAGATTTAAATTAACATAAGAAAAATTACAAACATAAGCAATTGTTACAAACATATGGCTGAACCTGTGGGAGATGAGGGACAAGTGGTCAGAAGATATCGCGTTGTAGACAGAACCCCTCTCTCAACAGTTAGTTGTTTAGTGTCCTAGATAAGGCAAGCAACACGTAGTTTGTAATGTAAGCAGATGGAAGTGATGTAGCAAGCAGAGGTTTTATAACCCCAAGTAATCCGTTAATAAAACACCATTTGCCATCCAGCACATTGGTGTCTGTGAGCTGGTGGCCCGAGCAGCCTGGGTGTGGCTGCCGTGTCGTTCCTGAACCAGGTCGCTACGCCTCAGCAGAGGCAGCAAGTGGTGCCGAAGCCCCGGGAGCCGCCCGGGAGATCGGGAGTCGCCTGGACAGGTGAACGATGGCCGAGTGGCGGGGCCAGCTCGGCAGGAGGGATGCCTCCAGACACGTGGGAGAAGGAACCTCTCATGAGGGTCGTATCTCAGATTCATAAACAGTGGGGAATTGATTGTAAAGCAAAAGATTTTACCCTCGCAGTGACGAGGCTTTTGCACCTTAGTATCATTGATTGTCCGGTGGAAATTCTCCACCCAGATATTTGAGATCAATTGTCCGCTTATTGATCTCCAGTCCGAGGTACCGCCAGGGTGGCATCCGTTGAACCTTTTCTTCCTGCAACTCAAACCCTGCAGCAATCAATGGATTAATTGTGAGGTCAAGCGCGTGGGACAGAACGTCATCATTCGGGGCACACACAAGGACATCATCCATGTAATGATGGATGATGGCCTTGTCCGCAGCTGCGTGAACGGGAGACAGCAAGGAAGCTACATACCACTGGCAGATGACAGGAGAGTTCTTCATCCCTTGTGGGAGAACTCGCCAGTGGTAGCGTTTCCTTGGGGCCGCTCGGTTGATAGTGGGAACCGAGAATGCAAAATGCGGGGCATTGTCGGGGTGTAGGGGAATTTGAAAAAATCAATCTTTAATATCAATAACAGCCAATTTCCAATTTTCTGGCAGCATGGTTGGGGAAGGCATCCCTGGTTGTAGAGACCCCATGTCTTCTATTACATTATTAATTTGCCTGAGGTCGTGGAGGAGCTGCCACTTCTCCTTCCCTGGTTTCTTGATAACAAAGACCGGGGAGTTCCAGGGGCTGTTAGTTTCGATGATGTGGCCTCTGGTTAATTGCTCCTCTACGAGCTCTTCGAGCGCCTTCAGTTTCTCTTTTGACAGCGGCCACTGTTCTACCCAAACTGGAGAATCTGTCTTCCAATTCAGTTTCTGGGTAGGGCGCTCCTCAGCAACCGCTATGGAAAAATCCTGTGAGGGGTCGGGAATGTCAATTTTGACCCCCCACTGGGCCATAAGGTCTCTTCCAAGCAGGGGCTCCTTATAATTCAAAACGAAAGGGCGAATACTAGCTAATTGCCCTCCCGGCCCCTTAATTTGTACCACACTTTGAGATTGTTTTGCCAATTGAATGCCGCCTACACCTTGTACGTGACCAGCTACGTTTTGCAAAGCCCAATGCGACGGCCGTCCTTCGCAGTCACAACCGTCACATTCGCCCCCCTATCTAACAGGCCCGTGATCTGCAGGGCCTCCCCACCCACACTGAACTCACAGGCTACCCGGGGCCTTTCTTCAGTGATGGCCTGCACCGGGCAGGCCACTGGAACTTCTGGTAAATCTGTAGGCCCTCGGGTAGGGATAATTTGGGCAATGATCTGGCCTTTTGCTAAATAAGTTGGTGGGTGGGTACAACGCAGCCAGAGAACAAGCCTCCCAGGGTTGTTAACCAGCGTGCCTGGGAGAATCTCGATCTTTTGCGGTGTGTGTTTACAATCCCCGATCACGATGAACTCACCTTCAATGGCTGGCCAAGCACCCTGCTCTTCGGTGTTTACCGATGTTATAGTCCAGTCGGCGGTTCTTAGGTGCAGACCCTCGGTGAGCCGCAACCGATAAGGCAGATGTCTCGAATCTGTTGTCAAAATTGGTTTAGAAATGTCATAGTCAATGGCAATGTCACGTCCGGTCGTTTTTTGTCTATTGTCTGATGGAATTGGCAGCATATCATTGGCGCTCTTGTTTCTAACTGCTCCCCCCTCTTTCTGGTCCACCCTATTTCTATCATCGCGCCGGGTGGACCTGCGCTCCCCTTTTAGTTTTTTTGAATGGGCTTAGAGCCCGACGGCCCATCTCCCCTGCCTCCCCCTTTTTTGTTTTTTAGAGCTTCCAGGTCTTTTCTTAGTTGGCATTGGGATGCCCAATGCCCTACATCCCCGCACAGATAACATCGCTGTTGGTTAGGGACATGTGGTTTTCTTTGATGGGCTGGTCCTGAGGATGGCTGCATGGCGTCCATGGCGGCAACCTTTGGAGTCCTCGGGCGATGATCAGGTTCGCCCGCTTGCATCAGAGGCACTTTGACTTGGCAGACTCTTAACATCTCTGCGATGGTGGGGGGGGATCTAGGGGCAGGCTTAAAATCGCGCTCCTTGAAAGCGCATTGGCATTTGTGAACGCTATTTCCCTTAGAATCCCCGGCCTTGCTGATGCATCGGGCACTTGTAACTCGATGGCCCGAGTGAGTCGTTCAACGAAGCTGGTGAAAGACTCCTTAGGTTCCTGCAAAATCTTAGAATATGAGACCATCGGACCACCGGGAGCCATACTAAAGAATGCCGTAATGGCATTGTCCCTAATGATGTGGAGGGCTTTAGGTGGTATAACATTGGCCTGATCGGCCGGTGCTGCCCAATGTCCCTCACCCATAAGGTGGTCTAGGGTGAGGACATTTCCTTCCTCATCGACCACGGTTTCCGGGTCGACTAGGAGACCAGGCAAAGCATCTGTCAGCAGCCACCTCCATGCCGATTCCCAGAGCTGAAACTCTGTGGAGTTCATCAGGCAGGAGAACAGCTGCTTTAGATCCGCTGGTGTAACTGCAGCCACCATAAGATCCGTGCGAAGAAGACCCCTAAAAAAGGGGCTTTCTCGCCCGTAATTTTTGTGGGCTTTGCACAGGTCTTTGATTGCCAATTGAGGGAAAGGGTGGTAAACGGGGCGCACCTGATGCCCTCCATGGGAATTCTTATAAACAACAGGGGCAAGGGATGGGACAGGGGAGGATTGAGGCCTGTTCCTGGGCTCTGGCCCTGGCTGCACCCCCTCCGGCTCTCTATCATGGGAACCAGAAGAGGGAGCGTGGGAACCAGAAGTCCAGGAGTCATGCCTTCCGGGAGGGGGAGTGGTCTGAGCCGATGATGACTTCACGGGGGCGTTGCTGGAGGTGGGGTAACAGGGAGGAGCTTTGGGAGGGGCAAGAGGAGGAGTTTTCGGGGAAGGTGGGGAAAGGGGAGGTAGCTTGTGGGAAAGGGGAGGAGTCGTGGGTATGAAAGGGTTGGGCGGAACTGGGGCGGGAAGAAAAGGGTTATGGGTAGAAGGAGAGGGGGATGGGGAGAACCGCGTCATGCGGTCTCCACCATCTTGAGAGTAGGGCTAAGGGAGAAAGGGGAAGCCATTTTGTGACTGGATCTCCCCATCTATACTAAAACGAACACGAGGCTTTTGAACTGGGAGAGAAGGGGGTAGGGAAAACTCTCGAGCCACCTGGCGAGGGTGGCTCGAGGGACCCCAAGCAGTCCAGCCAAGACTGTCCGGGCGGGGGGATCCAGACATTTTGAAGGAGCCTGAGCGGGCAGACCGGACGCCTGCCGCTCCTTTCAAAATGCCTTTCTGGGGACAAGGGGATCTAGAAGAGGGATTAGGGGAACAAGGGGATGTCTGTCTGCAACTTGGCCTTTTTTGCATTTCATTTTGTTTTTTCATTGCAGAACTTAGCTGCGCTACCAAATTAAAATATTTTTGGACATCCTTTTCCCCTGATCCAGCCAATTGGAATAATTTTCTTTCTACACTGCCCCAAAACTGAGTTGTGTAGATATGGTCAGAGGTGATTCGGGGAGAATGCAAAAAGAGCCATCGGACCAGCCGCTTCAACTCACCCGATGAAATTTTCAAACCGGTATTCTCAACAACTAAACTTAAACTATGGTACACGCTCTTTTGGGTGACCGAGAGTTTAACAGCCATCTCTCTAAAAGGTCGCCCCCAGCTAACACCCGAGCAAACTCAAATTATAACAAAACAAACCGCAGATTCCCTGAAAACTGAGTAGGGGACCTCCTCCCACTCCCTCGGGGGACTGCAACAAATGAAAACTGATGGCCCAAAAACCACACCCAAGAACCAATGCGCGAGACCAACTCGCTATTAAAGGAAAGAATACAGGAAGAAAGACAACAAAAGATGACCCTCGGGAAGGTTCCCTACAGAGAGATAGGGCAAACCCTACCTCCCTGGGCTGTGCAGCCAGAACCCTCAAAAGGACTCCGTCCCAATCAGTTTCCCTCTTTTCCGGGAGAAACTGCCAATAGTAAGTACCCCTCGGGTTACTTACCCCCTCCCGGGATCGAAGAAGCTCGGGGTTGCCGGTCTGCTGCCTGAAGAGGGCTCCGAGGGTGCAGCAGAGTTATCCTCTTCGCCCCTGGGAGCGAGATGGAAACCGCTTCTACCAGGGGTAGCGCGACGTCCAAAGGACTTCTTCGATCTCTTCAAGCTCCAGTCCAAGCCGCAGGGTCCGCACCGTCGCCGGGGGGCCCCACGTTGGGTGCCAGACATGCTGTCACAGTGTCCTCAAAGCACTGGTGAAGCGCAGCCCCAGGCTAGCTCAGCCTCACACTGTGGCAAGCGCGCGGAAGGGTCGGGGTGGCAGGCAGGGCAAGCCACCTCCTTCCCGTGGGAACTTGGTTCCCCCACACAGCGACGGGCACAAGGTGTCGTAGGACCACGGTGGCAGGAAAAGAGCCGACTCTTCCGAACAGGGCAGCAAGATGACTTTATTGGGAGGATGACAAGCACAGAGCTCTGCCTCGGCCGACTACTGCTCAGAGAGAGCCCCGAACAGAGCTATGCACGATCTTTTATTTGGGGGAGGATCAAGGGGTGGCGACAACAGGTCAGCCAATGGGAGAATAGGGGGGTGTTACAAGGGGTGTAAACTTCGGGAAGGAGAACCAGTCACATAACAGGGGTGGGGGATTTCCTGGGACCCCTCCAATCACTCGACGCCCCTCCTGGACCTTTCCAGAATCCAGGGAAGGGCTCCGAGGTGATGGACAGGGCGCCCAAGGAGGGAGAGAGAGGATTGACAATAGGGAGTCAGGGGGGAGGAATGATTGACATATAACTAACATAACTGTCTAACTCATAAACAAGTTGAAACCATTACTAACATAGGGGGTATTGGGAACGAACCATTGTACAAATTCATTTTAAAATTCAACCTGAAATCAGAACAATAAACAGACAAAACTCATTTCGCACCGCCACAACTAGCCACCCTTGTTTCCACCCTAATAGGCCCTCTCACCATGATACTCTTGACATTGATTTTTGGGGCTTGCATTTTGAACAAGTTAGTGTCGTTTGTTAGAAATGTTTAGAGAAAGTCGACATCCTATTTGTCGAACGGCTGCAATTACTGTGAAGTGCACTTATTATTAACATGTTATATCACTTTGTATCCTATTATACCAACTTTAACAGCTTTTGCATTTTTTATAACATTTATACTTTTATAGGTTTTTTTACTTAATCATGGGGGGGGGGTGGGAAATGTGGGAGATTAGGGACAAGCGATCGGAAGATATCACGTTGTATGGGTAGATAGAACCCCTCCCTCAACACTTAGTTGTTTAGTGTCCTTGATAATGTAAGCAACACGTAGCTTGTAACGTAAGCAGACGGGTGTGATGTAGCAAACAGAGGTATAATAACCCCATGTAATCAGTTAATAAAACACCATTTGCCATCCACCACATTGGTGTCTGTGAGCTGGTGGCCCGAGCAGCCTGGGTGTGGCTGCCGTGTTGTTCCTGGAACCAGGTCACTATGCCTCAGCGGAGGCACCAAGAACCAGTTGCATTTTCAGTAAATCACCTGTAGTCTTGAAGGGGTAGAGAATTTTTTTTTTTTTTTTTTTTTTTTTTTAGATCACAGTCTAGTCTCAAAAAAGGCAAATATTAACCTGATTGTCTGATATGTCAGCTCAATCTGCCAGGCAGCTTCTCATTATTAGAATATAAGCTAGGGTAGTGTTTACCAAAGCTAGAAAACTCTATAGATATAACTGCTGTGAAGGCACAGACTGAGCTTTGTTTTGATACCCTCTCTATAATGTATCTCCAGGATCTTAAATCTGAGAGATCTTAACATGCAGAGCTGCTCTGAGTGTGCTATGAAGTACCTAAATCCATAACTGTGATTCTGAACACTGTAGATCAAACTGTCTGACAGCATTACTTCACAATTTTACCTCCAAGAGAAGTATTCTTTATTTTCCCTTTGGCATCACCTATGGCTTGTCTACACATGAATAGCAAATATCTCAGACTGGTCAGGTCTTTTCCTTTACAATGAGGCCTAAGAAAAACCTAGAAAGAGACAACTGGTGAGATGGTCAGCCCATGCAGGCCTGCAGATAAGCCTACAGATCCATAAGCCTACAGATATTTGCAGACATTCATCCTGTTCTTTCTACTAATTGAGCTGTGGGCTTTCACAGCCTGGCAGGATGAGTGAGGCCCTGTTGGCATAAATCCCATTTTTTTCAGAGCATATCCAACATTCTTTGCATCTGAATGAGAAAAAGGATGAAAGTAAAACTGAGTCTTGGGCAATCAGCTGAGAATAATATAGATTACTGTGCTCCTATATTTGCATGTATATAATCTAAAAAGAAAATCATTGCCACTAAAAATTTCATTTTGAACATAGAACTTAGGTAGAAATCTGATCTCACCAAAATCAGCAGTTAACCTTTTTTTCTTTTTCTTTTTTTTTCTTTTTTGTCCTCCTGTTTCACTTTCAGGTTTGAGAGCATTATAACCTAAGTATGTATGCACACTTGATGTGTGTTCCCTGAGGAGTAATGTTTCATTTGTGAAGCGCTCACATGCAATGCAAGCTACAGCCTTTAATACATAAATTATTGTGGTATTTTGTTACAGTTCAAATATGTGCTTCATAGGTAAATCCAGGACATGAGCAGAGTAGATCACATTTTGGTAATGTGAATCTATGTACTTCAGTAGACCAGTCACACATTTACTTAAAAGCAGGGATGGCCCAAAGTTCCATAATTCACTTAAGGGAATTAAGGGGAGAGAAAATAGCTCTTCACATGAAGTTAACCACAGCTAAAAGTCTTGCTAATAAGACTAAGATTGCCCTCTTATGGTTTGAACATCCAAATAATAAAATTGGCATGGATACATGCATGTGTCATCAGGTTTTCCCTAAGTTCTGTTATTAGACATCAATATAAAAGCATAAAATAGACAGCAAAAGTGCTACATCATTGTTGATCAGTGAAAAATAAGTATTTTTGCTGCAGCACATAAAACATAGGTGCATCAAAATGAATATGAGGAAGAACATTTCTACTGTGCAGGTGACTGTGCACTGGAAGAGAATGCCTAGAGAGGCTGTGAAGTCTGCTTCTGAGTCTGGTTCTAAGTGGTTCTATTTTCAGGATTTTAAATTTGATTTTTGCCATTAATTTTTCCTGGTGGGATCTGAAACCTGTTTGCTCCATTGCTTAGTTTTTTCCTATAATCCTTTCAGAGTTAATCAGAACTGGTACTGTGTGTTTCTTTCAGACTCTGGATTTGTGTGAAGATGTATTACTTAGACATGAATTCTACCATTTTCCATTGAATGTCAATAGCTACCAAAATCAGATACTGCTGCTTGTATTGAAATGCTAAAAGCATATCTAGCAAGACCAAATTTTAAGACACTATGCAAATTCAGCAACATAAGTTAACATGTTAATGATGTCAGGGAATCAGCATAGTTGCTTAGTGATTGGTAATAGGTTCTAAATGTTCAGCTGCTCTTTGGATGTTTAAAATCTGGTAGCACCTAATTTTCGTATTCACAGAGCTTTTGACTGATGGTATGTTTTGTTGTCTCTTTTATTTTTTTTCCTCCAGTCTTCTTCTTTCCTTTGAACCTCATGCTCCTGTTTCTTTCCAGTGATAAGAGGGCTTGGCTGCCTGACCAGGCTTCTAGCTGCTCACCTGTCTGTCTTGAAAAATACAACTGCACCTTGAAAGCTGAATTTTAACTGTTCTCCAGAAAAATACAAAGTCGGAGAAAGGAGACCGATGGAAAGAGAGAATGGTGAAGAAAAACTCACTCATCATGCAGTAAGAATGCTCAAGGATAATGTACAACTCTTGTGGGTCAGCTCTCATCATGCAGAAATTTCTGAGGTAAGGATGACAGGGAGCCATAGATCATGTGACTTGCAAGTATGGATAAGATGGGGGGGACATAAGGGATAGGGACAAGAACGTTCTCCAAGAAGTCAGTAGCAATAGTCCCTGTAAATTTCTCTATTCCTAAAATTACTGCAGTAGATATGTCTCTCCCTCTTCTCAAGTAGCTTCAGATCCATCGGTCCTTGGGTATATTCAAACCTTAAATCCAGACTCAAACATATAGTATAAATGGTGCTTCACATGCTCAAAAGTGTGTTTAATCTGTTCTTCTGATGGAGTAATCTTTTCTAGCCTCAGAAAACCTCCTAATTTCAATGTCCAATTTCAGCTGCCTGTGCTCGAAGGCTGCCTTCAATTGTTCCTCAGCTTTCCAACAACAAGAGCTTCCAAGACCTGTAAACAAAAACTAGCATGTGATGAGTTTGGTATCTGAAGGAGATTCTTAATTGCATTAGAAATACTTTCAGGTTATAAATTAGATACCTGCAAGTAAGAAAATGCATATATAGCTGTAACTAAAGTTTCTAGCCTTGACAGCCTTTTTTCCCCAGTTCAAGAATACTTAATCAGCATGAAATCTTTTAACATCCAAATTCTTCAGTACTTAAAAATTTCATCTTCAGTTAAATCTTGCATTATAAAATAATGCACTCAATGATGCATACTCCTATTTAAGGAATAATGAGATATAACACCTAAGTTGTGAGATATCCTGATAATTTCCACTGCTGTTTAATGCTTTTTAGTAATTTTATCCCACATATCCTAAAAAGCTGTAACAATATTCATCAGCTGCCTTGAGCCTGGGGGAAAAATGGCAAAGAACCCTGTCCTTTTCATCTTCCTCCTACCAACCCAAATGGTTGAATCAAATTATAGTCAGCCCTCAGCTAAATGTGAATTAACCACGCTTGTTGTATTGGATTATGTAACCTAAAAATGTGTATTCTATTTCATCTGTTGAAAGCTCTTTTTTGGGAGATGTGTTATCCTCCTCACCCCAGGGCAGAAGGAGGAGGATGCCTTCTGATAATGATCCAGTCATTAAATCCACGTGGGGCAGTGTTTCTTATCTCTTTCACCACCCCTTCATCCTCCAGGGGGACATCTTCTGATAATGGGCCATTAGGGACCTCCAGTGACACGACACATTCCATCATCCCATTGTGAGATGCTCCACCCAGTAGGGGAGGAACCAGCTGTTCCTAGCTAGGTAAAACTGGAACTGAAGGACACAAAGGATCCAGTTTTGCCACTGGATGCTGGAGGAAGACTGGACCCATCTCGCCACCACTGGTCTTTCTACAGGACCATCTCTACTCCACAGAACCACATCTGTTACTCCAGGAGGACTTATTTAGACTGCTTCCAACACCCTGATCAACAGGGTGCCAGGTTGTATCCCTGATTCTGTAAGGGTTTTTTTCCAGGATCTTTGTTTGCTTCCTTGCTTGTTTTTTGGTACTTACATTACATTTGTATTTTCCTTTTTTAAAAAAATATTCCTAGTAAAGAACTCCTATTTCCCATATCTTTGCCTGAGAGTCCCTAATTGCAAAATTTTAATAATTTGGAGGGAAGGGGGTTTCCATTCTCCATTCAAGGGAGGCTCTAGTTTTCCCTGGCAGACAACTGTCTTTCAAAACCAAGACAGATGTATTAAGTCTTCTCTGGATCCTTCCTGTAGATCAACCTATTTCTTTGTAGCTCAGGGTGCATGAAAAGGTGTTCTTCAGGGGGAATAGGTGCTGACTAATCCTTCAGCATTTGGGTGGGATCTTTTCCATGATTAATAGACTAGGTGGTGGTGGGTAATTCTCAAATTATGAAAAAAAATAATGATTTATTGACTAGGTGAGTTCCTGCTAAGATTTGGCCATGTCTGGGAATGTTTTTACCTGAGTTTTCACAAACACGGCTTAAAATTAGGGAAACAAAATCTGCAGTTCCTTTCTAGTATAAATAAAGTCTTTCTGGAGGAAGGATTCAAGTGGGAGTACCATGACAAATATTCCCCTGAAGAAACTTTTCTTCCCTTTTGAGCTTTATCACTTATTATTTCTGTTAACCTCCTTGTGGACCAGTGTCAGGCTTTCTATAAAAGCATGTCTTCTTCCAGATGAAGGATTTCCTCTAGGTTGGTTTGCTAACCAGTTAAATAATACTCTTTCAAGAATTATATTGTGAGATAATTCCATTAAAGAATTTCATAAAGAATTTGTGAATTCTTTAACAGTGCACAAGACAATTAACAATTGTTTTTTTTGTTCTTTAACAATTATCAAGAATTTCATTTTAAAATTTTGTTGAATTACTTTGGCTATAATTTATTTGGATCAGTCCTCACACATATTTAAAACTTGCCATTATTACTATGGTGGGTTTTTTTTGTTTGTTTTGTTTGTTTGCCTTTTTTTTTTTTTTTTTTTTCCCCTCTGGGTGAATTTCAGGACTGTTGAAATTGGGAAAATTCCTCTCTGTGTGAAATAAATGACATCATGGCAACTGCTACTATGTAGTGGTAGCAGAAAGCAGAGGAAAGGTGCTACATTGGAGTTGTTACAAAATTAAATTAATCTACATTAAACGATTTCCTTCAATGTAATAAGCAAAGAAGCAAGCAAAGATTTCACTTCATATTGACTGCAGTGGTGCCCCAAACTACACACTCCATGGGACAAGTGCTCAATCACAATATTTGCGAATATACTTAATTTGAAACCTTTTCTTGGTCGTGTGTCTAATTTCATCTCCATTTTTCAATTTGTATGTCTTTGCTGATTCTTCTAAAGACCAAATAAAACTTTTAAAAAAAGGAGTTTCTTTTTTTTGCTTTTTGACATTTTCTCTAAGCATTCTTTCCCAATTTCTCAGTTCTCTCCGCTTTCCTGTTACTTTATTTAAATTTAGAATCTGAAAAATTGTAATAATCCTGTAACAGTGCAATCTTGCATCCCAATGAAAAATTGCAAATGCTGACTTCAATGTATTAAGTAGAACTTCTTTAAAAACTGGTCTGAGAAAATAAGAGGACAGAATGGGAAAAGTTTAAATATATTTTAATATAAACATTTAAACAAAATTGAATGTACTAATTTGTTTGGATCTATGTATTTATTTCCATGGCTGTTTGTGCAATTATTTTGCTTCAACGTTTTCCTACCTTTTTAAGAATATATGCTCTCTTGTAAGGATTAGATAGTGTTGATAGAATTCTTTTATAAATATACTTCTACTGGAACTATTCAACTAAATCCTTTTCCCCTCAGACTGAATATTTTGGAAGGACACTGAACTGACATTCAAGATTAACGAGGGAGATAATAAATAATTAGTAGCAATTATCATAATAATTTTTTTCCAATATCTTTTAGTTTCTCCCTTGCCAAATTCTTGAGACATCATCCTAGGAGACAAATCTTTTTAACCGGCACATTCAGCTATAAACTTGATGAGACCTTTAATTTCAGCAAAATAAATGTTTTAACTATTCAACCACATGGTTCCCAATATGCTTGTTATTATGTAGAGGTTTCACATGCACAATCTAAAACCATCACAATGACTTAATTACTTCTAGTGTTTCCTGTTCCACACTTTTCTTTTGAAATTACCTAGTCATAAACCGTCAGATTTTAATGTAAATATAAATAAATAAATAAATAAATAAATAAATAAATAAATAAATAAATAAATATATAAATAAATAAATAAATATTACCTGTTTGTCACAACAGAACATAATGGAAAAACTATTAGGAATAATAGAAATTACATATTAAGGACTCTTGGCACTTCTTAAATGAAGAAACTTCTTTTGTAACCTTTAAACTGTTGAAGCTAATGTTTAAATAATGTCTGATTGCTTCAGATTGATTCTGTCTCCATGTCCCATCTTTGACTTTTCAGGGTGTCAAAGCCCCAAAATGGCTTGTTTTGGAGTGGTTTATACCCAGTTTTAGAAGGGTAACTCAGTATAGACCATGATACATCAGATTTGTCTTGTTTGTGAAGCGTGAACCTGCTTTATGTAGTCCCTCAACATATAGAACATTTTTATAATCAAATCAGAACTTAGATCTCTAAGGGAGCATGTGATGGGATGAGGAAATAACATTTTACAGGTACTTGATAGAAAGTTTTGGTCTAAATCTCCTCAAAATGCTGTTTTCCCCAATTGTGAAAGAAAGGTTTATGGAAGCCTTCTGTTGCTGTTTTTTTTGGGTTTTTTTTCTCCTGGGTCTGCAATTTGCGGATATGTTTCCTAAGCTCCTAAGATGTCATGTTGATTAACACAATATAGAAAAAAGATTGAATTGTTGAGTGTCTGTGTCAGCCATCAGGATCCAGGAGATGGGAATCCAAGCATAGCAACTGGTATCTGCAGTATCTTTGGGGCTGCTTGAAATATTGGAGGGTGTACCTAGTCTAATCACAGTGTTCATGATTCTAGTTCAGAGATAAAAACCTTGCCTTCAGAAAGCTCCAAACCTCCTCAGCTTTCAATAATCAGGCCAGGATGCTTTAGGCTGTATTTGGCACTTTATTTTCTTACATTAAACCTTACTATTTAAAAGTAGTCAATCAATATGGAATACCAGGGTTAAGTGGGCCTGTTTAATCTTAATGCCTTTCCACATACAGGCTTTTAACTACTGTAACAACCGAGGCATGACTCAGACCGGCAAAGATACTGAGACATTTATTCAGACAAAGGAGCTGGTGTTATACATTTCTTCAAGACACTGTATTTCCTTATGCTATTTTTCACTAGGTTGTTGTAATGCATTTATTTGGTTTATATTGTGTTTCATTGGATTTGTAATGTTTTTTCTCTGTATCACGTGGTCTGTCCTTGCCCAGCAGTGCCCATCCCTCACACTGGAATGTAACCCAACTCTGTTCCACTCCCACTTTATCCCTGATTGGGCAGTGGCTTGTCCTTGCCTCTGGGCCCTGCCTCTGGGAAAAAAGCCCCGGCATGGGTGGGGTCTCGCTCTCTTTCACTCTGGTGAGCCACTGGGAAAGAGCTCCAGCCAAGGAAGGGCAGGACTCCAGAATAAAGCCAATATTCCCTCAGTGAGAGAGAGCAGACTCTTTTCCTTTTGCCATCGGCAGTCGTCTAGTCTCATAAATACCACACGAGGTGACCTATCACACACGGATATATCAGCAACACACATTCCTTATGTCTTTCTGTGGGGTGATCATGTGCTGTTCAGGTGTGTGGCAGCTTCCAGCAGGCTCCTCTCTGTGCCGGGCATCTGCTGTGTGGCACCTCCTTCCCTCAAGGTCAGGCTGAGACAAGCCTCTCTGTGCTGCCATGGGGTTGTGCAGGTGCATCCCACAGCCTGTAACTTAATTCTATTTTATATCTGTCTACAAACTACAAACTGGATTTATTTGGTAGTTTTATTCAGAGGATTTTGTTCAGAAAACAAACAAAAAAAAGTTAATGAGCAGCTAAATACTGATTTGGTCTCACTATCTAAATGTGAGATGCTGTATTTTTTGGGATAAATTTTCAGTGGGCTCACCTGCCAGCGCAGTTGCTTTCTCTTAGACTTGCAAATTATTCACCCTTTCCAAATTTAAGATTAGAAATTGAGACAGAGAGATCAAGATCAACAGTATTTGTATAGTAATTTGCTAAATTAGGATGAATCAGTTTGAACTAGGCAAGACTTGGCAACACCACAAAATCTTTCCCATATTTGAATGAGCCATCATTTATACTGTTTTCATCATCTCAGCACTTCAGAACTTCTGATTACAACATTGCAGGTCAGGCTATAAAAAAGGAGTCATCCCAACCTACCTGAGTAGAATGTCATGGATGTGATTTGCTTAAACTGACCTTTTTTTTTTAACTCTTGAGAATTCATTTTGAGAATCTTCCAATTACTAAAAAAAACAAAGAGGTGTTCTCTAATACATATGCTGGATCATTTCCAAAGTAGCTTTGTCTTGTGAACTGAATGAATTTAGATTCTATTATTCTATCTCCCATACATTAGAGTATAACCTATAAAGTCATTATCCTGCCAATGTGTCTCCTGTTCAGATATATGCAATACCAAACTAATAAGTCAGCTAACCATTTTGCATGTAAAGATTTAATGACATTTTGCAAATGAGTATTTTTATTGCTGATCTTGTGAGAATCAAACGAGTAAATGTCTGTTGTGCAAGAAATGTCCTATAGAGGAGTGTAGGTCAAATTGCAGATTTTTCCTCTGTGTTTGGCAAAGAGAAGTAGCTTCTTGATTCCAATAGAATAGATTCTGAACTTGGACATCCTGTTATTTTCACTGGCTTGAGGTAGCAGTCTTTAAGATAGCTTGAATATCTCTCATTGTCTTTTAGTCATACTTGGAGCTGCACTGGAGACACAATGAAAGAAGATGGGTGATACAAGTCCTTCTGTATAGCAAAAAAAAAAAATTTAGTGTTAGCATTAAATCAGAACAGAACACCAATATGACACCTATCCCTCCAGAACCTCTGAATGATCCCTTAGAGGACATGGAAATGTCTTTCACCTTACATGTATCGCCTACATATTCTGTTAATATTTGCTCTGGTAATTCTAACAAAAGATGTTGTAATGCCTTAATTTGATTTATATTTCATTGGATTTGTAATGTTTTTTCTATGTATCACGTGATCTGTCCTTGCCCAGCAGCATCTATCCCCCACACTGAAATGTAACCTAACTCTGTTCCCCTCCCGCTTCTCCCTTATTGGGTAGTGTCTTGTCCCTGCCTCTGGACCCTGCCCCCTGGGGAAAAAGCCCTGACAGGGAAATAACGAGCTCTCTCTGGCACCGGCGAGCCATCGGGGCGGGCTCCAGCCAAGCAGGACAGGACTTGAGAATAAAATCTGTAATATCCCACCCGGTGAAAGAGAGCAGACTCTCTTCCTTTTGCCATTGGCGGTCGTCTAGTCTCGTGGGGAAATACAACAAAAAGGTATTCTCAGTTTTCTATTTTGTCTTTGACTCCTTGCTAAGTTTTCTTTCAAGATAGCTAGGAGTTTTTTTCATGCTTTCTGATTCATTTTTATAGACTGAAAATGGGACATGACTTTGCACAGCTTTGTGGATATAAAATAACATGTGAAGCTCTAAACTGAAGGTCTTTTCCAGCAGGGAAAATTTGCTGCCCTGAGAAGAAGGAGCAGGGGAAAGGGACAAACAGATAAGAGAACCTTGGGATGCCTTGGTTTCTAGTTGCTGCCTGAAAAGGTGTGGCAAGTGCTGGTGACAGAAAAAGTCAGAAGATGCTCAATATAGCTTGAGTCTTCAGACTCTGCTTGAATCAGCAGAAATAACAAATCAGCAATGTGATTAAAAGCAAAGTGGGAGGCCATGGTACCTAACTGCACTCCTGCAGTCTGCTTGCTTATTAGGATCTGGGTTCAGATCTGAAAAAGTGCTGATGCCAGCAGGAAAAAATGGGCTTCAGTTGCTACAGTTTAAATTTATATTTACTGTTTACTACGTTGTCTCTTTGCTTAGTAATCTGCCTGCCTGCTTCTGACAAGATGAAAGGTCATGGTTGACATGAACATATATATGCATGTATATCTTCTATGTGTGCATCCCGGCTATTATGATTTTAAGGCCAATATTTTGTTTTGTTGTGGGAGAACCTTTTTAATGTCTAACCATGCATCTTCCTTCTACTCCACAGACACTTTTTAACCACCTCTATTTAAAAGAAAATCCCCAGTTTCATATCTGAATCCTGGTTTGACACCTGTCACGCTCAGATTAGTAAATACTTCCCTTGCCAGAATCTACTTGAATATACTGGTAATAATGGCATTCTAAAATCAAGTATCCTTTATGTAAGACACTGCCTGTTATTGATGAGTCATTGTGTATGACTTGTGCCACATAATGACTCACTCACAATGAGTTGAAAGGAAAGCTACATGAACAGCCATTAAAGAAGATTGTAGACTAGCTAAGTAACATTATTTTTTCCCCCATGTGCTTTCTAAGGTTTTTCTTCTCTTTTTTATTCTTAAAATATTCAAAAAACCCTGATGCCACTGACTTCCTGAGCATGTATCAATGCTGCAAGTGGGATAACTAAATTGGAATATGACCACTGGATTTGATTGTAAGATATTACCTCTTGGCTAGTATAAGTGACTCTTCTGCATAACAAGAGTTAGTAGCTTTGGGGAATTTAGATTAAACCTTTGGTATTTTACTAAGATCTGTGGATGATGCGAATAGGGGGACAGGGAGTTTCTATGAGGAAAACCACACAACATAAAACATTTCTCTGAAACAGCCAAAGCAGAGAGTAGTTGAAATCTGAAAAGCATATTTGTTAAACCACATGTAACAAATATACTGTATCCTTTGGGAAATACTATTATCAGGTAAGATAGGTGGTTGTAATATGAAGATGTGAAAAGAAATTTATTTTCCAGAGAACTTTAATTTTTAAAATAAAGTTCTCCATGAGTTCAATAATTACATATTTTTTTAGGATGAAGCATGTCATACTAATGCTTTTTACTGTGCTTCCAAGGAGTGAAGACTTAGAAATTTACATGTCCAAATGTTTCACATCTAATCCTCATTTACATTCTCCAGTCCTTATAGTTGAGCCTTCCCTTTCTAGTATTGTGTTAGTGCTATAAGGAACAACATCCAAAAGTAAATTCTAATACAATTTACACTAAGAAAATGACATAACTGAATCCATAAGGGAGTTTGCTCTTTACAGAAAGATATATGTTTAAATACTCAGATCAGTTATCTATTTATATGCCTGAACTTAACATAGATTTACAATGGAAAAATTGGTAATGCAAGAAGAATGGGACAAACTTGAGCAAATAAATGACTGGAATTCCTGATATAACTGATGGATAAGTAATAGATCAATAAGACTACAGCTATACTACATCACAGACCCAAGGCAATCTTACCAGTCCTCCTCATAATATCAGATAAGAAATGATTGTAAAAGGAGTACATTTTCTGAAATGAAAGCTTTATTTTTCAGAATTTATAATAAGTGAGGGGCTTTTCTGTTTCATTAATTTTTAAAAATTATATAATTTATTACATAAAGTAAAACATGGGGAAAATAGCATACTGAAGCTCTCTCTTTTTCACTGTATTATAAGGTGGCTTATAAAGGTTCTGATTTCCTTAGCAGCAGCCAATCACTCTCCATCAGCAACAAGCATTTTTTGCAGGTTTAACAAAAATTGCACTTTTTTACAAGTACCTTCTATTTCCGAAGAATTAAATTGCATCAGCGTAGATATGTTAATCTGTCATTGGCAAAGAACACAGTACTGTCATGGAGCTTAACTCAGTAGTGACAAATACTGCAACTGGGTGAGACTGACTCTGTGACTTGAGCTGTTTAATGTATTAACACAGTAATAGTCCTTCATTAAAGATTGACCAGACAATAATTTCTGGCACCAAGTCACTACATTTAAGTTCAGTTCTTCATCTTGGAAAGTGTATTACTCAAGCCTGGGAACTACCAGAGCTTCATATGGGTTTATACTCAGATACTTATATTTGATTCTCTTACTCCACTTACCACTGAGGGTTCACTCCACTCTACCTACCCATTATGCATCGCAGTTCTCTTCACTGGTCAGTTTCAGTGAAAGTGGCACACTGTGGTGCTGGCTGTCTTGGCCATTCAATAAATTCACAGTTTAATTATTATAATATGGTGAACAAAGTTATTGTCTAGGGTAAAGCACTTGACTTTTAACATTTTGGAAACAAGAATTTTCTCCCTTGCACCAGAAAATGCTAAACTTTATTTTCCAGGCTTCTTTCCTTCCTGAGACAGTTCGGCTTTTATGATAAAAATACTCAGAAGAAGAACAGACACAGTTCTCATATGCAGGACTCATAATAATTATCTCAGGTATTTTAGAGAAATGCTAATAAACACTGAAAACTAGGATACTAATAGAAGAAAAGCAATAGTGATTGAGCTCTCCTCATAATACATATTATTTCCAAACCACTGTTTCTTTTCAAATAACTGTACAACACATTCTTTGCCCTCCTCCTTTCTATGCCCAGAGCACGAATTTTAGCAGGTTGATGTGTACGGAATTACCAAACTTTATCTGACATACGCACCTCTGACACCTGGGACCTCCTGGGTCCCAGGAACACTCCCCCAGTTTGTACTCAGTACGATCAATCAGATACTACAGGGTACCCCAGGATATTTGGCAGTGTGGACCATAACTAGAATCAGAGATTGAGGGTGATCGTGGAAGGGATCTGGGTGAACAGGTTTTAACAGGAACACATGAACAGCAGTATGAATCCTGGGAGCATACAGAAGCTCCCCGCACCCAGTACAGTGAGGAGTTGTAGAAGCAGTATCTGTACCTCCAGAAGACGCTGGGTGTCCCCTCAATGGCAAATACAGGGCAAGATACAGAGCAGCTCTGTGCCCCCAGAGGAGTCTTTCTCTCTAACCATTGTGGAGAAAGTCTTGCATAGTATCTAGTATAGACTGAGTAGGAGGCAAAAAAGGAGTTGTTGAAGCACCCACCCCACAAATGAGGAGGTATGGTCGTCCCAGAAGCCTGTCTCCTCAAGTCCTCAAGGACTGAACCAGCTCCAAGGACTTTGCCCCTAATGGGACAAAACAAATCTGACTTTAATGTGACCATTGGGAGAAGAACTATCTAAATCCTCCAAGAAAATCTCCATGAAAAATGCAAAACTAGAGAGGTCACTACCAGTAAATTAGGGAGGGACTAAGCAGACTAAGGGGAAAACCCCCACCACACACAAAACAGAACAGTAGTGGAAAAGGGAAAGCAGGAGAAGTGGACACCCTTGCTGGACTCTTTGCATAATGCTAGAGCTGTTCTACCATGGTTTGAGTCTTCTCCCATATCTCTTGTATCTTTTGCAGCTTGAGCTGCTCTGTGCACCCCCTGTAGATTTTCTGGAGCATCCTCTGTGGACACAGGCTCCGGGCTATGGGTACCTCACGCCTTCTGCCAGAGTTCCCAGTGCAGGAGCTGTTTGGAAGGGTTGTCAGGGTGGGCCCAAAATAAGAGACAAGGATGTTCAGATACAAAGGCTACAGCAGGCAGTAGCTCAAAAAGGCAAAGGTCTGCCAATCCATTTTGTTCTCCTAACAACACATGAGGGACAGCCATCGGGATAATATTCCCAATTAACTGTTGCCTTTGAGCACATAACTGCATAATCCTGACAGAGATCATGGACAAAATGAGAAGAGGTTGAAGAAGTGTAGGAATAAGAAAAAAGGCTTCTGAGTCTGGTAAGTACCGTTCATCATATTATTACAGATATAAATGTAACCGTACTTTCAATTTATTCAAACTAACGTAAATGCAAGATTATAAGCATTCAGACAGCTGATCTGAAACATCAGCAAGATGGATTTGATTTCTTCTTGGTAGATATTTCCTTTTGTGTTCTTCAGCAAGTAATTTAAGCATAGACTCACAGTGGAACTAACACCTGAAATTAGGAGTTTCATATTTTAGATCTGCATCTATTTGCTTCTCTTAGGACTCAATCTTTATGGACTTATATTTTCACTTCAGAATATTTATATGACTTTAAGAAAAAAAAAAAATCTAAAGTATATTTGCTTGTCCCAAGCTGTCATATTGATAGATCTTAAGATTTGCTCGCATTTAAATATTTTATCTGTTTAGAGATTTTCTTGGGGAGTGGGGTTGAGAAGGGTGATGGGAGTTTGCCCTTTACTTTGAAGTTGCCCCTAACCATTGACTACTATCTGTTGTTTAAGACTGTTGTCTTGTATATTAGAGCTTGTCTTCTTCTGAAATGATCCTTTTCAATAGAGAGTTGAACCTGATTCTCCCATGTATAAACCCAAAATTAATCCTTAGGTAATGTTGTCTGCAAAAAGTCAAATTCATTACCCAGTATGCAACATACCAATGATTACACACTCAAAAGAGACATTGATTATTTATTTTATTGACCTTGGTTGTTTGATGGTATTCCAAAAATCAAGCACAACAATTTTCAAAACTTTTTAGTATTTGTACTAAATTAGTATTAGTATTAGTTAATTTAGTATTAGTAAAAATACTAAATTTAGTATTTTAACAAAAAAGAAATATCCTGGGTTACAATGTGAGGTGTAACCAAACTATGTATTCTACATCCATCTACATTATTCCTGATGAACTGAAATGGTGGGTTGTCTGCAACAGCTGCCCAGTGCACACCCCACCCCTTAGGCTATAAGCTGGATGAGATAAGGAAAAAGAGGCAACTCTGCGAGGCAGGGTAGTGTTTCTATTTCTTTACTCCACTGACTCAGCGCAGATAACTCCCTTTGGGGAAGCAGCAGCACATCCCACCCATCCAGAAGGGGTCATCTCTGCTAACAGGCCATATTGGGTTGAATAGGCATCAGCCAGAATAGGCAGCTGGAATGACCATGGAGGACTCCAAAAATTTCCTATGACTCACAGGATTAAATAATTTCATCATGAAACTCCTCACCCTGGGGGAAGTACCATCTGAACTCCACTGAACTCCACATATTATCTGGGCAGTTTGGGGACTGGAATACCACCACCACTGGACATCCAGAGCAGGTCCCAAACTTCTACATGTGGACCTTCGACAAAACCACTACTTTTGACAAGACTGAAACCATCACTTCAACACTACTGCAACCACTGCTTAATTGGAGTATGAGTTACATCCCTGATCAACAGGCTGCCAGACTGTACTAACTTTGTAGTTTTAAGCCAGTTTTTCATATCATTGCATTCATTGCAATCTTTCTATTAAATTGTAGTTCCTACCTGAAATCTCTCTCAGGGTATTTGTGTGTGGATTTATTTCTCCGGCTGGTTTACTTTCAAACTGGCACAATGAAATAGTTATCACTGACTAAAAGTTACACAAATTTGTAGCAGGGCAACTCCCCCTTGACACAAGAGGGCTTATGTTGCCTGTCGGTGTAATAATTCAGGGCATCTTGCCTTTCCCATGAATTTTCTAATTGATGAAATAACTCAATCAGGAAGGCTTGTCTTGTAGTGAATTATTTTGGTGCCATGGAAGAGACATTCCCAGCTGACAGTAAACATCCTGCTTTGAAAACAACATTGTAGGAAGATAAGCTTGAATTTCTGAGTGACAGACACTTCACTATAAAAACTATAAAAGCTACACCAAACTTTCACAAAGCAGAAGACTTCTGCTTATTCCCTGGAAATAGGTAGGGTCTCTTGCTCAAAATCAGGACATCACTTAGTGGTTATCCTCTCAAGGCTTGAGTGAAGGACCACATCATCAATTCAGTGTAAGTTACAATGACTCCTAATCTATAACCTGTTTCTCTGCTAGCTATGACATAGGTACCTTAATGTCTTTTTTTATCCTGTGTAGTAAATAACTCTGTTTAAGGCCTTTTGTCTGTTAATCTCCTGTCTATTGAATAAATAACTCATTTTACAATATAACCTGATCTGTCATTCTTGAGAATTTGTGAGCTAAAGCAATTTAGGTACATGTCTCCTTAGTAGACCTGCTGCCAAAAATTCTGAGCCTTAAGGCAGGGCATATCGAAAGCTCTCACTCGATCCATAACAAAGTTACATAGATGTCTTATTAGTTATTATTCTATCTCCTATTAGTTAATGAATCTCTCACTTCTGATAAGTCCCCATGCCCAGTCTGCCTCATCTTTGTAGTCGATGGGCTTGGGTCAGTGGTTGCAATGTACCCCTGCCAGAATTACTTTTTACTCACTTGAAGCAGATTCAACATATTTAGTGAGTCATCTTTATTAGTTTTTCCTTATCTTGGAATTCTGCCAAATGTTTTTTTGGCCCATAAATTGTGCATTTTTGTCTATTATTGGTAAGAATCCTTTTCCCCAGTTCTGTTAGCCTCCCCCTGGGCCTGAGATCATGAAAGCATATCAAGCCCTGAACTTTAATGAGGAATTTTTTTCTCTAATGAATGAATATTGTTACAGTGTCCTCAAGTTCTGGTGAAGCGCAGCCCCAGGCTAGCTCAGCCTCACACTGTGGCAAGCGCGCGGAAGGGTCGGGGTGGCAGGCAGGGCAAGCCACCTCCTTCCTGTGGGAACTTGGTTCCCCCACACAGCGATGGGCACAGGGTGTCGTAGGACCACGGTGGCAGGAAAAGAGCCGACTCTTCCGAACAGGGTGGCAAGATGACTTTATTGGGAGGGCAACAAGCACAGAGCTCTGCCTCGGCTGACTGCTGCTCGGAGAGAGCCCCAAACAGAGCTATGCACAATCTTTTATTTTGGGGAGGATCAAGGGGTGGCGACAACGGGTCAGCCAATGAGAGGATAAGGGGGTGTTACAAGGGGTGTAAACTTCAGGAAGGAGAACCAGTCACATAACAGGGGTGGGGGATTTCCTGGGACCCCTCCAATCACTCGACGCCCCTCCTGGACCTTTCCAGAATCCAGGGAAGGGCTCCAAGGTGATGGACAGGGCGCCCAAGGAGGGAGAGAGAGGATTGACAATGGGGAATCAAGGGGGAAGAATGATTGACATATAACGAACAGAACTCTCTAACTCATAAACAAGTTGAAACCATTACTAACATAGGGGGTATTGGGAACGAACCATTGTACAAACTCACTTAAAATTCAACCTTAAATCAGAACAACAAACATGCAAAGCTAATTTCACACCACCACAGAATATCACACACAACTTGATAGGTGCTCTCTGTTTCACAGGTTAAATTTCACTTCTTGTTGATTAAGCTCAAAAATATACAAAGATCAAACATCAAAGAATATCCTTAAGAAAATTTTATATATTCCCCATTTTGCAACAGTACTAGGAAATAGGTGTATTGCTCACCTGTTCTGTTGTATGAGAAAATATTTCATTGATTTTGCATGTCAAGGACAAAGGATGGGGACAGAATATGTCCCTCTCTATAGCTGTCTCCAGTGCTGCATACTGCCCACTGTGTGCTGATAACATCGTCTGAGCACATGACAGATACTGTATAGTCAAATACTTTTGTCAGTGTTGTGGGTTGCAGTACAGAATAATTGCTGGGTTTACAAAGAAACTTAAATATCTAGAGACTAGACTTCTTGGAACTTACTACCTTTTAATGAAATGGCACTGCCTTATTATTTTAAAAGAGGTACATGTGAATGCCTCATAGAAGACAAGTATGATTTCTGTGTGCATACATGTAGTAATGTAAATTATGCTGGAATATATGTGGTAATATGGTGATTTCAGAGTGGATACCTAAAACTGCAATAATGTACAGCTAATATAGCAATATTTTAGAAGTATTGGCATACTGAATAATCCTTAAAGAAATTATTGTTAGACTTCTTGCAATAGGACCCAAAACCTCTAATCACCTGAGGGAGGCAGTCAAGAGATACCTGCTGAGAAAAATGTTGAGAATGAGAAAAAAATCTAGTGCAATTACATGCACTCTTAACTATTAAGCAGAAATCTGACTGTCACACGCAATATGATTGCAACAGAATCTAACCCCATGCGATCACTGGCTGTGAAGAAGTTAGGAATGAATAATTTACCTATTTTCTAGTATGGGTTTGAGGATGTCAGGTACCGCAAAAGTAAGACAGTGAGTTCTGAATTTTCAGGCAGTGCAATAATATAGGCCCATTCAAAACTCTTTTAGGAATGTGTTCCTTACAGGTTTGAAGTCTTGATGAGAAGGATTATTCAAACTAATTTTGTAATTGATGGTCTTAAAGATTGAAGACAAAAGTGAAAATTTGTTAATTGTAACATCTATATTTAATCTTTTGCAGAATATATATCCCTTCCAGAAGATTGCTAGTTTTTTAATGTAGTTAAAAACAGTATTAACCAAAAAAGAGGTCAATTCAACTCATTTGATAGGACTTTATATTTCTCAGTCCACATATATCAACCAGGATTTATAACCTTATTTGGTTTTCACTCTTGAGAGTGGATACATTTCATAACAAAGTTTATATTGGAATTAAAATGGACACTGTATTCTCTAAATCTTAGACTTAATGCAGATCACTGTACATGAAAATGAATTATATGTACAGGGTGTGTACCTTACAAATTAATATAAGTCCACATTGTATGTCAGTCTGAATTCTTGGGGTAATGATGGGCTATCTTAAATCTTCCTGGAATCATTACACCATTAAGAATGTTAATCCCAAACATCAACCCTGGAAACCAAACAAATACCAAGACAAGAAATCAAATATTTCAAATACACAGAGGTTGTAGGTGATGAAAGTGTGACAATACATTTACTGGACAAGAACACAAATTTTAACTGTGTTGGGACTACATAATTATGCTTTTAAAAACTAATTCAGTGAAGATGAAATATGTAACTTATAAAATCATTAAAATGAACCATCAGTGTTACTAAAATAAGTTATTAACTGTGTAGGGGTAACTGAAATGGTTTTACTCCCACTTGGCTCTCTTGCTTCATAAAAATCAAATTATTGTTGCAAAAGCAGAACTCAGAAATATTAATTAAAACAATTAATCAGTATAACCAATGAAATCAGACATGCTTTGAGATTATCTATCCAGTTTGTTAATTTACTCCTGAATTGTACTACTGTATGGTAAAATTTGGTCTTAAAAAGCATAATTGGCAATAAAAGGCTAAAAGGCTTTATTGCTCTTGGGTGTAATAGGGAATTATTAAAAGTTATAAAGTAACACTGGTAATTACATTTAAGAACAGGGAGTTAAATGTATTCCAGGTTATAGTCACAAGCAAAATATCCTCTTGAACAGGCTTGAGTTTGAGGTCCTTGTACTTAAAAGAGAGAGAGAGAGAGAATGCAGGCAAAAAGAAGAGTATTTTACTGTTTTCAGTATGATACTTAGGCTTCTTTTGCTGCTGGCTCAGCATGAGCTACTGAATACATGAAACATTCCAGAAGTGAAATTTCAGTTTTTCTGTAAAATTACTAAACTGATAAGAAGAGTGAAATGCAGATTTTTTTCAACTCACATAATGAAAAATGGTTTAAAGGCACCCCTAAAAGCATTGTCAGAGAGGGGAATTTTTAGGGGTTTATATGACTGTTGCTTGGATTCCTTGTGGTGACTGTGAATATAGTGACGATAACCATTTAAACCTTAAGTATGAGTTATAGCATTGCAAAAATTATATGTTGATTTGAACAGAAAGACATTACTTTCCTGTAGAAAGAGAATATTCAATGCCTTTGGTATAATTTACAAAGGAATGATAAATACAATGATTTTAATTATATTGTATTGTATTGTATAATATTTTATTATACTGCATTATATTTATATTGTATTGTATTATATTTTTAATAAAGGAAAAGCCAGATTAGAACTCCATTAGAAGCACTGAAAGCTGAAAAGTCTGATCCTGATTGTAAAATACCTTTTAGTTTCCTTGGACTCTTACTAATTGGTGAAATATTTGCTCAAATAAGGGTGTCAGGACTGTGATCACACTGTGCATCAAAGGAGGATAGTAGATTATGCATTAAAAAGCATATTAGATTAATGAATATGAGTGAGGTGTTTTTTGTGAGTTTTTTTTTTTGTTTGTTTTGTTTTTTTTTTTTTTCCAAAATGGAATGCTTGCCAGTATGGCATTGTGCCCACATTCTGCAGCTATAGAGCATCTGGAATAGTCCTTGTAGACATATTCAAACCATGGCACAAAATGTTTTAAATACAAAATGTCCACTCCATGTGCCTGCTATGTTTTCTTGTGGTTTATATTAGTATTGTTGAAATCAGAGTTGTTTCTTCTGAGGTTTTCTATTCATTTTTAAACACTTAATAATCTTGAAATACTGCTCAGTAGCAACTCAGATGTAAACCAGTCACTTTATTACATGTGCTCACTGCCTTTGGACAAATAACAGCAGCTGTTTGTTTCATGGGTCAAGGATACATAAGGCAGCTAAGAAATTTGACAAAGACATCTTATTTTTATTTTAAACATTCATTGTTCTCCTAACTTGTATAGGGAAGGAATGAGAGGAAGCAAAGAGAAAATCAATCAGGCATGTTGGGAATATGGAAAATGAAGTAAGAAGCGGAATAAAAAGCATGGCTGCTTTAATAGCTTGGATTGTATAGAACTCCTGGTCTATGCTCCTATTCTCAGGAGTGTGAGTCCTGGACCAGATCCAGTCCAACTGGCTTCTGAGCTAGGGCCTATTCTCTTAACTGAGGCACAATGCTTGTGTAACTAGAGATGTTATTTGGCAAGGTTTATGCCAGGGACTTCATTAGACTGTAGTCCTTGCTCTGATGCAAATCAGCAATGCTGGATGAACCACTTGGTTTCACTCTTGCGGCAAGTCTATATAAAAGTACTTAAGTACTTATAAGCCTTTGTGTATATAAGTACTAATATTATCTTCGTGCTTGGTTAGAAGTTCTACTTTTGTGGTTTATGTTTTACTATATACATGGTGTTTTTGAAGTGCTGAGTTACACCGTCCTGCTCTTCACTGAAAGGCTAATGCAAATATTCGGTATACTTTAAACATCTAAAGTTTTCCAGGTGCCTTGAGGCTAATAGGAGTATGAAATATATTTTTCTTTAAATAATGAGAAAATCCTTGCTCAATGAATGCGACATGAAATGAGAATAAAAAATTTGGTAAGATTTTATGAAAGAAGTATCTTTGCAAGGTGACTAAGGACAAATTGCCTTAATTGGATTGTAGTGTAACATTTGTGCTGCACAGGTACACAATATTAGATTTTATATGCAACATAGATGTTAAAGGAAGTCCTCTCCATATTAGTTTGAAGTGTCAAGTAAGTAGCCATACAGACAAATAATCTGCAATAAAATACTTGAGAAACATCTGCTGAGATTTATCAATCAAACATACAAGCTAATATATTCTGATACATTAGAAATCTTGCCTGCTGTGCATATTCAGAAGCAGATGTCTCATTTTGCTTTGTGAAAGGCAGCACAAATGTATCTGTTGCACATCCATGTTGCCTGGTAGAGTTGGTAGAGTAAGCACTGCAGGGCTTTAACTCTGACATCAACAGGAGACAGGTAAGGGCTCTTTCACATTCCACAGGCAGGAAATGCTAATAAACATCCAGCCACCTCAAGAGGGATGAGGCTAAAAAACTTATTCTCCTAAGAATAGGAGTCAGGAAGGCCAGGACAAAGCTGGAACTGAAGTTGGCAAGGGACACAAATAATAACAGGACTTCTGCAGGTACATGAACCAGAAAAGGAACATTGAAGAAGGTGTATTCTGACTGATGAACATTGCTGGAAAACCGGTAACAACAGACTAGGAGAAGGCTGAGGTACTCATCAAATTTTTTGCTGCACTCTTCAATGGCAAACTCACTTCTCACACGTCTTGACTGGCTGGACAGCAGGATGGGTACTGGGGGAGTAAATTCTCTCCCCTGTAAGTAAAGATCAGGTTCACGACCACCTGAGGCACCTGAGGAACATGAATGCACATAAGTTTGTGGGACCTGACAAGATGCATCATGGAGTCCTGAGGACTTGGCTGATGTAGCTGCCAAGCCATTCACCCTGAGATTTGAAAAGTCTTGGCAGTCAAGTGAAATCCCTGGGAACTGAAAAAAGGGAAACACCCTACCCATCTCTAAAAAGGGTAGAAAGGAGGACCCTAGGAACTTTGAGCTGTCAGCCTCACCTCTGTGCCTGGGAAGATCACGGAACAGATCCTCCTACAAGCTCTGCTAAGGCTCATGGAGAAAAGCCAGCACAACAGCCCAAAAGTCAAATCCTGCCTGACACACCTTCTGTGACAAGGTAGCTGCAGCTAAAGCTGGACATAAGTGGGCTTGGTGCATTCACAGCCCAGAAAGCCAACCATACCCTGGACTGAATTAAAAAAAAAAAAAGACCTGGTGACTTTTTATTTTGGGGTTACTCCATCAGTGGCAAGCAATGAGTTGCAGGTGTCATTTATCTGAACTTCTACAAAGCCTTTGACGGAGTCCTCCACAACATCCTTCTCTGTAAATTGGAGAGATGAATTTGATGAGTTAGATGGATGAAAAAGTGGCTTAATGGCTCTATCCAGAAGGTAGAGGCAATGGCTGAGAGTCCCAAATTCAGTGGCACATGCTGTACCTCAGGGGTCTGTAGTGGGCCCAGTGTTATTTAATATCTTCATCAGTGATATAGACAAAGGGGTTGAGTGCATCTTCAACAAGTTCTCAGATGACACCAAGCTCAGTGGTGCAGCTGACACTCCTGAGGGATGGAATGTCATTCAGAGGGACGTGGTCAAGCTCGAGAAGTGGTCCATGGGAGTGTCCCAAGGTTTAACAATGCGAGATGCTGGTTCTGCACCAGGGCAGCTGCCAGTGCCAGCCCAGGCTGGGGATGAACAGACCAAGAGCAGCCCTGCCCAAAAGGACTTGGGGGTGCTGAGGGTGGGAGCTGGACATGAGCCAGCCATGGGTACTCCTATCCCAGAAAGCCAAGTGTGTCCTGGGCTGCACCCAAAGTGTTCTGTGGGCAGCAGGGGAGGGAGGGGATTCTGCCCCTCTGCCCTGGTCTGGTGAGACCTCACCTGCAAAACTACCCCCAGCCCTGGGGTCCCAGCACAGGAAGGACATGGAGCTGTTAGAGGGAGCCTAGAGGAGGAACACCAAGGTGACCAGAGGGATGGAGCTCCTCTCCTATGGAGATGGGGAAAGCTGAGAGAATTGGGATTGTTCAGCCTGGAGAAGAGAAGGCTTCTTGGTGACCTAATTGCAGCCTGAATTCCAGTATTCAAATGGATCCACAAGAAAGATGAAGAGAGGCTATTTACAGAAGCATGTAGTGATAGGATGAGGGGCCAGTGGCTTCAAACTGAAGGAGAGTAGAATAATAGAATTAATTGTTGTGTTCCTCTGAGGAATGGTTTTCCTCCTCAGAGTCCCCCTGAAACCTGTGCTATGTAGTTCAACCCTTTTTCCTATCATACCTACTCCTGACTCTGTTGGCTCAGGGCCAATCTTTCCTTGGCCCAAAACTAGATATAACCCTGTTTCTTCTTGGTTCACTCTCTCTCTCCTCGGACTCCTGGAACATCACATCGAGAATAAAGCTTGGACAGAAGCTGGGGGTGAGAGCCACTCTTTTGACATCTCTATTCTGTCTCTCTGAAATATATTTCCCTAAAACCCCTGAGTAACTGAGCTAGCAAGAGCCGGGGGGTGGCTAGAGGGAAGTATAGTTTCAATTAATCATTTATAAATATCTCTTGGCTTTTAGGAAGGCCATGTACCATAGGCGGTTGTCCGTATTGACACCCAACCAAACTTTAATTGGTGAAAGGACTCACAAAAACAAATCGGCCAACACAATTCAAAAGAGGAGTGCTAACCAATTGGATCCAAATTGAAATTCAGAAATTTTTCATTGGGCCAAGTCAAAAAGAGTCGCTGTGTCCCTGTTCCTTCTGTGGGTCACAGCAGCCAAAGCTCTAGGTCAATTGGGCTATCTAGAGTGCTGGGTGGTCAAACAGGCAAATTTAACGTCCACCGCCATCAGCTCTCTCCTAGAAGATGAGGAAATTACCAGACAGGCCACTCTCCAGAACCGTGCTGCTCTAGATTATCTCTTGTTACTTCATGGACATGAATGCCAGGAATTTGAAGGACTATGTTGCGTAAACTTGACCTCGAAAGCTCCAAACATCCATGCTGCCCTTTGAAGCATGAACAGCTTGATCGGACAAGTGAAGCAAGAATCTGAGGATTGGATCAAAGAACTGTTCAAAGGCTGGGGACTTACAGGGTGGTGGACTTCTATAGTTAAAACAATTTTGTTATTTCTTGTTATCCCTTTCCTTGTAACAATAGCGTTCGGGATCCTACGCTGTTTGATTTTCAGGGCTATCAATAGTCTCATACCTTCTACCTCAGAAGTCAACCACACAGAGTTGGCAAACCTAAAGCAGACTGACTCCCCCACCAATTGTAATTGGTGGGAAAACCCACATTCCGTGTAACCTAATGTACTTCTTCTAATGTTCTTAAACAAAAAAGGGGGAGATGTTGTGTTCCTCTGAGGAATGGTTTTCCCCCTCAGAGTCCCCCTGAAGCCTGTGCTATGTAGTTCAACCCTTTTTCCTATCATACCTACTCCTGACCCTATTGGCTCAGAGCCAATATCTTTCCTTGGCCCAAAACTAGATATAACCCTGTTTCTTCCTGGTTCACTCTCTCTCTCCTCGGACTCCTGGAACATCACATCGAGAATAAAGCTTGGACGGAAGCTGGGGGTGAGAGCCACTCTTTTGAAATCTTTATTCTGTCTCTCTGAAATATATTTCCCTAAAACCCCTGAATAACTGAGCTAGCGAGAGCCAGGGGGTGGCTAGAGGGAAGTAGAGTTTCAATTAATCATTTATAAATATCTCTCACTTGATATTTAGGAAACAGGCATATTGATGGGTGGCATTTAATAACTGGTGTTTTGTTGATTGCAGGGTATTTTGTTGATTGCAGATTAGAGACAAAAAAGCATCACAGAAATTGAAAACTATTTTAATGCTTGTGACTGGCATTCTTCATGATGACTTCTGTGACATAAAAATTCCACAAGGTTTTGGCAGCTAGTGAGTTAAAGTAAAGACAAATAAGTACCAAACTGCCACAAAACACCATTCCAGCAATATAAGGGTGAGAAACAGAAGTAATCAGGTTCCTGTGGAAAACACTGAATTAAAATTGTTCCTCAAAGTGTCATAAAGTAGTAAAAACACCAGTTGTAGGATGGGAAAGAACTTCCCATTTAACCTGGATGATTTAGTGGGGATAGCCATACAATCTTCTCCTTAATGACACACATCAGCATTTGTAACTATACATCCCAATTTTTTCTTGCATCACCCATGCAACAGAGCCATGTCTATTTGAACCTTTTTGAACCAGTCTTCAAAGAGCCTTCAAAGCCTATTTTTTTCTGCACTAACATAATGTAGAACAGACAGAGTACAAGTCAGCAGAGAAAGAGCTGCACAAGAGAACACCCTTGTTTTGAAGGAATTGATGTATGCCTTTGGCAGATTTTGTACAACACATTTCAATAATTGGATTTTTAAAAAATAAATAGGAAAGCAGAATAGATTTGACTTAGGTCCTTAAGTAACTGTTATTAGGTCAAATAACTTGCATGTCGACTTCTGGAAAATGTTAGCAACTATTTTACTGTTACTATGACTTCCTATTTAGTAAGTTTTGACCTCCTGATAGGCAGACCTGTTCAAGCAGTCTACAGCAGCCAGAACTGACTGTCACTGTGAGGTCTTTGGGTGAACATTGATTGTCAGTTTATCTTATGTTGACTTGGTTGGAAATATTAAGATATTTTTTGTTAGAAACCCCATGGGTTTATGGGTTTATTTTTGAACAATCTGATTGCAATGGAAAACAGGTATGTAGTCATTTTTGTTATTAATATCTATAATAATATAGCAACACAAAAATCATTAAAATGTCAATTAAGAAACTATATAAGGAAGAGAAAGAAAGCAGAAGAAAGGGTAAGTGTAAACTGGTACCACCATTTGAAGATCCAGTGTGGTCCCAAGCAGAAGAGCTCAGCACCTCCCTCTCCACGTCCCCGCTTCAGAGAGCTGCAGGGAATGAGGTTTCTTGTCAGCCTCCTTTACTCCAAATTTCAAAAACCCATATTCCTCAGCCACTCCTTACAGGCCATGTCTTCCAGTGCTTCCACCAGTTAGGATGCTCTTCTTTGAATGCATTCAAGTGCCTTAATATTGTTTTTATATTGGACCTGGAGCTAAAATTCAAACTCTAAGGTTTTAGTCCAAATACATAATACATATTTGAATGGTCTTCATTTAGTAAATAAATAACATAATAATAATAACATAAATAGTTTGCTGCTGAAAGTGGGAGTCTTCTTTCTACACCCCACTTTCTTGGTCTGCGCTTTGCCTTGAGGAGACTCAGATTTCTCAGATCACAAATATTTGTCTTAACTGGAAACATAGTGATCCCATTGAAACAGAAGAAAAGAAATCTGCCCTGAGAAAGCAAATATTGTTTATGCTAAGTTGAACTTGTTTGCCTTGTGATTATGGGATTTACTGTACAGAAGTAAAATGAACCAATCTTGATGAGTGAAGAAGGCAGCACAAGTAGAGGCAGTAGATGTTGGGAATGGAAAGGGGAATATGGCAGAGCAGTATCTTTCCTGTAGTTGAAACCTTGAGGACTACTTTTCAAATTAATCTTGTGTTTGAATAGCTGAGAGGGATAAGTGTTGCATTGTACTCTTTGTTATTTATTTTTATATTGTATTTTATGTTATTTATTTTCCTTATAATGGTTTGTTCTGCATTCCCCTGTTCTTCTGAGAAATGTTGTGTTCTAAGGTTTGTCCCTGACCCACTTCCCTGTCAATCTTCCCATGTTCCTCCCAGTCCCCTCCTATGACCCCTGCCTGTCATTCGATTGTTCCTCTCGGCTTCTACATAGTTCAGGTAAGGGCATCGAGTAATAGGGCCAGAGCCAAGGAAGTTCCTCCCTTTATGTTCTCATTGGTTTCTTTGAATATCTCTCCAACCCTGTACCACTCTGATATTGTCCCTCATTGGATGTTGGTCTCCTCCCTTAGTCCCTCCTCTGTATTTAATCCCAGAGCTCACTGTCCCGGGAGGCTTGGCTGGAGAGATCCCCTAAGGTGAGGATATCCCCACATGGGGCTGAATAAACACCTTGGACTTTTCTCTCCAACTGAGTCTGCTGCCTCCCTCTGTCTCTGGCGAGGTGTCTCCCATGATAAGGGGAAAACCCCCTTTGCTGCTCCTCTGGTTCCCAGGATCCAGAGGAGTATTCCTCAACTGATTGCAGTGTCAGAGCTAGCCTGGGTGGAAGGAGTCGCCACTCTTGGAAAGACACTGCAGATGAGGGGCCTCAAACCAAAGAAAAGTGATAGTGAGATTCTCAATAGTGAGATTTTCTGCCTAAACAACTTGTTAGTGTAAGCTGTAGTATATACAATCTTCTAATAAAACCATGAAGATTTCTTGTAAGTAAAATATATGTGGAAAGGTGTTTCAGGACGAATTCTGAGTTTCCAATGTTATGATCCTTAGCAATATCTATACATTGTTATTTAAGATATGTACAAGTCCTTTTTTCTATAAGTTGTTCTCCTTTGAAGACACTCTGCTTTTATTTCTTCCCGAATTGATGAGAAATAATCACTGCATTGATGTTGGCAGATGGACAAGGATAAAGATTTCTGAGCTTCTAATTTATGAAAAATAAGAAAGGAATTACTGTCTAGTTTTTAGTCAAACGCCATGTCCCTCACTTTTCAAGGTATAAGAAACCTGCTGTCTTCAGGCTATACTGCTCCTCATCCCCTATCTCATGAATCCTGCTCAACAATGTTATTAATTTTGAAATTAGAAAATCAAGTTTCCTGAACAAGACAAGAACATTTGCTCAATTTTCTTACCAGACATTGCTCATGGGGACTCAGATTTTGTTCTGTGAGGACAAGGGCATTTAATCCAGATTACTTATTGCTTCCAAATGGCTCTGTGCAAGCCACATTTATTATCGCATGTTGCAAAATTATAGTTCGGTTTGAAAAAAATCCAGACAAATCCGTAAATGAAGATCAATAGGACAGAATTAACCCTTTAGAAAATACAGTAGCTGAGTATATTATTCCATTTTCTGAAGTGAAGGAAAGTATATTGAGATGTTAACCAGGAGTTCTAGTAAAATATGACACATGAAAATATTTATCTCAGAAATTTAAGTTAATTCAACTTTAAGAACCTTCAAACACATTGCAAAGGATAACAAAAAGCAAATTAGTTCCTTCTATAAGATGGAAAATATTTTTCTTCTTACAAGTAATAGAAATAAACAGATTGTAGCATTTCTTGGAATTGTTCTGTGCAGCCATTTATATAGATTGCTAAGTTTTCTTTAATTGGCATTGGATGGTTCTTTCCTGATCTCTTTAATTTCACTGAGGGTACCTTGAAAGTGTCCTAATTCAATAATAATCCTAGAATTTGGATTAGAAGATTAGAAAGCACATTAAATAATTGCATGTACTCTACAGTACTCCACAAAGAAGCTAATTTCACCTACAGTGAAGAGCAGCAGCAACTGTTAGGTGAGTTACTGTTAGTTGATAACTCCAAGTCTTTCAAATTGATGGAAAAATCTGACCCCCACTTACTGATGGGGTGTATAGACACTCCCTTCCTCCTTTCCAAAAATAAGCCTAATAATGACAGAAAGTTTCTACAGCTGTTTATTTCTATTCATAAATATGTATGAGTTTTGGCTTAGTCATCTATTGTAATTGTACATTTAGTGAAAAGTGTTCAAGATCTAATTCTCCATTCTAGGCCAAATTACATAGGCAATTTCTTTTATATTTTCCTTTCCCAAATTTTATTCCAAACAAAAGTGTTCCTAAGTCAATTTAAATAAATTTTGAGTGTGTTTCATAAGATGTGATCTCAATTATTTCTCTGTGTCATGGGTTTGCACAGTTTGGTTTTTAGTTAGGAAAGGCTGAATTTCACATAGAGTTGCATTGGGACTGATCTAAGAATTTCTAGTTCCTGGGGTTCAAAAGGAGCCACAGGAAGGAACTTTGCCCAAACATCCCATTGGTCTACTGGATTTACAATGGACTTTGAAATTTCTGGAGGGATGCTTTTGGGGATCGGCCATTTGTTCACTGGCAATCCCACTAAACATGTTGAGAAAGGTTTCTCTGGTCTTGAGTGTGTCAGGCAGATGGTATCCAAACCTGATGCATTGGCTAGAGTTTCCCAAACATTCTCTTTTGGTTGAGCCACGGGCAAAACTGCCGCATTGCTCAAGGCAACCAAGAAGAGAATGAGGCACAAGGATAGTTCTTTCATTTTCAATGGTCTTTTACTTATGGGAATCCCTAAAAATGCAACACCACTTAAGCCGCAAAGAACTCAAGTCCCAGAGTCTTTTTTGCACGTAGAACGAAGGGATGTCTGCTATCTTGACACCGCTCACGTCTGCGTGCCCACTTCTCTTCCTCCGGTCTTGGGGTCTGTGTCTCCTTGCGTCTGGACTCGGTACGGTTTCACGTGCCTTGCCGCCAGCCACTTTGCTGTGAAGACACAAGCACATCCCTTGCCCCAAGTCATCAATTTGAATGGCCCTTCAATCTGTCCTGTTTCTGGGTTTCTGACCAAAACCAAAGGATTTTCCTTCAGTTTTGCTCTTGTGCTGTTTGAGAAATTATTGACATGGTCAATTTGTCTGCATGTGCACTACCTTCTACTAAAAAATCCCAAAAGAAATGAATGTGCCCCGATGTGAAAGGCAAAGTACTTACATTTTCTGCGTTACAACAATTCTCTCATGCACTGCAAGTAGGAATACCGCACTCTGGACAAACTTCCAGTGAACCTGCAATCTTTGCAAGTTCTGGACAGTCCCTTTTGAAGTGCCCCTGTTTGCCATGCTGGTAACACTGTCCTTGTTGAAAATTTGCAAATGCTTTTTTGACAGCTTTTTCCATTTCATCTCCCAAAATTGCTGCAACGTGCTGTGGTGTCCCCACCTTGCTGCATCCCTCTAGAATTTCTGCCATGGTGGATTGGCTTGGCATTGCACTGATGACACACTTTCATTCTGGGTTGGCATTTGCAAATGCAAGACACCAAATCAAATGTGACTTCACTGCTTCATCTGTAACTTGCTTGTCTACTGCTTGTGTGAGACGATCGACAAATGAAGTGAAGGATTCTGAAGGACCTTGCTTTACCTCTGTGAACATACTTTCTGTGATTCCTGCTGGTGGAATTTGTACCATGGCATTTCTGGCTGCGTCCTTGATGTCTGTCAACACATCTCGAGGAAAAAACCTGGCTTGACGAGCTGCACTGTCAAGTGGTGGATCACCGGCCAGTTGTGCCACGGTGAAGCCTGCATTTGCTCCTCCCTGGTATTTGATTCTGTAATCATTTAGAATTTTTCTCCATTTTGCTTGTCAGACGATGAATTGTGAGTCACTCAGGATCATTGAAGCAAGGGATCAGAGGTCATATGGTGTTAAATCATAAATATTAAATGTCCCTTTCAAAAGTTGTTTGAAGTATGGAGACCCCAATCCATTATCACGAATGGCTTTCATCAGATCCCTGACGACTTCACGATCCAACCTCTTCCATCTTGGGTTTGCATCCTGTGCATCTTATGTCACTGGCATAGCTGTGCCCTTTGGACCCATTGAAAGTGTATCCCCTTTCAATGCATATTTCTTTATGTCTGTCCAGTCTGTTGGACGGAATTCTGGCTTGGCAGAAGCCTGTGCGGTGTCTGCCTCTGAAATTGTCTCCTTTGCTGCTTCATCTCTCTCAGGACCCACTTGTTTTGGAGGCTTCACTTCATTGAGTTTTGTTTCTTTCTGTTTCCCCTTCTTTCTCTTTTTCCTTCTCCCTTTCTTTTTTGCTCTCTTTCTCTCTTTCTTTCTCTCTCTCTTTCTCTCTCTCTTTTTCTCTTTCTTTCTGTCTTTCTTTCTCCCTTTGGAGAGGAATCAGAGTTTGCTGAGCATCCTCAAATTTTTCTGAAGCATCTGTCCCTGAAAGAAAAATCCAAGAGAAAGAAGATGTGGGATTGTGGCGAAATGCTGAAGCTGTTTCAGTGAACCTGTGAAAAAACTTGTTCATAAAGTCCTCAGATAACAAAAATGATGAAGATTGCCATGTGAACTCAAGTGCCTTTACTCTCCTGGCAGGAGTCTCCTCTGATGCTGTGATTCTGATTATATCTTCATCTGTGATTGACATCTCCTGGTCCTCATCAACAACATCATCATCCATCACCATCAGCAAAGGTTCTCTCGGCTTCTGTTTGAATCACTGTTCTGAAGAGGTTGATTTTTTATATGAAACTGGAAAAAAAAAAGGTGCAGCGTGGGTGTGTTCCCCCAAACCGATGCTTCGGTCGATGCGACTGATGATCTCCGTGCTCGCTGCCTCTCTGCCCCGTCCCTCGGTGATGACAGCACGCTGGCAAGTGTTCTCTGCAGGCTCAGAGTTCTCAAGTAACTTTTAAGTTCTGGAAAAGCCTGTAAAATCTGAAATATTTTCGGATGCGCGCCCATTCGCAACACCTCGGCAGCTGTCTCTGAATCACTCCGCACAAGCGGCTCAGGGTCATCGCTGCCCGTGGACGTGGTCGGGCTGTGTAGCGCCTGCGGTCTGAGGGTGGTACCCTTGAGACTCTCCCCGCCTCAGCTGCGCCCCATCCCTGCTCGCTCCGTCTCCGTCCACCCCGCCCCTGCCACTCTCGGCCCGGCGGTCTCTGGCGGGATATCCCGCCCTATCTCACGTTCAAGGTCCACCCCATCTCTTTCGTCATCAGAATCAGCCCCTCCCCAAAGAGGAATGTGCCCCGGCCTTTCCCCTGCCCTGCCGCGCCTGCACCTGGACCGGCCGCAAGGATTTCTGGGGCCTGTAGTATTCGGCTCAACATTTCCAGAATTGGCATTTCCCCCTCAGCGCTTCGCGTCATGATATTTTGAGCCGCGTTACTTCCTGTAGCTTGCGTCATCGGCGTGCACTGAGCCACCGTCCCGATTCTCGAGCCCTCCCCTGCCGTGGCCCCATCACCTGCGGACTGTTCTCGGCGATCCGCGCCTGTGTCTCCCGACGTGCCTTCCAATCGCGCCCCGTCGCGTCCCACAGCGCTTTCACGTGATAGGTTAGATTTGGTTCCCTGCACAGCCTCGGTTCCCCGCGCAGTTTCGCCCTCCCTCTGCGGTTCTGATGGCGCCTGCCCCTACTCTTTTGCGCCCCTGTCCTCTCCACTCGCACCCGGTTTTTCCACAGGAAGGGAAAGGAGCAATGGCGACTGAGGGGTTTGTCGGTGCGGGGACTCTGGGGGGTGAAAGGACTTTTAGGTGGACTTCTTCCCCCCTCCCCCCCCCCCCCCCCAAATGTGGGGTTTGTTCTGGGACTGCTTCAAAGAAAAGCATGTCTAGATCTTCCTGTTCTGTTGGATGGATCAGGAGCTTCATTTGTCTTGGAATTAATTTTGGGGCTTTTGACGAGCTTTCTGTTGGACCTTGAGATACATTTGTTCTTCCCACCCCCTTCCCCCCCAGACCCCCCTTCTCTTTCCCCTGGGGGATATGTTAACCTTGAAGTTAGCATGGCTATCTGTTCTGCCTCTGTGCTAACCTCCCTTTGCTTGCTTGGCAGGTCTCCAAACCTGGACGTTTCCCTGCTATTCTGTTATAACTTCTAACATAATTCTCCCCGCGGACAAAAGCTTTGCGGCAATTTTATCTTTTCTTGTGGCATTATCATAAAGTTTTCTGTTCACTTCCTGCCAAAAACTTGGCTCAAAAAGAGACTGGGTCTTACATTGTGAATAGTTACATTTGACCCATAACATTAAGGCTTGGAGCTCCTTATCTTTCAGGGCTATATTGTATTTTGATATTATTTCTTTTAGCTTTTCTAATATAATAATTTGCTCTTGTGATGTTGTCCCTCCCATGGGTGTGGTGTGTTCTGAATCTGACTGGTCTTACTAATCCAAAGGTTTGCTGCAGCTCTGGTCCAGTTTGTCTCAGAGATGTGCCGATGTCTGTCCAGCAGTTCTCAGGCCCTGGAAAACCGTCGTCTCGGACAAAGTGGAATGAGGTGTTCTTCTTTTGGCCAAACAGCTGTTTTTCTTCTCTAGAGTTGTTGGCTTGGCAGTTTGATCTTCTGGGAGCTTTTGATGTTTCTGCAGAGGTTTTGTGACCCTTTTCGGTGCTCCTTTTCAGGAGTGCCAGTCAGGGACGCCAGATGTTGCCCACCCAGGGACGCCAGTTGTCGGGGGGCTTCCCCGACATTCAGGTGGTTTCAGGGTCTTTTTCCCCCCTGCACAGCTTCGAGCTAAACCGAAGGAAGAGACAGAGTCTTCAGGTTTAGTTTTTTCAAGGTTGCATTTTTAATTTATTGTTTCTTATCTTACAAATTTCTCACAGTCCAACAAGATGTTTGCATCTGCATGGACCACTCACGTCTCCCCCCAAGCTGGGCTGTCCTTAATCTTTTATACTAATTACTACGTATTTGTTATTTACTATTTTTTACCAATGTCTATCACTATTACTAAAAAGGTCATCTTTACTCTGACCTAATACTCATTAACTACTTTGTATCATGTTACTACTGAAATGGAGTGAGAATGAAGGAGATGAAGAAGAAGGAGACAATGCCCCAAATTCTCCATTTTGTCCCCATTCACTCCAGTGCTATGAACCTAAAATTACTGGTTTTTCACTCTGTGATAAACTACTATTTTTTTCACACTCTTGTGGCCTGCAAACCCTCTCTCAGTTTAGGAAGTTTTTCCCATGGACTGAGATCAAAGCCAGTGTCTCTCTGAGCTCTGGGCTGGGGTCCCAGACAGCCCTGCCCAGGTCCCTAACTCTCCAGGGCAACCAAAGGAATGCCCTGAACTCCAACAAAGCAGTAAAATGCCAGTTGCTCTTTTGAGATATTAAAAAATATATAAGTTATAAACAAAGGAAGTAGCATGTTTAAAAATGTATTTGTGGGCTGCTTAGGCCATTAATAGCTTTACTGAAATCAAAAGTAAGGACACAAGAACCCAAAGCAGTTTCATTCTTAAATCCAAGTTAGGGAATACATACTATGGATCCATTTCCTTAATCCAAAAAATTGTAAAAGAGTGTTTTCACATTCCTGTTCTCCTCTCCTGAAAGCAAAGCAACCTTTCACAGAATCACAGAACATACTGAGTTGGAAAGGACCTATCAGGATCATTGAGTTAACTCCTGGCACTGCCCAGCACCATCCCTAAGTGTTATACCATGTGCCTGAGAGCATTGTCTAAATGCTTCTTTAACTCTCAGGCTTGGTGCTGTGACTACTTCTCAAGTTTATAACATTCTTTTCTGTGAGTCTATTATCTTCTAACTCTGATAAACTCACGCTCTTCTCTCTGTCACTTCTTGAAAGACTGTTTTATTTTTACAGCATGTCCTGTCCTTTATCTGTGTTTCCGTCCTCTCATTCTGCCTCTGCAAAACAAAAACAAAAACAAAACAAAACAAAAACCCCAAACAAACAAAACAAACAAAACAAACAAACAAACAAACAAAACAAAACAAAAAACCACCAAAGGATTAGGATTTGCCCTGGAAAGAATTTCTATTTCCAAGAAAAGAAGACCTTAAAAAAGCATGCTGCTTTTTTTCTTAAGTGGACAAGAACACAGGAACATGAAAAATTTATTTATGATGAAAGGAACAATAATAAGGAATAATTCTTTGAGAAAAGGAGAGTCATCTAATAAATATCAGTGTAATACTGAAGTGCAAGATGGAAACTGCACTATAGTCTCACTCCAGCAGAGTCTGAGCAAGGAAGTTGTTGATCATGGCTGCACATCACCCCCGCTGTTATAGGGAAATTTTCTATACATTTTCAGTTAAAATGCTGCTGTATTTGGCAGTTTGTAGGATTTGAATTTGTAGCTCAAATGTTATTTCAAAGCCCAAGTTCTGCAGACTTTACTCAGGCAAAAACACTATCTACATCTACCTGTCAAAACACTTGAAATTTGACCACAAAATACAGTAACAAAGAATTGGTGTAATAATGGGTATTAAGACAGGGAACTACGTTAACTTACTAAGTGCTTCTTAGTTGCTTGGCTAAATGAAATAACTACAATTATTATTCTAGCTCTCAAATTAGAAGTCTCATGATCATAGACTAATTCCTGTTAACACATTCCATTATGGGGTACTGCGGGAAGTTCTATTAAAACAAATGATCTACGACAAAATTAAGTCAAACGAGACAGTATTGTATCTGAGAACAGTTTATTGGTAACAAACAAACAAACAAACAAACAAA
>JAIXNV010000025.1:8561058-8578483 GCA_020917445.1 Riparia riparia | reverse complement strand
AGCGATAGGGAGGGAGAGTACGTGAGGGAGAGCGAGGGCCAGCGAGGACAGAAGAGCCAAAAGGCAAGCTGGGGCCAGGGCAAAAAGGACAGGAAACAGGCCAGGACCAGAGTAAGAAGCAGACAGAAGCCAAACCAAAAAGCGAAAGCCAAAAAGATCTCAAAGCTTGTGAGTCAGTTACTTTTTACTCCCCCTGTCTCCTCCCAAGGTCTGCCTGCTGTCTGGAGATCATTGGCCCAGGCCGATGTCCTACTGCAGTCCATGGGCGGAGACCTTTTTCTATCTGGTTGGAGTGATGTGTGGAGAGAAGACTCTACAACTCACAGAGTGGTTATGAGAGTAGGTATGAATTTATTCAGCGCTGAGGTGCATGGGGATAACTCCTCAAAGACATGCACACCTGGGAGCTTTGTTTCTCCCTTTTTATCTCTGCAAACTGGGGTTATACGATACGCCTAATAAATATTCATTTTCTAACCCCGCCTGTCCTTGCTTCGTATTAAAATTAGTTCCATGCGTATTTGCGGCTGCGCACTGCACCTTATTGATCATTCTGGTGGTCATTGGAGGTCTTTGGGGATGAAGCACATAGTCATCCTCCCAGTTGAACTTTTCACCTTGTCTCCTTGCGCATGCTCTTTTGTTCTTTTGGCCATCTTCCAAACTTCTATATCGTGTTTCCCCAGTTTTGAGGCCTGAAGAATGAGTGGATAATCAATACCAGGTGAGCATAACAGTGACCAGAGCCCCAAAGAAGGAATTTAGGAGACCCATTGAGGCCAGAGAAAGAAGATTGATTTGCTGGGGGATTTTAAAGCTAATATGTAACAGACTGGTGCTTTTAAGGAATAGTTCTCTGTTAATACAGTGTGCTATTGGCCGAATGCCAGGCACCCTTGCTTTATTTTCTCTCTCTCAGGAGAACCCCTCTGGAGGGTATAGTGTCCCTAGTGATCTCCTGCTGCCTGCCTGTCCCATGTCAGACATGAACTGGTTGCCAGGCAAAGTCTCCCTAGAGACAAGGCTTCCTCCATCTTCTCCTATTCCTCTCCTGCAAGTCGACATGTGCAAGCCTTCCCCCACATGCCTCAGACAAACAGTATTGAGACAAAAATCAATATTAAATTTGCTCCTCACGGTTATTTTATGAATTACCTAACTCTTAACACCCAAGTTTAACTGAAATTATTGCCAGGAAGTAATCCATATCCTGATGCTGGAGTTTTAGGTCCAAACAAAGTGCTAATAGAAAATGTCTTGGTAAGGTTTTAACTATATGCAAACATATATTGCTACAGAACTACTAAGCTATGATAGTCTGTAACTTTTTATATTTAATTTCAAAATATTATAGTCCCTTCGCTCTCAATCAAGAATAAAGTATTTTTCCCTTTTAAAACAGTCTTTAAGTGTCTTAATGTTCAGGATATGCATAATACAAAGCAATGTACCAGTTTTCTTTTACCTTTACTCTCTTGTAATGCTCTCAGTTTTCTAATATTATTGGAAAAAACCCCACAGTGTTGATTTGCCCTTATTTTTTGTATTCAAGATTAGATTGTGCTATGGGTTTTCCTGCACTGGGATGCATGCTTAGTCTGAAAACAATCTCAAAATGAGCATATGTAGTGTTCACATTCCTAAATTATTCCACCTTTCTTCCTGTTACCTGTTTTCACCTAAGTCTGCTATTAGTGGCAATAATTTACTACCTGAAGGCCTTGGTAATATTGAGGTCCTGCCCTCTATTTTTTTATTAGCTTTCTTTGGAGGTCATAAAGCATTGAAGGAGAGGCTGGAACAATTCAAGTGTATTGGTGCCTGTACAAATCCACTAACTTTGGCTTTTGTGAGCGCATGACCCTTAGTCATTTCTGTAAAACCAGTTAAATGACTTTGTTTCCTCCTCATTTGTACAAGTCTTTGTTCTTCTCTGAAAGCCATTTTGATTCTATTTTGTTAATGGAATGCAAGGACAACATATACCCTCTGAGCCACAAGAAAAATCTTTCTCACTTTGGAATAGTGCCCACGCAACACATTTGTATTGATTTTGTGATGTATAATAACGATTGATAGATGCCATATTCACATTTCCGCCCTGTTTTTTGTGTTGGTGTGTTTTGTTTTGTTTTTTTTTTAAATTTTATTTTATTATTGTGTGGTTTAAAATTTATGTTCAAAATTAGTATGGCAAGTTTCTTTAGCTCAAGGCAAGGAGAGAGTATCCTAGCTGAAATTTGTAACTGCTAAAAATTGACATAAAATATTTTTCAGTGTATCTGTCAATTGAAGTTCAACACTATTTACCTACGAAATGAAAATCATTGGTCAGGCATGGTGAAAGCTGGTTGTAAGTTTGAAATACTTAAAAAAAACCACCTGTGTTTCTATAGTTCAATGTATTTTTATGGAATATAGAATAGCCCATCAAAATATATGTATATAGTATGTATATATGTGTGTATATAGTAGAGACCATTCAATATATGTGTATTGAAAGGTCTCTACTTTAATGACCTTATTTTCAGCTCAGCCTAGTCAATTTGCAAATACTAATTAATGGAAAAAAGTCATCATGAAATAGTGATGTTGGCAGTTCTGAGGACAATTTCCATTACAGTTTAAGTTCTATTACTCTTACAGTTAATAATAAGTTATTATCCTTCTAAGGCTTGTGTAGGAATCACCAAAACTCTACTTGGTATTAGTACAGATTCCTAACAAGTGAGTCAAAACTGCATCATTTGTGTTGAAATGCAGTCAGATTCTTTGCAACAGCTGTAATCAGTCACATAACACATGAGCTTCTTGGGCACATCATGCTTGTGGATTTCCATCCATGGGAGGGGTTTGTTTGTCAGTCAGAGAATGCTGAGAGAGCATGGCTCATATCATACTGAGACCAGCTTATATTATTTTTCAGTGGTTCTGGAAATCAGATGCCCCCAGCAGCTGGAGAAGAACCAACTGCCTCACATCTTCAAAAAACATGAGAAATACAGACCAGTCTGCCTCTCCATGGTCCCTGGGAAAATTGTAGTTTGTCTTCTTGGAGCACATTTTTGAGCACTTGAAAGACATAGTCACTAGGAGGGGTCAGCATGGATTCATCAAGAATAAATGGTACTGATCCAATATGATTGTCTTCTAGGCTAACTGGGTGGGATTTGTGGAAGAGAAGGCCCCAGTGGATGCCATTTTCCTCAACATTCACAAGGCTATTGACACTCTCCCACCTTATTCTTGTAGTGTTGTGGTCTGGATAGATGGATGATTGGAAAAGTGAAAAATGAATTTAATGAGTACAATAAGAGCTGTTGGAGCCCAGTCAATCTAAGTTGAAGCTGGTTATGGCTATATATGAATTTGGGAATGCCAGCCAGAAATGAATGGGGTTTAGGAGGGCATGGGAAGACCTGATAAAATAAATAGAAGCTAAACTATCCTGGATCAAAGATAAAAATTTTGCAAACTTCCAGTCAGTGTAGTATTTTCCATTCTCCAGCAAAAAGGAAAAAGATCAAAATAAGCCCTTGTCCTTGAGGTGACTTTTTCACATTATGCCAAGTAACTGATTCTACTGGAATGATAACATCAGCGAGAATTTGACATCATGGTTGCTTAATTCTGGCAACATAGAACAAACTGCAAGCTTCCACTGTACATTGTGATAACTGTGGTTTAAGTGTGAGATATAGTTTTTAGGGACAAATTCCCCACATCAAATAAATTTGCCTTGGCACTACATCTCAGTAAAAACAATGGGGCCATTTTTGTAGGGTAGGGCAGTTGACTGAAGTAAAATATTGCAAAGAGAACAAGCTTCTTCCTGTACCCTTAGTTATTACAATGATGAATCCCTAGCATGGTGTGCCATTTTTCAAAACTTTACAGAAATTCATAGATTTTTATGAAGAGAACTAGAGCCATTCTTCAGCTCTGCCCTGTCTGGTCAGGGGTGCATCCAGAGTATCCATGTTCTGGCTTTTCCCCAGGGACGATCAAAATAGGGGAAGTGGGTTGGGGAAAAAGGGCATCCTCTGCTGGAGAAGTTGCAAACAAAAAATATGGTATGGGAGGAAACATTCTGATTTAAAGTGAATAGGAAGAGTCATTAGATTAAGGGCTCATTCCTTTATTCATATGCATTTCAGATTATCAGAAAAATAATGTTTGCCTAATGCTGATGAACTTTAAGTTTGCAAAAATGACCCTTTTGTACACAGAAGAGGTAATTGCATATAAGAAGCAGACAGTCTAAACTGTCTGTTTATTAGTAATTATTAGTAATTACCTGTTTTATGCATGTAATTGTACCACCAAATCCAAATGAAATTTGATTCTATTGATGAAGGATAATTAACAGCTGAATTTCTATCCTTTACGGCCTTTTGTTGCAGTGTCCTCTGCGCCGGGTAGGCGCTGGCCAGAGGCTAGCCCAGATCACACACTGCGGCTAACACGCTTAGGTCGGGGTTGCAGGCTGGGCAAGCAACCTCCTCCCTGTGGGGTCTTGGTTCCCCCACACCAGCGACAGGGCCAGATGAAGTCACGACTACGGTGACAGAGAAAGGGTTGACTCTTTCAAGGAGGGTTGAAAGATGGTTTATTTAGTGGAGTCTGGCAAGGAGCTCCACCTCAGACAACTGCTGCTTGAAGAGAGCCCCGAACAAAACTTTGCAACGACTTATAAACAGGGGAGGATCAAGGGGTGGCGACAACGGGTCAGCCAATAAGGGAACATGGGGGTGTAACAGGGTGTCAACTCCTGAACCTTGATCCAATCACAAGAAGGGGGTAGGGGATTTCCCAGGCACCAGCCTATCACTCGATGTCCTCCCTGGATCTTTCCAGAAACCAGGGAAGGGCCCTGAAGTGACAGACAGGGCGCCCAAGAGGAGAGAGAGTGGATTGACAGGGACAGGTGGGGGAGGGGGATGATTGACAGAAAATGATCTGTTACATTACAGACCCTCAGGGGAGGAACCATTACATAAAACAGGGGGTACAGTGGAACAAACCATTACATACAACTTCTTATAAATCCTATAAAAAGTTTACAGAAAATGCTTAAAGAGATAACAAAATGATCTTTCACACCACCACAGCCTTTAAAGGTTGTCTGCAGCTGAATGAGACTCCTTTTAGGCAGCTGCCTTTAAATGTAGCCTGCCTTTTTCTGTTATATTACCTTAGTCTCCTAAGATGACATTACAAAAAGTAAGAGTTTCTTTGCTCTACTTAAGTGCAAGTTCAGCTGTTTTGTAGAACTGCAGAGGAAGGGACAAATTTTAATAATTATTTTTTTATACTTAATATGTGTCCTTTGCAAATGCTATTTATATTCTGAAATTAGTGGTGGTGATGGAGAGTTTTTTCTGATCTTTTTTTCAAAAAAACAGTTAAGTGTTTTGTTCTTGTTTTGTGTTGTTTTGTTTTGGTGTATGTGTAGCTATGTAACATCTACCTTTAAAGCAATGAAAGCTTTAAATGTATTGCCATCCTTAACCAAAACATTTCAAAATTATTCTCTCTGCTGGAGCGAACATCAGATGATAAAAAAGTTACTGGGGTGTGAAAAACGCCAATCACTTGTTTTTAAAATTTTGAAAGTTTAATAGTAAATAAGATGGTTATAAAAATAGAATTAGAGTGAAAAGTGAACAATTAGGGTTAGGACAATACGACAGACGTCTGGGTGCCTCCCCGAGCAAAAAAGCTCCAGAGAAGGACCCCTGTTAACAAAAGCAATAGCCTGTTGAATATTCATACATTTCATACATGATGCGTAAATTCCATTCAAACAAAGAATTGCCTCTGGTTAGTATCGCTTTTCTCCTTTAATCTCTATGGCGTCCTCAGGGCTGAGCAAGGCAGGAGAAGTTGGTCTCTTCTGATAAGGAAGTAGTAAATTCTTTTTTCTCTGAAAGATTTACGTTTTCCTGTTGTTGGTACATAAAAACTACATTTTAACTACAAAACTACATTTACCATACTACCAAAATATTAATACAACATTAACAATCCATGCAACACAATACATACAGTAAATATCTTGCATAGAGCCATATAATATGCACTTTTCACACAAATAAAACCCACACTATTTACTTTATCATATGGTCTTCCTTGCACCTTAATTTGGTTGGAGGCATTTCTAATAACTTTAAAAAACAGATCTTAACATTTATTTTGGTGCAGAAAGAAGGGTAATATTCTCTGACCAAAGTGCCTTTGACAATAGTATGACCTCCTCTGAGGGGATTATGTCATATGGTTTCCTTCTGTAGGAAAACTTTATAAGAAACAAAGCAAGGTACCTTTCTACCTTTCTGACCTTTCTCTGGCCCTTCTGTTTGCTTTTTAAGTAAAATGCACATTGTAACTTTGTGAAATAATAGGAACTCTCAAGGCATAAGGAGTAGAACATTGGAAAATATTTTAAATGGTGTGCTCCAACCTGTGTTTGTAACTCTGTAGAAAAGTAATTTTGGTAGAGGAGGTGTCTTCCCAGGGTGAGGAGTGAGATTTTGAACATTAGCTGTATTTTTATACAGGGAATCCTCTGGGAAAGATTCACTCTGATTTTTGTGGTATAGGCAACTCCTAGGAATTCCAGTGCAGCCTTCTCTGAGAGGGTTGTGGAGATTATAGTCAACTCCTGGGGACTTTGATGTAGCCTTGTCTGAGGGGCTCTGGAGGCAGAGGTCTCTTCTGCAAGGATCCACACTTTTGGGAATTCTGATGCAGATGTATCTGAGCAAGTTGTGGAGGTTGTAGCAAATGGATTTTTGGGATTTAAATCCTTTGCTTTGTTGTGAAGAGCTAGAATTGGCAGGGTCAAGTCCTGATGCCAATTCTGCAGCTGCTGCCTTGAGGGGACGGTGTTGTCCCTATACAGAAACTTTAGGGGAAAATGACTGTCACGGGTGGCCAGTGTAAAGAAAATATATTGTTGTCCTTCCTTGGTTAATTTGTTAGTTGCCTCTCTACTCCTGGGGTGGACTTGGTACAAAATAAACTGGGACAGGGAGCTATTAGTTACTAAAAAAATGATTAAGTGATTGGTTGCTAAAAAGGTTCAAGCAGAAGCATTGCTTGCCACTGAAATTTATCACGTCCAAAAGGAAAACCACTGTAGTTAAAAAAAAAAAAAAAAAAAAAAAGGAAACTCAAACTGATAAGGTTAAAAAAGTAGAAGCCTACTAAAAGAAAGGCAACTCAAATGCCTAAACCACTCCCTAATTCACAGTCTGGCAATTCTTGTAAAACTTTAAAAAGTAGTCTCACTTTCTCCACCAAATATGAAATCAGTTGGAGGAGACCCCACTGAAAAACTGTAGGAGACAACAAAAGTGGTGCAACAAGCACTTAATAGAAAAAAAGGTGAAACTCCACCTAAATAAGTTAATGTAATTAATAACTTATTTCACTCAGGCATGTTTTGCCAGGGAAGTTGGGTTTTTTTCTTTTTTCTAGGAGTGTCATTGAAGACTGCATTGAAGACAAGGAAAATTAATTTGGGAGCAGAAAAACTGCAAGCAGCAAATTCACTCCTAGATGTGATAACCATTTATTTACTTAGACTCTGCCACTTTGTGTTAGCTACCATAAGTTTTGCTTCTTTTTAATAATTAGTCTATATAGAAATCTACCAACACATGAGATGGAACTGTCTGAAAATAAATGAAATTTAAATTGTCACAATAATTGCTTGTATAGTCAGTTTGTTAGTGTTTGTAATTTTTTTGTGTCTACATTGCAAGTGACTTGCTGGGAAATCAAATATTAGTAGAAGTATTCTAAATATTAGGTTTGACTTTTTGTCTAACTTGTTTTATCTTTTTACTGAAAAATTGTGTGGGAATAGGTTTTATGGGAGTATAATTTGTACAATTTTATCCTGAGAGTTGATAAAAGAATTTACACATATTTGAAATCATAAAAATATGTACTAACCTTCCCAGTTCTGCCTCAGAAGGCTTTAGAATTATTTTGATTGGGCTAATTTTTTTGGAGTTACTAATTAGAATCTTATAAAAATATAGAAATGTTACATGAAAAACAGTAGTCCCCCTTCTTAAACCAGGAGGAATAACTATGTACTGCAAAGAAAATATGAATAAAATATAAAAAAGCCTTCTACCAAATCTCAGCCACATATCCCTAATGTACTCTTGAGTTTCCTACGTCCTAGAACAACATTTTAATTTCACCTTGCTTCTTTTATTGATGTTAATCAGTGTGGTGACTATAGCACATTCTGCACTGCATATGCTTCTTAGGTGTAGGTGCATGCCACATGACTGAGAGACCAGTCTTCAATGGAGGGGTGCAAAAAGTAGTCCAAGCAAGAAATCAAAGTGAAAGGAAGTTGAAGACCGAGTTGAAGCTGAAGTTGAAGCTGAAGCTGAAGTTGTTTATTTTCCTCTCAGTTCCGTTTCATACACTGTTGCAGATCCAAGCAGTTGCAGCTCTAATCAGTCCCATCCTTAAGCAAGAATTTCCTACAGGATCAGCCTCCCGTTTGCCTTATTTGGCAGCCTTACAAAAGTACATAATTTCAAACATCTTGATATCTCCATATGCTGTACTTTCCCAGTTCTTTTCATATTTGTGGTCACTTATCCCATGGCCTGTGTCCCACCAATGCCAGGATATCTTGATCCAAAAGTTCCACTGTGCTTTTTGTTCTGTCTCTCTCATCTGTTCTCCCATTGGTGCAGAAGGTGATTGAGGGCAATTTGCTCACTAAAATTCAAAAGGAAAGAGATACTTGGGATAATATAACTAAGTTTAAAAGGGAATTAATTTTATTTTTAATCCCACAAATAATGAAACCACAGTTTCTGTTCTGTGTCAAGATTAAATTACAGCAGTGCTATAACTGGTCTCCTGGAAAACACAGCATAGCCCAAATGTGATGAGAATCCTTTGTATGAAAATTTTTTGGGGATCTTTCACCCCCAAAGCTTATCTGCTAAACCAGGCCTGAATAGCTTGCATTGTGGTGAGTTATCTCAGCTGAAAACATCCTTAGCCAGCAATAGACATCCTGCTTTGGATGCATGGGAAAAGATAAAATAAGGATGGGGTAACAACCTTAAAATGAAAAAAGGTAGGCTTAGATTAGGAAGAAATCATTTAGTATGAGGGTGGTGAGGAGCTGGCACAGGTTGCCCAGAGAAGCTGTGGATACCACATCACTAGAAGTGTTTAATGCCAGGCTGGATGGGCCTTTGAGAGAGCTCATTAAGTGGAAGGTGTCCTGACCATGGCCAAGGGGTTGGAAATGATCTTTAAAGTCTCTTCCAATTCAAACCATTCTGTGATTCTATACCCAATGAAATTTGCTCTGTCTACCCCATTAAACAGGTATTTAATCTTCCAGATACACTGGGAGAAAAAAATTCTCTGTGAAGCATGACATGTACAGAGCTAAACTGCAAACAGGCTGAAAGTGAAAAATAGGTGACCTAAGAGTATTGCAGAGGACTAGTTACTAAATATGTCAAGCAACAGCAATGCGGGGAAAAGCTACGTTCTTATGGGAGCAGTAAGCAGCACTCTTGGAACAGCAAAGACAGGAGAGAAGTTAGTAAATCAGTAAGAGCTAGCCACTGGGAATATGAAATTATTCCCATATTTCCCAGGAAATTTAATGCTGAATTACAACATGTTGAACCCCTGTGTCATGGAACAAGGAGGGCCAGCTGCCTTGCAAGGGGTGGAGAGCCAGGAGCAGGTCATGGCAACAATATAGGCAGAGACAGTGGCTCGGCTCTGTCTGCAGCTACCCCACAGTTATTCCTACCTGGGAATCTCTCTCCAAGGTTACTAGTGGGAAGGGGCAGCCGTCACTATCAATTCCTGCTGTATGACCCTCAGCTGCAACAGTTAAACCTTTAGAAGAGAGGGTACACTCAGGGCCGTGACAATTCCTGTGAAACTCACATATAACGGTTCCAACCAGTCTGATGTCAATTGCATAAATAAGGTACCAAGAACAAAAAAGTGATCAGAAGTGCTACAGGTTGAGTATTCACTTCTACATTTCCTAATTATCAGCTGATCTTTTTTTTGCTAATTATCACAGAGCTACTTTCTGCCTTCCACAGATGAGTTTGGCAATCCTCACCTGTAATATGTCTTGAGAAAAAGACAAAAGAAAGTCTTCAAAAAGTTTGAAAATGTATTCATGGAAGTGCAGAAGAACTGTTTAGACTTCATCCTACATGAACTGAATAAAAAAATCTTGCTTCGGCTACTCTGAAACATTCAAAACCTCACTTAGACATGGAAGTTAAAGAGTACTTGAGTTTTTGAATATAAATTTCCACCTGTTCACTACCAGATGTCATCATCCTCTGTGATGTTAAAGTAGGTTTGTTCACAGCAATATATGTTCAACATGTGAATTTTATATGCAAAACAGCAGAGCTTTAAGTATTTTGATGTTCAAATTTTACCTAGCAATTTATTTTCTTTTTCCATATTTCTAATCCTAATAAATAGTACCACAACTCTTTTTTTAGGTATATTATACTAGGTATGGTATGTGACTAAAATGTGCAAACATATGCAAAATGTACAAAGCATTTCTATGTTTAAAAATATCTCTGGAAACTTAAGAAGCAGTTGTACTTCTTTTACTTCCATAGTGGTGGGTTGTCTCACCAGTTTTGCCCTGCGTATAGCCTTTGAGGAGCCTCTCTCCTCCAGGTGACTGAAATATCTCTTTGTTAAACTTCAAACACAATAGTTTAATGATGAGGGTTGAAGTCTAAATGTAGAGTAGCTGATGCACTGAAACATAACTAAGTTAATGTCAGATGTCCTGTGTTGAACAGGGACAGTGGTAAATGCCACTATTTCCGACTTCTTTAGAGTATGATACATGTGGGAAAATATAATTTAAGAGTTATGATGATCTCTTAGTACAGTTCTGTAAGCACACCTAATTCTTTCCTAATAAAGCAAAACTAAAATCTGGAGAATCATACTGAGATTACAAAGGCTTTGAAGAACCTTCCTGAACTGAGTAATGAGCTGTATTGATCCTGGCTGGAAGGCTGTTGTACAGGGCAGTTACTGAGCACACAGCTGTTAATCTGAGAAGGCACAGGCAAGTGCTACACCCATCACTGCATGTACAGCTTCTCATTCACGCCTCTATTGTGCTCTGAATCCCCCTTGGCCATAGGATGAAAACAACTAGTTACAGTAGAGGAGATTTAGGCAGTTCCCACTTGTAATCACCCAAACCCCCTTGGCTTTATCTGAGAGTGAAGGTGTTTTCATGAAAGTTGTGATGGGGGTTTTTTTGTTTGTTTGTTTGGTTTTTCTCTTTTTTTGTTGTTGTTGTTGGTGGTGGTGGTGGTGGTGGTTTTTGGGTTTTTTTTTTTTTTGTTGTTGTTGTTGTTTTTTTTTCCCTAGCAATAGAAAATATGTATTGGATTGTTCTCGTCTAATAAAATCCTGCAAGATCTCTAGAGACTATAATGCTCAAGAATGTCTTAATAGAAAGCATCTATATATTGTGCCATTCCCTGAAAGGACATCTCTGTGATGCTGCAAAACTTAATTTCCAGCACCTGGAAGACCCTAAGATTATTTTTTCTCCTAATGTTAGCTTAATAACCTGGCTTTTTAAAACAATTCAATATCGAGCCAGAGTACATTTCTTCCTATAATCATAACACCACTGTATATACAGACATATGGCATTAAGATCCATAATTCTAACTCAGTCCATTATGAATGGGGTTCAGCCCCGCCCCCCCCCCCCCCCCCGCTTGAAGCTGAATCCTAAAAGCTTAACATCCTAAAAGCTGGATGGCCTTCCCTGAGATGTAACTTATTAGGTTTGATATAACGGGTCCAAATCCACATGACCTTGGTTATAAATTATTCCAAAAGCAGTTTAAATGTTACTTCACTCCATTGGAAACTTGTTTTTCCAAGATGCAGTCATATGGAAACTTCCAGTGTCTTCACACAAGCTCTGTAGATTTACTCTACTTTGTCTAATGCATTACCTGGTACAACGCTTAAGCAAAATCAAGTATTGAAAATCTATTAGAAGAAACAAATAGCAATTAATAACACACAAGTTAGAATGTCATATTCAACATCTAAATGAGTTTGTGCTTATTTCCAGCTGATATTGCCTGACCTCTGTTTATCTCGGATTATTACTTACCCTGTAATTTTGAACTCTGAAATTAAATCATAAAAGTATTTTCAATTATAAAAGGTAGCAAGCAAGCACATAGCTTCTTGGTGCAATGATTTTTGCACTGAAGCTGTTGTTCCCTAAAATGTTATTTAGTGCTTTTTACAGCAGTCACTTCCTATTATAATTCTATTATGCCATGCATAATGTAAAGTGCATGCCTTCAGACTTCCACATTCAGTTCAGTATCAAGTCACAACTTACCACTAAATGACAGATAGATTATTTATGTTTTAACATAAATCACAAGTGTAACAAATAAAGATTTCAACATGCTTTTGTTAGCAACTTCACATGCAAAATATTTCTACCCATTTGATGAACTTCAGCTATTTCAGACACAGCAGCCTGAAAGCTCTTTTGGCATGTCATTTCAAATAGGCATGACCCCCCAGCAAGGCTGAAAGCCTCCAATGGCAAAAAGATGAGTGTATTTTTTGAACTCTGTGCACTCACACAACAGTAATTTCAGCTCTATTTTTTTTTTTTTTCATTTGCACCAGAGAAGATAAAGCTTACTGATGCTTATGAGTGCTTCTCATAAGCATCAGTATGGGTTCTCATATATTATCAAAGAAAATGTTGAATTCAACTTATTTATTAGAAAAACCAACAGGTACTTCTCATCTTCTTATTTACATACATGCAGTTTAATAGCTTGTAGCTTTCTGTGAGTAACTTTAGGTCACTTTACTATTACTGCACACATCTTCATTTCCTCTTGTAAAGTTATATTCTATCTAAAGTTATATTCTTTTCTCTGATTTCTCCTCATAATTCACCTGCCATGACTTCTTAAAAACTCATGGCTGCAGAAATTCCCATCCATCTCATTTAACATTTTGAGCTAACCTAAAGGTTTAGCTAACCTTTTTAATGAGCTGCTCTGCTTTGGCCAACACCTTCAATTCCTTGATGATTTAAATTAACTGTTCTAAGAGTCCATGAAACATGGCAACATGAAACTTCACTTTTCTAACTCTATCCCCAAAATTTTCTTATTTTATTATTTGCCATTTACCCATAAGCTTTTTCAGGCCTTCAACCATCCTTTCTTTTGTATATTTATTTCTAACATTAATAAAAGATTTTGAGTTTAGTATGATCCTTTGTTAGCTACATATTTCATATTTCTGACCTCTCTGTCCATGCTTGAGCTATGCTTTTTTATTAATTCCTGGTACAAAATACTGATTTCATGACATCCTTGTTTTCCTCCCTCTCACTGAGTTACTTGTTTGATTAAACAATCTGGCAGGTCTCTGTTATAGATAAACACTTAATGATTTATTGCTGAATTAGGGTTATTTTCCTTTAAGTCTTTATTATACACTCTCACAAGGATCTAACAAATAAACTGCAGTAGGTTTAGCTGAGTAAGCTTAAGATTTTACCAGCTCTAAAATGTCCTGTTACCTGTGTGAGAATGAAATAATATGGTGTGAATTTCAGTTGCCACCATTTGCCATCTCCTTTCATACTACTAGCAAAGCTGGTTGAAGCTGACACTAAAACAGGTCCCACTTCTGTCACCTATGGTTTGTGGCGTTTATAAAAAAATAAGTGTTTTGAGAACTGAGAATCTCAAACTTCTGCAGTTTACCTCTCAGAACCTTTGAAATTTGAGTATCTCTTTAGGCTTATCTTCCCACTGGAATTTATTCCCAGCATCTCAATTCCTAGTTTAGCTGATGTTTTATTTGGAGGTTTTATTTAGTTTCTCACTTCAACTTCTGACAGTCTTCATTTCATGTAGGTCCATTGGATCCTTCTGATGCCTGTCACATTCAACCCAAAAGCCTAAGGGACTGCATTGTTCTATGGATTTCCTTCACATTCTGACACAAGTTTGCTCTTACCATATTCCAGAATTAATGCCTTTTTTCCTATCCTTTCCAAATTAAATTCCACATTATCAAATTCCACATTCTAATTCCTAAAAAAAGGCAAACCAATCAACCCAAACCCTGTCCCTCTCCTTTCAAGTACATAATATTGTCAAAAATTCAGCTTCTTTCTAGCTTTTGTTGGTTGGCTTTGCTGGTTTGTTTTGTTGGGGTTTTTTGTTTGTTTTGGTTTGTTTTTTTCTCCTTCCTCTAGACAGCTTTAAAAGTCTGAATACCATCTGAGATACGTGCTCAGGCAAATCTCCCAATGTGCAACATAGGAGTTCCTTGTCTATTCCTTACTCTTTATGTCCCTTCTGAGAAAAATATGCACTGCTATTTTCTTGTAAAAAGCACAGTGAGTATTGTTATAGAAGAACATGAACATACAAAAACAAAAAGCACTCTGTTCTAATCTGTATCTGCCTCAAAAGTAATTATGTGTCCATGCAGCCCAAAGGTGGTCTGCACATCTAAAGCCATGTATTTTCAGTGCATTACCGTATGTACCAAAAGGTTACACAATTGAAGAATGGAGTGAGAGCCACAGATAAAACTTGCATCCCTGTTTATCTTAGGCTAAAGTTAAATCAAATTTGTATATTTTCATTATGTACCTTACAGCAAGTCTATAACCGTATCACACATAGATATCTGACGCTTGAGAAAACTGAAATTTTACTTTGTTAATAGCACCCTTTCTTTTTGAAATATCTTCACTTTGCAGCACTGATTTAGGATTCATTTCTTTCAGCTTTTTTTCATATTGAGTAATGTTTCAGCACAGAAATAAACCCACTGCTATGCTGCTCAATGCCAGGGAAGAAAATGAGTCATACAGATTAACATGAACCAACAAACATTTTAATTCTTCAACTGTAATTGCTGATTTTCAGTCTCACAAAGGTTTTACCTTATCAAGAAATGTCTGTTGTTCATGAATATCAACAAATAAATATATTTGAAAAAAATACAATGATTGTGTGGACATGCATCAATTCTCTCCCAGAATGGAATTAGATTAGATTTGTTTGTTCAGCTTCATTTGTATCAAGAAGCAGGAAAGCATTCACTGTGGAAATGTGTTCACTAATATTATTAATTTGAAAAAAATTGTTTTTTCCACTGCTAGATGTCTCCTAACATCAGGATTTTTTTTTTTTTTTTTTTTTAAATGTAGGCATGCATATGATGGTTAAGGAGGACAGAAACATTTCTTCCAATTCAACTGTTGTAGCCCTTTTTGTGGCAGGTTGTATTCTGCCACTTATTACATGGGATTTGATTAAGATTCCAATGACAATCTCATTTCTTTATTTCTAATCTAACATTTAAAGATAGATTTTATCCATATATTCAGTTTGACTGAGAAAAAAACAAGAGGATTTTTAGACGCAATGTGAATGACACCAAATACAATATAATTTTGCTGATTCTGAAGTATATACTTACATACACTAATTCAGCTACCAAAGAATTTTTCAATTTTTGATTTTAAAAAATGCATCCAGAATTCTTCCCTCTACATTACACTAGTTTTACAGGACTGTAGGAATGCATTTCCACACCTGAGCAGGTGCTTCTATACGAGGGAAAAAGTTTCAGCTTACCTTGGAACATGTAAGGAAGTTAAACTAGAATTTTCCACAGCCTTCTCATTGTAATTGGCTCAGTGCCAGCACAGGAGCACTGACTGAGTTTTAGAAGTGTACCTCAAAGCCTGTTGCCAATTTCATTTGGCTCAGTGCCAAATAATCCACCTAAACCATTAGGCGCTAAAGGGACTACACAAAGAGTTCAATTGCTTTTTTGGGACTGCCTTACCAGTGTCAGAGTGCTCTCTACACTGCGTTCAACTTAGATTTCTTTGTTTAATAATGTTTATTATTTTCTTCTTTTATTAAAACCTTTTATTTTACAAAGCATGTCCAGGGACATTGTCTTGCTATTATTAAGCCATTCTGAAAAGTGCTGGACACCCTCAGAGACTTGAAAAATCTTCACGTGTCTCATTCCACTCTGAGTATGTGCCAAGATTTTATCACAGGACTTTGCAGTCCCTCTCCATGTGCCTTAAAATACAATGCAGAGTCTCAGAAAATCTTATCCAAACTTAATGTCATTTGCTCTGAATTCTGGTAAGATTTAAGAATACCAACAGAGAATTTAAAAAGGCCTAAAACATGTCTTTGTTACTTGAAAGGTTTATTTTTATACAACATCACTATAATTAGGAAACCTAAATGCCATATTGTCAACAACAGTTCTACTACTAAATAAAATGTGAAAGAGAAACTCCTCACCACATGGGACATGTCTTTCAGTGAGCTGGGATTGTGTTTTAGTGTTCTTTTTTTTTGTTTTGTTTGTAATTTGATTTATTTAATGCAAATATATATCTTCTTGGGAACTCAGAACAGTCTCTTTTGGTTTCTCTCTCTCAAATGTCTCATTTCTTTATCCTCATTCAGCAAAACAGAGATTAGGGAATGTATTTAAAACCTGAGACTAAGAGAGGATAATAAAATTTAAGAATATTTATGTAATCTCCATATAAGTAGATAATTTTGTTAGAAACACTTCCCCAAGGAAAAAACAGAAAATAGTTTCAGACAAAATCTATAAAAGGCATCAGTAGCTACATGACTTTCACTTAATTGCTGCCCTTCTAGAAAGTGATAGTGCATATGGCAGTCACCAGCTCTCTTACTTCCATGAAAACTAACAATCACTCTCATTAGAAGTTCATCACTAGTTTTCACAATTATTATTTGCTTAATAAAATAAAGCCAGCTAAAATATTCTGTAGAGCCAGGGATGGAAAAGAAATTAGAATCAGGAACCCAAACAAAAATTATAAATAATTGAAGCACATTTTAGGCATAAAAGAACAAGTTAAATTAATACCTTTTCATATAAAATGCATAAACAAATAATAATTTATTGTTCATTTTTCACAGAGGGAAAATGATGGAAGTGTCACTCCTGAAAACACATTTCCAGTCAACATGAAAGAATAAAGAGAAAATTTTGCCACAAAGAAGCTCCTTATATTCAGTTATTCTTTTCAACAGCGTAACTGTTGAAAACAGTTGAAACATGGAAGCATACCATTTTTTCCCCCAAAGTAATCATGGCAAATACATCATCATAAGCAAATAAGAGAAATGTTTTTCTTTCATGTCAACCAACTGTCTCCGTTTGAAAAGAGAGAGGTCTGCTATGGAGAGACAGGCCTCTCCAGGAATGGGGAATTCAAATCCTTCTCTCTGTGTTATTATAATTTGGAAGATTAAAAAAA
>JAIXNV010000025.1:8535238-8548047 GCA_020917445.1 Riparia riparia | reverse complement strand
AATAATAATAATAATAATAATAATAATAATAATAATAATAATAATAATAAGGATCCCAAGAGCACCAAGCCGAAACAATGGAAAGTGCAGAGCTGATGGCTGGAAAAGGTGGGTTGTCCTGGTAGGCCGGGGGGTGTCCTGGCAGGCAAAGTGAGCAGTGCTGAAGAAGCTGCGCTGGCTGGACCCGGGCTGACCCATCTCCAGCAGGGCAGGCAAAAAACTCCAAATTCCTGGGCGCTCCAACAGATGATAGAATTCCGAGGACCAGACTCCTCCCGTTAACCGTGGAATCTACGCAGCTAGCCATCACCCAACTGTCCTCTTGGGAAAACCCAGAGCCGAAAAGAACCACCACCATCAGCTCCCGGGAGCCTTTCCCTCCCCCCACTAAATGAAGTGATCTACTTCTTTTGTACGGGTCAAGCACCCTTTAAGCATCAGTATTTAGTCTCCTAGCAACTTATGGAGGGAAAAATTCCACAGGAAAACTTAACCCCCAACACCTCTTCAGCTAGTCATCTTGGTGGTGAAGGTCCCTCCAAAAAAGCATAGGACACAATGGATTAATATATGTTCAGGCCAGGTGGGAATGCCCAGGTTCCTCCCCTGTGGCAGGAGGTGAAGTTCAATACAATCTCTTGCAAGCATACTCAGGATCATCATTTTGCATCCCATTTACTCCTGTGGTACAAGGCCTCTGGGGAGAGCTTTGGGGGTTTTTTGATGGATTATTGCATCTCCCTCAGCTGCCTCCCATGTGCATGTCCCATGGATGAGGCTTTCCCAGGGTTGGGGCTTCACAGATGCGCTGGTTTGTGTAAGGGAGGATGGGCATTCAGTGCCTCTGACCAGAGGTTACATCACACACCTGAAACCTCCTCCTCCCCCAGCTGTTTTTGAGGGGAGTCTGTATAAACCTGGCCTCTATGAGCTGTGGTCTCCCTCACCCCAAACCCAACCAGGGTTGATACTCTTCTGTGTTAGGGTTTCTTGTGGATGCATTCCTTTCCCTCAGCCTTGTTTGTTTCTCTCTAGACCTGAGATGATTGAACAGTAGTGTCCCCTTTATCTTATATAGATTGCTTCACTCATAGTCCAAAGTTCTAGTCAGGCATCTTCAAGGAGGGGTGGGCTTCTGTGGTTGTAGTTTCTTAATATAGTCTTTTCTATAGTGGGAAAAACTCCTTCATAAGCATGTTTAATGCATGAACCATTTTGGTCCCTGTCAATGCTGACAACCAGTTTAGTTCAGCAGGCTTTGTTGAAAACTCATCTTCATCCTTGGTAAGTCATAAGGAGCAAGAAGATGGAAAATTAATACTGCTAGGGGTAAGTGATAGTGTGGTGGGAACTACAGCTTAATTGTTCCATGTGAAGGTTTTCTGTGGTACTCTCCTTACTGGGAGATATCTGCCTTTGTTAATATGGTAGGTAAGTATGAGTAAGTGTGTACTGAGAGCACACGTGTTTGGGTAATGACAGTCTGTTTTTCATCCTGGCCAATCCATTTAATTAATTGCCAAAAGTATGTTAAAATACTTAGAGCAATTCCTCTTGGTTAAATTAAATACATATTTATGCTACTTACAGAAGTCAGGTTTTTGTAGAGCAGATCCTGATTAGATAGGGATTGAGGAAATAAGAATGGTATAAAATTATGGGGACCATGGCAGCTCTGTATAGTATAAGGTAAAAAAATTATTTACATTAACACTGCCTCAACATCTCAGCATAACTCATTCTAATGCAGGAATCTACTGTTGATAAAGTCTCATTAGCGAGTGGTTGGTGACACTATTAATTCAAAATGTGTATGTATTAATATTTTATCAGAGTTGTACATAGTTGTACATAGGCAACTGGTACCCCATTAGTTCTATATTAATGATGATGTTAATATGTTTGTTCTTTTCCTGAGAGATCTTCAATGAGGTTTATGGCTGTACCAGTGAAAAATATTTGCATTAAATGTAACAAAGTGAATTTGTTTCAGTTTGATACTAGACACAGTTTCTAAAAATTGAGCTGGGCTACTAATATGATGTTCAAAGTACACTGAAATGTGAGATAGGAAATAATGACTATGACCAAAATTGCTGGGGCAAACTATGACCATATATGAAGAGAAAAACTACAGTTATGTGTATTCAGTAGTAAAACCATAGATAATTAGACTCAAATGTCATTGTTCAATAAATCTCCTGAAGAATGATTAAAACTTAGATAAAAAATATGATGTAAAAATTACTTTTGAATTACAAATATAAATGTGGTGGGACTGCAGTTCTGTATATGAATCCAGATACACCAAATTGTGACTACATAGTTTGTCCTATAACTATTTGCTGTTGACAGTAACAATTACTTATTCTGTTGAAATTCAGAGCAGTTTGCAGTCATCAAAAGAATTTGCACTTGGTTATTAGAATAACTCTATGACAGGAATAAATAGGGGAATGGAAACAAAATCTTGATAATTATGTAGAATAGAACCTATGTCCAATTTTTAAGTAGTTTTAACCTGCTCAAGGGTGGGATTAAAGGGTTTAAGGAAATGTGTTTACTTTATCCCATGAAAGAATGAATGTAACAGTTTAACTCTAGGAAATTTGAGTTATCAAACCTAATTCTTTAGTTTAATGCCCGGTAAAATACATGTGGTTTTTAGCAGACATTTTCTTGATCACAGCACTTTGAATAAATGTACTGAAGTTCTAGGGACAGTTGCAATGCTTTTATTTCTTTGATTGTTTGCTCAAATGTATAAGTAAAATGATATTTTATTGTAAAGAGCTGTTACTGTGTTTGCGTGCATGTATCAATTTATTATCAATCTGGAAGCAGCTCTGAAAAGATTAAAACCTTGGGTGGTTTTTTTGTTTGTTTGTTTGTTTGTTTGTTTGTTTTCTTTTTTAATTGGTCAGAATCTACAGTTCTGTGTTTCGTAGAGCAGATCATAAAATAGGTGCTGCAGGAGGTTGGATCTGGGATTTAAGTAGTAAAAATGACAGACATTTTAATGAAATTTTATTTTCACATTCCTGTGTTATTGACTTGTGAAACTCAGGATTGCTTAGATCTGGCTAGGTTTTCCTGACAATGCTTTTAGTTATTTAACTATCCATTCAGCTGCTGTCATTCTCATCATTCCCTTGGAAGGAAAGAAGGAAGATTTATTACTTCTCTCAATAGTTGGGTTTTTTTTGTTTTGGGGGTTTTTTTTGTTTTTTTTTTTCCTCAAAAAATATTTTCATTTTAAGTGTAGCTGCTTCTTATGCAGGACTCCCTTCACAGCATTTTGAACAGAAGGAAGTCTGATGGAGCCTTGAGTGGAAAAGACCTTGTGTGGAGAGCATGAGGAGTGCAGTCTGTAATCACTCACATCCTCTGCTTCTGAATTTTGATGCCTTGAACAAACTGTTCACCAAGCTTTCTGTGGCAGTACTTCTCAAAAACATGGACACACTTCACTTATTTCAGTCCAGCCTAGAATACTCAATTTGTTTTCAAGGAGCCTTGGGAGTGGTTTTTGTTCTTTTGTGAAGCAGTTCAGAAGAGTATGTGTTTTGTTTCTGGGGATCAGTTTCTCTATTGGGACTCCCATTTCTTCAATGTTCCACTACCGAAGCATTCCAGCATGGGAAAAAGTATTTATCTTTATTTGTGTGCTGAAGTATTGCTGTGCTTCAGTGACTATCAAAGCACTCTTCATGAGTGCTGACATGGCATCCTATTATCATTCTATTCCATGGACAAGGCCATCTGTTTATCTGTTGATAAATCTGATGGAAATATTTTGGCTTTCTGGTGGTAAAATGTAGCCTGATGATACAACCTAGTTGTTTCTGGAAAAAAAATGGAATAATGTGAGTAAAAGTGTAGCTACTTGGAGCTTTTGTTAAGAATTTTGGAGGAGTCAGGACACTATTTTACTTTGTTTTGCTTGGTGGAATAATTTGGGGTGTTGCTTTTGTTCATTTTCATTAAGGTAGATTTCTAGCTCAAGTTACAAATCAGAACAGCTAAGCCTTAGTACATGGTTTAAGTGAGTAATTTTCCTGACAAAATTTACATTGCAAGGATATATTGCCTAGTTTTAAAATTAGAGGAGATGCTAACATTTACCTATTTTCTATGGAAAAATTAACATGGATAAATGAAATATTTTGTGTACAAACATCTTTAGAGAAATGGGAAGTGGGACTATTTAGTATTAACCAAAGTGCACAAGATGTGTAAATAGGAAAATATTTACAATCTTGTAAAAATTTGAGTTCTGTTTCACCTTGTATCTGATAACACAGCTGCAGGATTTTCTTATCTCTGCCAAAACCTTCAGCTGTTCTTTATTGCTCCATCATCTGTCCTGATGCAATGTTTGCAGATTGTTGCAAGTTTGATTATTGAAATGACAGTGGTTGTAATGAATATGGGAACTCCTTCCCGTCTCTATTCACTTTGGTTTTGTCACTGATTCTTTCATGCTTTTTGAGATTTGAACAATGCCTTTTGTCTGTTTTCTTAATATATTTTCTATCAAATACCATTTTATCAAACAAAAAACAAAAACAAGCCCTAAATATTCTGACTTCATTAAAAAAAGAGCAAAATGGAATCCTCATGTGTTTGTTTGTTGGACACAACATTGGACAATATCAAAGAGACTTGTTAGAAAACAATTCCATTCCATGCAGGTGCTGTAAAGAATCTGAATGTACTATAATTAACCTGTCCTGTTGAGAAGAATCTGTCACCCAGTATCCAGCTTTGATTAGAATTTTGAGTGCCCAAAAAGGCACAGCTTTTGCTAATATGGTAATTTGCATATCATCGTAAGAGCTGAAAGCTATATTTTGAGCTGTGAATAAGAGACCCTGGAGTCTACAAGTGAAGCTTGAAAGGGTGCTGCACCACTGTATTTCAAACCATAGACTTTTTGTAAGATTGTTTCAAAACAGGCTTAGTCTTGTAATTGCATTAAATAACCACAAGGAAGTTATTTTATGCTGCTATCCACCCATGCCACTAACATCCTCATCAATGTAGAGTGCCTCACAGATCTCTTACTTAAATATCATCCCTTTCTCAGAGGCGTTTTGTTTGCTTGTTTTTTTTTCTTTGTTTGTTTTTTGTTTGTTTGTTTTATTTTTACTACAGGTCTATACACTATTATAATATTTTAAATATTTCAAAATTCAATTTTTAGTTGAAAATTTATGATTTTACTTCCATATATTTAAACAAGTAAATATCTTCTGAAGTGAAAAAAGTGAACCTTTTATATCACTGAGTGATTTCAAAATATTCTGTGTTATGTTTTCCAAAGAAGTTTTTTAAAAAACATTTTTATGTTATCAGAAGCAATAGATTCAATTAGTATCTATGATTGTCCAGTAATTCTTTTTATAGACTGCTCACTGCATGCTAATGCAGTTAAATAAAGGGCAGTGGACAGACATGATGATCATCATTTGGCAATATAATGACCTTCACATTGATGGCTTAAGTAAAAATCAAAGCTTTCAAGTACTGTTAAGCAGGATCTCCAGTAATGTACTTTGCTTAGTTAAAGCAAAAATGTTATGTTAAAAAAACCCTAAAATGTTCTGGTGTGTTTTCATTGTGTTTTCAATTGCAGCTCAGTTTCAATGGTCTGTTCTATAGCAACCCCCTCACTGTGTATTGTTATAATATATTTTATCCCAAATGGATTGTTCCTTTTCCCCTGTATTGTTGGTTTTTCCCTGGTTGTCCATCTTCCTGAGACCTCCCCTTCCCTCCTCCTAAAGAATTGTCAATCCCTCCCTAACTGTGCTGCTTTTTCCAGACTGTTCCCTATCAACTCCCCATTCTTCAATGCCCTAGTGGTAAGTTTGGACTGTTCCCTCCCCTTGTGTTCCTTCATTGGTCTATATATTGTACTCCCCACTTTATGTTCCTCCCCATGTAACCCATATTGGTTAGAAATTGTATCCTTTCCGAAGACCTCCCCCACTTATAAGCCCTTGCGAGCCCAGATTCTTTGCCTTTTTCTTTCCCTGTCCGTCCAGGGAATAAACACCTTTGGAAATCACACAGATGACCTCTCCCTGTTTCCTTGTCCCTCCCCATCAACGCAATTCCCATCTGTGCTGTGTAGCCAATTTGTGCTACAACCACGGCCCAGATTCCATTAGCACCCCAGATTCCATTTGCCCTCCAGAGGGTTGGCCCACTCTTGACAACAGTACTGGGAGCTAGCTGGACAGAAGAACTCCAGCATCACATCACCAAAAAACCTCTGTAATTTTTTCCTCTTTTTTTCGGAATCATTTAAATCATGGGCACCATTTGTTTTGAAAAAGATATTTGTTTAACTGAATGCATAAAATTTTGACATTGTTTAGGCACAACACAAAATTAATACCACAAAAGTTTTTAATCTGAACTTTTTATCTCCATGTATATTTGTTCATACATACTCCTCACTGATGAAAAGACAGCTAATAATACATTAAGATCATAAAATCATGATAAAGAGCTAAAGTGAAGTAACTATGTTTCAGAACAAGTATGAGAGTCTTGGATGACTCATGAGGAACTTACTGAAAAATTTTTAAATAAGTAAATAAAACAAAAATGATCCAACTCAGGGAGCATACAATATTTCATAGATGGCAGCATCCAATTTTAAGATTTGGATAACAAACATCTATCCCTATCAGTTGCCACAGAGTATTTAACAACAAACATCAGAAACTTTTTCCTTGCTCCAGAGATGTAGAGCTATCTGTCTTGGTTCTTTTTGACAGAATTCACAAGCCACATAAGGCAAGAAAAAACACATCCTAGATAAAACTTGGACAGTAGAGGGTGTATATTCAGTTACCAATGATGGAGGCATTTGTCAGTCCTCATTAATATCATTAGTGGCAGCAGAGGTTCTCCAATATTCTTATTATGTTAAGGTCACATTATGGAAGTTGGCATTTTTTCTAATAGTCTCTCAGTTTCCTCTCTCATGTTACAATTTTTTTGTGGTTTGTTTTGGGGTTTTGGTTTGTTTGGCATGGGCTTAGTTTGGTTTTGCGTTTTGCTTTTTTGTTGTTGGTTTTCTGTTGTTAGTGTTGGGGGGGGGGGGGGTGTTGTTGTTTGTGTTTGTTTGCTTTCCCCAAGGAGAGGAAGCAATTTTCTTAGGCTGCAAAAATACAGTTTTTATTGTCATGTAGTTTGGTATCTGTTAGGAGCCTGCACAGATGTGGTACAAAATACTCACTAACTCTTGAGAGGTAAAAGAGGGTATTTTACTGGGAGTGTTGATGTATTTCTGTGGTATTTACAGTGGCTGTCTCATGGTCTCCAGATGGAATTTAAGTTGTTTTGTTATGACCTATAAAGTACTAAATGGCCTATCAGGAATTAAATCTCTCCTCATGCTGTTTTGCCACAGCTGCTACCAGCTGATATATGAGACATGATACTTGGCAGGACATTACCCATGAAAGCTTTTTCTCTCATCCTCAGTTCAAAGTAGTCTGAAACTGGCAGATTTCTGGGAAATCTGCAGCATGTATGATACGGCTTTTTGGAAAGGAATAGAGGTAGAGGCAGAAAGAAGGAGGCTTCTGTTTGAAATCTGTAGAAGAGATTAAAATGCACTTGAGATCTTAAGTGTAGTAATTTTCTGATTAAGTATTTGAGATTGTCAAGTAACAACAAATAACATAATTGTACCTCAGCAAAAAAAACCTTGCTAGTTGGTACCTGGAAAAGCATCAAATGCTTCACTGCTCTTCCAATGTATTGCTGTATTTCTAGGCTTCCCGTAGAATGATGATTAGCAAACACAGTAGCAAACAATTTACAGAGCATTAAGATACTATAATTCACTGTAAAGAGTAATCCAAATTGTATTTGTCAGAAGTATCAGCATTTCTATGCTATATTCTTTATCTTTTCTTATTTGCTTATGTACTGGTCTCTGGAGACGGGACAACTAACAAAGTGAGTACTAGACTGTTATAATTGATGATGATGATTTCAGTATGCAGTTCACAAGTCTTGGAAGTGCAGCTGTATCAAGTTATATTTCCTCTATGGAGTACAGTTAGTCCCAAGATTGTGACTGGGCAAGCCATATCTAGTTTAATCCAGTAAAGACAAATTTGAGCTTGGTGTCTGATTTTGCAATGCACTTTTTTTTTTTTTTTTTTCATTTGAAGGGTTTAGGAAAACACAGTGTCCATGCCCAAAGAAATCCATTACTAAATCCACTGATGTAGTGCAAGCTGAGAGTGAAATAAGCTGGGTTGCATGACAGTGTTTGGGAAGCACAGTTTTTCAGACATATTTCCATATTATACAGATAATATGAGCAAAGCAAATTTTGTGTTTCTGCCTAAGAGATAAAAGACATCTTATTTCACAGTCTAATTAGTTTCAAAAGAATGTGAATCACCAGAGAGCAAAATGGCAAAAGTCAATGGGAACACTGAGTAAGCCTGAGGCATTATGCAGATATTCAAATAATATAGGGAAAAAAAAAAAAAAAAAAAAAAAGGAGAAAAAGATTACTTAGAAATTTCCCGTCTTTCAGGATAACAATTACTCTGAAAATGAATTGGATATGGATGCTTTCTGTATCTATCTTTACTGGTAAAAAGGTGCTTGTTCCAGACAAGAGCAAGAAACTCAAACCCAGATTTCTTAGAAATAATAGACGTAGTTTTATAGTTCAGCATCAGATAAATCTAAATAGAAATAATATTTGGGCTTTCAAGGGATTTTATCTCTAGTATGTGACTAGTCTTCAGGTAGGCCAAGGAAAAGGAGAAACCCTCAAGAGGCCAATGGACTGTCATCTTCAGAAATAGGAAATTCACAATATCTTGAAATGGATGATTTCTGATATGTTAACAAAAACATGGTTTTATTAGCACCTTTCAAAAAAAAAAAAAAAGGTTTAAATTTATCATATTTTCATGGATTAACTAAGCATTATATAATTTGTCCTTGGAAGCTGGCCACTTCTGCATTATATGTTAAGATACCATAAAGTAAATATATTTGTTAAAAACATGAACTTTGGGACTTATTTTGATAAGTGTAAGTTGATTTGTATCACTTAATCATGAGTGATATTGTGCATGTTCAACACTAGCTTGCTTTTAAATATTTGAAAATCTCAGTATCAAGATGAAGAAGCAATTTTGTTTTGCAACAAAAATTATTCAAAATTGCTTGGTAATATTATATTCAAGGTTAAGCTAGTACAATAAAATAAGGATATTGTCCTGAAACCTTTTTGTTTACCTATTCTGAGATTAATTAATTACTTTCAGTGACTGCATTTAAAACACATTTATAATTTCTCAACTGTTAATGTATTTTTGTAACTTTCTTCTTAGAACTGTTTTATTACAGAACATGCAATGTGCATTCACAAGACTGAGTGTGGAACAAGCTCCTGGTTTTTTCATGCTTTTGCTCCTGGCTTGGTCCTACACAGGGTATCCAGTATCCAGACAATTCCAGCCCCTTTAGGGTTGCATCGCTAGGTAGAGGCATCATTCAGAAAACTCTACCCCTTTTAGGCTACCAGAGATGTTTCTTGGCAGGTTGTTGTAAAATGCTGACTACCAAATGGCAGGGTTCCAAGTCCTGAACTGCTAACTGCCTTTGATCGTAATGTAATTAAACCTATATAAATAGCTTAGGACTGAACCTTTTGTTAGCTTTATGCTTATAATTAGAACAAAAAAAAAGTATGGTCCAGTTCTTACTGTGTTCTATTTATGTAACTGTTTTTGCCTGATTATGTCCCTTCACACCATCCCTTCCTGTCCCTCCCCAAGGTAGTATAATTACTTGCCTGTTGAATACCTTCAAACTTCATACTGGGTGACACCTTACAGAGCTGAAATTTGTTTCAACAGCTGTAAATTTTCCCTCACATCAAAGATCTTTCTTTGCAATATGCAGCCACTTCCATATTACTGTTCTTGAAATGCATTTCACTCTGTGCTTTATCTGCACTGTGAGAAACAACATCTCACTTTTTAAAATTTTATAAGGTTTATTGAACCACAGCAAGGGACTGAATAAGGAAAAATGAACAGTGCTGGATGCTTAGCTACAGCCAGAAGCACATCGCCCACAGCCGTAACAATCCTTATATATACTATTTGTAAGCCAGCCCTCTGGTAAGCCAACCCGCCCTTGGACATCTTTGGGGGGATGCTGTGTGGGACCACATTAGGTGAAGTGGCAGAGCGCTGGTGGAGCTTTTGTGTTCAAGGTGGACTGTGTGCGCCTTGCCTGTGGTGCGTGTGACACCTGGAGACCAGAAGAAGGGTTCTCATGGCACCAACCACAGCCACGCCAGCTCTTCAGGCACCCACTCCTTCAGCGCTTGCTCCCACCACGCCCACTCCTTTCGGCACCTGCGCCTGTCACTTCTGCTCCTATTCTTTCCACAGAAAGTCTTGCAGAGATGCAAGACTTCAACTGTTTCTTGGGGCTGTGAGAAGAAAAGGTTTTACAACCCCTGTGAGCACCCACTGTCATAGATATGCTTAAGGCTTGTCAGGGAATCAGCACTGCTGGTCATAACATGACTTGGCTTTCTGAGGCTCTTGATATGATGAGCGTTCGTTCCAGATTGAGTATTTGGCTTTTTATGTGCTGGAAGCCAGGTCACATGAGATGTGAATGCTGCTGGAACAAAGGTTCTGGGGACACATGTGTTGCCAGAAGGGACAGCATCATGTAAAACAATGCCAGCTGAGATTTCATAAAGAGGGCCCTGTCACCCTGGTTTTTCTGAGTGTTTTAAAGCCTTTTGATTGTTCATAAAATGGAGTCAGACTTTTTAGCTACTGTACAATATTAGGAGCAGTTTCTACCTTTTTCTCACACATGCAACATAAACAGATCCTTTGTTTTTCATTCTCTGTCCTTTGTTTGCATATTTCTAACCTGAAAACAATTGTAACCGACAGTTGGTCTGGCCATTCGGCTGGGAGGTGATAACTCCAAAAGCCAATCCACTGCCAGACCCACAAATTTATAAAAAGTAAGAAATAAACAGGCAGAGAGCTCTCCGCCTTGGTTCTCAGCCTTGGCTCAGTTCAGGAGGAGTCATGAGATGTCCAGGCAGCTGCAAACATCCTTGTTGGGCACTGAGAATATTGTAAGATAAGAAGCAATAAACGAAGCATGCAACCTTGAAAAATCAGAACCTGAAGACTCTGTCTCTTTCTTCCGGTTGGCACAGAGCTTTGCAGAGGGCAAAAAGACTCTAAAACCACCTGAATCTCGGGGAAAGCCCACGACAGGGAAGCAGTACACTTGTGATGGGTCAAGCGTTGACCACAAAGCAGTTGTGGGTTATTTTGGTGGGGTTTTTTTGTTGGTTTGTTGTTGTTGTTGTTGTTGTTGTTGTTTTTTCTTTTTTGTTTTTATTTTGTTTTGTTTTGTTTTGTTTTGTTCTGCCTAGACTCACAGAGGGGGATTTTAGATTCAGATAATGGTTTGGTTCACTGCACCCCTGTGTCAAATTTCTAAAAGGTCACAAATTGCTCAGCTTTCACTAAGCAGTTGCAGATGTCCTGGGCACAATCACTTGCCAGTTATAGACCTCTCAAATGTGCTTTTTTGCATCAAACCGAGAATCTAAAAATTGCTGGCATTCTGAATGTACTGTTACAGCTTCCTCAGTGTGGCCAAGTCATTGGCCGCTGACTCAAACTGCCAAAGGTCTAGCTAGGCTTAGAGGCCACTCTATTCCAAAGTAGTGTCAATTTTGTCACAGTAGAAGGACCTGAAGTCCACACTGCCACTTTGAAACCTTATGTACGATCACTCCCTGTTACTCTGTAGGGACAGGAGTGCTTTAGCCAATGAAGTCTCATGTTGGGAATAAATTCACTATAAGGACCACTTCTGAGAGGCATGTCCTGGTCCTTACCTGGACAACAGAGCATCCTGTGTGGTTGGACTAGTGGCCCTTATTTTGGGAAAATCTGGAACATTTTTACCAGCTTGTACAAGAACAGCTGCAAGCTGGCCATATCATTCCCACAACCAGGAACTGTGGAACTTCCCTGCTTTTATTATTCGGAAAAAGACTGGAATATGGTAATTGCTGCATGACCTATGGGAACCCTACAGCTAGGGCTACCAACTCCTGCAATGTTTCCACAGTCCCAAACCCTGATAGCGATGGATTTAAAAGATTGGGTTTTTTTACTGTACCACTTTGTAAATCTGTTACCTCCTGCTTTGCATTCTCTGTGCCTTCTGTTAATGCTGCTGAGCCTTATCAAACTGTTTGGCCTTTGCAGCTGCAATTGATATCTCAAGTGTCCACCCTCAATTTGCAAAAGATCTTAGGACACCCTTTATTGGATATTACAACTGAAGAACTCTATGGTATCCCTGTCAAGAAAGAGCTAAGGTACTTGTTAGGAATCTTGAAAGTGGAAAATGGGAAGGCTTCTTTCTGTTGTTAACCTGGGGGTAAGGATACACTTGTGTTTCCACAGATTCTGGTCCAAGATGGGTACCTGCAAGAGTGATCTGACCAGCTTTAGATACTCCAGCTTCATGATCAGCTTGGGGGGCAGATAAACTCTTCTGAAGTCATGTTCCTAACTGATACTAATAAAGATTTTAGTCAATTTTTAAAGTACTTTAGGGAACCCTTCTTCATCAAGGCTTGAGGCTCTGCCCAAGCCCTAGCCCTGGCTGATCATCAGACCTAGGTATTTCTGCCATAAAATGTAATCAAGTGATTTTGATATGCTGGTCTGATCTTAAAATGCAGGACC
>JAIXNV010000025.1:8514153-8534838 GCA_020917445.1 Riparia riparia | reverse complement strand
AGGGAGATGTGGAATATGGGGTTATATTTGTTAAAGTTGTTAAGGCTTATGTTTAGCAGAAAGCCCTGTAGGAAGGCACAGCTGCAGGTTGGATGATTAGAAGCCAGCTGAGGGAGGAGAGATAGTTGTGACTCGTGGACAGAAAACTGCAGCTGAGCCAGCCAGTAGGTGCTCTTCTTTTGTTAAGTTTGGGGTTTGTCTGGTTGTAAGTAAAGGTATAAAAGGGGGATAACTTCTATAATAAAGTGATTTCCATAATGGGCAAAAGTCCTTCATAACAATGCTTAAGCCATGAACCATAACATTTGAGTCTCTGGCAGACTAAATTCATATCTCTACCCTCAACCTTGACCTCAGTAGAGGAAAGCAAAAATTCAGAGGGAACAAAAGTTCTCAGCTGGTTCTTATGAATATAGTGGGGACAAAAAGAGCTAGAAAAGCATGGCTGTAATTTCGTCTTAGATTTCAATCTCTGTGACTCTAAAGGTTTCTTACACTTCTTATTAATTGCTCTCATAATCAGCTGCTAAAGATTTACTTAATTGCTGAAATTACTACAGTGCTTTAAATAAACCACTGGGAGGCAAATGCAAAGACTGGACTATGAGGATGGGCAAGAACTGTTTGGAAAGGAACCCTTGGAAAGGAACAAGGCTAGGATTATATTTGAGATGCTGTAAAGAGCCCATCACAAAGAAAAGCTATTTCAAATTTTCTCTAGGCTTAGGAATGTAACAGCATACTCTTCATTTAATAACTTTGCCCAAACTGTAAATCCAAGATGAAATTATAGCCATGCTTTTCTAGCTCCTTTTGTTCCCACTACATTCATAAAAAACAGCTGAGAATTTTGTTCCCTCTGAATTTTTGCTTTCCTCTACTGAGACCAAGGTTGAGGGTAGAGATATGAGTATCTCCAGGATCTGAATATTTCCTAGAGTATTCAGCAAAATCTTATTATGCCCAGAACATAATGACAACTATCTTTGTTTTCAATCCACAAATTATGAGGAAAATGCTTGAGGCGCTAAGTTCTAGGGAAGCATTGCAATATATTTTTATCATTATTTTCCTTGTATTTATGGATATCTATTTCATTTGCCACACCATAATTGCCTTCTTTGTCTCATCCAGTTCTGCTGTGGTTTCAGTCATATAATCTTTCCTCCACAGAAATTATTGTAACTTTGCTTTGAATATAACACCTCCTTCAAAAATAATTTTAAGCAGTACATCTCGGTCACTTTGAGTGCACAGTGTGATTCTGTATGGGTTTTATTTGATGATAAATATGGTGGGGGGAGAGAGAGAAAAAAATAAAAATGGGACATAGGTAGAGGGGACAAAAAGAGACTAACAGGGACAGAATACGGAAAATATCACCACTCTGTGGATCCCAACAATGTTCCATTGATCACTCCAGCTGATCTCCTTGGTGGTGAAGGTCCCCCAAAAAGCATGGAATCTGATGGGTTAATATCTACTCAGGCCAGGTAGGAAAATCCAGGCACCTCCCTGGGGTGAGGGGGGAGTTTGGCATTGTCTTACAACAGATTCCACACTTGTTGCACCACCTGCAGTCCTGTGGTGCAAGGCTTCAGGAATGACTCTGGGGGGCACTTTGGGGGCCTTTGATGGGGTAAGGCATCTCCTCAGCTGCCCCTCACATCAATGTCCCGTGGATGTGGCATTCTCGGGGTTGAGGGTTCCATAGCCAGTTCGTGTAAGGAAGGATGGGTTCACTGCCCTGAGCAGAGGTTACAACACGCCCAAACTTCCTCCTCCCATGTCGGCTGGGGGGAAAATCTGTGCAAACCTGCTCCCAGCAAATGGGTCCGTGGGCTACAGCCTCCCCCATCCTGAAGTAAGCCAGAGATGATTCTTAGCAGAGCTTCTGTGTTTGGCTCACATTCTTTTCCTTGTTTACTTCTTTGTTTCGGGTGATTGAAGAATGGTTTTTCCTTTTATCTCATCTCAGCAGTTTGACTTTCAGTCCCAAGTCCCAGACACATTAAATTCAGGGAGACTTCTTTGGTTGTAGCTTTTTTATATAGTTTTTGTTATAATGAGCAAAACTTTATGTCAATGTTTGAGGCATGAACTAATTCAGTCTCTGACACATGAATTCTTAAATCTGCCTTCTAGATGTTTTTGAGTTTTTGTGAGAGAAGATCTGTTAATTTAGAAAAACCACAGAACAAAATCTCTCCTTCTATTCTATTTTTTAAGCCATTTAAATTTGCTGCAAGGAAAAAACTCCCTTTCTTGCCACCACTTTTGTATGGGACATATTTCTTGTTTTCATTTCATGAAGACTTGAGAATTTTAAGTAATTTTTTGTCTCTGTTTTTTAACAGATTCCTCATGAAAAACTGTATTTGATATGATAAACTTGGAAAGAGAATTTCCCCTCTATGCTTTCTACTTTTTTTTACAGGCTCTAGTTTTTTTTAATTTGAGTTACATGAGAACGACAAAGAGCTAGGAACAAACATAAGTTTTGAAAAGCCCTAAAAATATTTTTTAAAAAATCTTGACAGGTTGTTCCAGAAATACTTATAAACTCTACACCAATTATCTGAATCACTTTTAAACTGACAGAAAATTCATTTGGCACATAAAGCAATGTCTGAAACTTGAAAACATGTATTCTGTATATCCACACATTAGTCTAGGTATAAATCTCAAATAAATTTAGAAGTCAGAAAAATCTTTTTGTCTCTTTTGGTCTGGGCCCAACCTGTTTATTTGAAAAAGAGGAAAATGAAGTCTGTGCAAGTGATTTGATCCAAAAGAGTATGTAAAACAAGGTGATTTTTCTCCTTGGTGAGCATTCATTAAAACCTGGACTATATTGTGGGAAACCTGCTCTAGGTTGAATTGGAGGGTGGAGTACGCAGTGTCCAGAGATGTACGCCAGCTTCGTTCACTCTTTTATTCTGATTTGGATCGAAACTCTCAGATATGAAAATCATCTGTGATTGAGCTTTGAATGTTTAGTTACTTGTAAGTATACAATGTATATTTAATAATATAAACCCAATATGAGTTTCTCTAGCCCTGCTTTATTTGGCTGCATTTTCTCTCATTTATCTTGAAAAAATTCACATTAAAATATGTAAATTAACTGATACAATTTTAATAATTCCAGAGTAAAAGAAAGTACCTCATAAGACACACAGAGGTATTTATATACAAATACATACACACGCACACACACACACTTACCAGAAAAATTGCAGGGAGAGGGCCCTGAAAAAGCAGAGGTCCAAGGCCTATAGATATCTGATCTATATAGAGGTGTAGAGACCAATGATGCAGCTTGATCCAAAAAATTAAAGGATAAGATTGCTTATCATATACTGTGCCCCTTCTCCTTGTTCACAAAGGAATTTGGGGGGCACATTGCTATTCAGGAGTTATAACATATCTATGTATAAATTAATACAAAGGGCTATAGGGCATCAGAAAAATTCTGTCGCTACAAGCTGTGGGCATTTCAGTAAATGGATCTTACTAATACTATGCTATTTTTAATAATAAAATGTTCAATGGAACAGATAATAAAATTCATGCATTTTAACTCCTTCACAGAGTGGAGAGGTAGATTTCAGATTTTTGGATCAATTAAGTACTTTATATATGGTTAGTGGTAGAAGGAAAAATTCTCTAAATGTAACCTTGCTACTTGATTATCAGAGCATACAGGATCTGGCTAATGAAGTACAGAAACAAGTCTCAAGTTTTCTGGAAAATGGTACACTTTTCTGCAGTACTGACCAAAGTGAGCTTGCTTAGCAGCAAGCCAACTCTCAACAGTTAATTGCTGTTTTGAGAAAACAGTATTAATTAGTAACAGAAAAAGTAAATGTGTGTATATGTATCTATGCTCACAGTGAATACCTTCATCAAGTTTCAGGTATGACTTTACAAGTGTAAAGCAGGATCTTGCTTCTGAATAATCTGGATCTCGTTACTTACTGATGCCAGGAAGAAATACCAGAAAAGCTTTGGATAGCTCTTTTACACATTTCAGCAGCAACTGAACTCTTCTGTGATTTTACTTTTAACAGGAAAACTTTGAACTTTTGTCCTAATTTTCATCCAGTTGCATGACAAGACAGATATGTCTAGACTCCAGGTCTGGATCGGAGTTCTTAATCATTTCACAGCATTAGTATTGTACTTTTAAAACTAAGTGCAGATTCCCTTCTGGTTTTGAAGACGAGGTCCTAAATTTGTTTCCACTCAAATTTGAAGTGTGGGCTTGGGTTTTTCTGTAGGATGTTTGCTGTTGTTTTTGTTGATGGTGGGCTTTTTGTCACCACGTAATTTTTTTGTTGGTTTGTGGGGTTTTTTCATTACATAAATGAATGTTTAAACTATTTTTCCTCTTTTGATGCAATTATAAGTTTTTTTTTACTGGAGATAAGCTTTTTTCTGCACTCTGTTCTTTAGTATACTAGACAGTGATGTCTTCTAACTAAATGAAAGATCTATGCTGTCATTATGTCTGAGGTATGTGGTTTGGTATTATTAGGGTTTGCTGTTTACAACTTTCAACTTTCTGCTACTAAGTACTTAAGATGCATTTCAGGATACCCAAATATGATTGAGAAATATGCTAAACAAAAAGCAATTTATTAGAAGAGAGATAATTTCATGATCAAGGTTTTAAGAAATGGGAATAAGTGTCTAATTTCTCTTGCAATATAATGCTTTACAACCTGCTTTTAAATCTTTTTAAGGCTTCTTAAAAATTTCTCAAGGTGAATCAATCAGAATGTTTGAGTTAGGGTTTACTGTCTTGTCTCTTTACTTCTCCCACTCAAATCTGTATTTATTATGCATAGTCTCCCAAGATAATGAGAATTTAAAATCTGAGTGCTTTCTGAGCAGTATTTAAAGAAACTGGTAAACTTTTGGAAACTATGGGGATATTGACAAGGGTCAATATCAATAATCAAACATAGATTCATAAACAAAATGAGTCTTGCACACAAATGTGGTTTACAGGTCCTGAACAATTTATTTAGTAAACATTCAAGGACATTTATTAATTTACAAATTCATATTTTGTTCTTCAGCAGCAACATAATTTAGTTCGTTCCATACATGTATATCCTGCTCTAATTTTTTAGTTCATTCACAGCTTTGGGTTGCCTCAGTAAGTCCTATAAACCTGTCCAGAGCTACAACAGCACAGTTGGTGGGTGCTTTCCTCCTGATGACTTATAGGTATTCCTCAAAACCGTTACTAGTAACTGTTCAGACTATAGCTAATAGTGTCAAGATAACAGTAAATGGAAAGGAAGCATGACAGTATTTATAAAAGAAAAATGTCACCAGAGATAAATCATCCTATCATCTAGAACAGTCTTTAATCTAACATACTGTTCACATCTGTCTGAGAAACTGAAAACAAAACCACTATATTTTCACTGCTTTTCAAAGTGAGAAATCTTCTAGGGTTTAAAAGTTAACACAGTTTAGATAAATTCAGGATTTTCTTTTAGCAAATGTATGCATCTGGAGAGTAAAAAACTATCAAAATAAAAAGCAGGATACTTTCTAAAAGATGACTATTTTCAATCTTCAGTATAATTGAAAAAGACAATCATACAGAGGCCATGTAGAAAGTATCCAGTGTAACTGGTTCAGTAAAGGGTTAATTGTGAAACTGTTCAGGCAGACTGTTTTGCAAAAAGGATTGTACTGCTGCATTTTTTTCATTAGTGCTGTTAAGGAACTTTGTGGTGTCATTTTAAGCTCTCATTCACTGGAGATGGATCCATGAGACAGCCTAGCTCTGTGAATGTTATCCAGTCTATCAGGTGGATTTTGTCTCAGAAAGGTAGCCCTCCTATTCCTTGATTTGAGGTTGTTTAGACTGTTAGTAGATTATTTGGCATAGTGCTGTGAGCCAGGAAGCATGAGCTTGGAGGATTTAGACTGAAATTTCAGAGGTACTTATGTTCTTGCCTGCAAAATGGATGTACTGGCAGTTAGCTAGTGCTTAGAAACTCAGGAAACACTCTTCCTCAGTTGCTGAACATACATATTTTTAAAAGACCCAAGTAAGATGCTAGAAGCTGAAACCCCTAAATTTCCACCTTCCTGATAGCTTCCAGGATGGGGCCCTCTACAGGCTGCCAAAATCTTGTCACATTTCAAAATCAATTTCCATCTTCAAATCATTCTGGTATTGACGAAGCAGCACTCCTCTGTGGTATAGTATTTGCATCTGAAACCCTAGGCTTTAGTCTTCTGTGAGTACTGTTTGACAGGATGAAACAATAGAACATGAGATAACTGTTAGGCTGGAAGTGTTTTCCTAGAGTAATTGACCTTGTTTTAGGTGTAGTGTGTCACTTATTATGACGTCACTAAAGAGTTACTATGAGTTACCACGTTACTAAAGAGTTCTGTTCACAGGATAGCTAATTTAGCAAATCAGTTCTGTTCACAGTATAGCAAACATCTCAGTGATGTGAGGCTGCTGTTTGTCAAACAGCCAAAACATGATTAAGAGCTGTGTTACATATAAGAGAATATGGCTAAAATGTCCCCTTTTTGCAGTTCGTGTATATATCATTATTACTTAGTACTGACAAAGTCATTCTACTTTTTAATGGAAGACAAAGGTAATTTTTCTTTATATTTGAACTAAAATTTGCATCTTATAATACTTTGGAAGAAAAAGATTCTAATTCCACTTTTCTAGGGAAAAATGTTTTCCTTTTGTAGATATGTATTGTCTCTTGGGAGTTTGAAAGCTTTTCTCATATAGGTCTATTACCAGGGCTTCACAGGTAATAAGTAGCAGTGATGACATTAATTTCATTTAATATAAAGAAAAAGACCAATTAACAATAGTTCTAGAAAATCATGCCTTACAACTAAATTTGTCTTCTCTTGCAGTCCAGGGCATCCCTTTGGTTGCCCTGGAAGGTCAGAGACCTGGACAGGGGCATCTGTGACCTGGACAGGGGGATCTGGGACCCTGGCACAGAGCCCAGGAAGACACTGGCTTTGATCCCTGTCAATGGGAAAGACTTCCTACATTGCGAGATGAGTTACAGGCCACAAGAGTGTGAAAGATAGTAGTTTAGCTTATCACAGGGTGAAAAATCACAGTTTTAGGTTCTTTAGTATAGAAGTAGATGGGAACAAGATGGAGGATTTTGGGCGTTGTCTCTTGCTTCTTCTTTCTTCTTCCCTCACTCCATTTTCTGCAGTGATGGTGGCACAAAATAGTTTAAGGAGATTGGGTTAGAGTAGAGATGACATGTTTACTATAGGTAGTAGGTATTGGCAAGTAACTATAAATAAAGAACATGTAACAATTAGTATAAGAGGCAGTGACCTCCAGTGCAGGAGGAGTCGTCAGATGCCCAAGCAGTTGCACAGATCTTAGCTGGGCACAGAAAAATTGTAAGATAAAAAATAACAAACAAAGTGAGCAACCTTGAAAAATCAGAACCTGAAGACTCTGTCTCTTTCTTGCATCTGGCTCAGGGCTTTTCAGAAGGCAAAGGACTTTAAAACCACCTGAATCTCAGGAGAAACACCCAAGATTCCTCTTCTGATTAACTTTGTTATTTAGTATGTAGAGATCTCATATATCCTGAGAACAGAACTTTTATCTTAGTACTTCAGCTCAAAAGTTAATTGAGGTCTTAAGACAGTAGTTAGGCAGATCTAACCATATATTCACAATATGACTAAAATTTTTATCAGATTCTTTTCCCTCCAGCAGATATTCCTTTTTTTATGTAACTGATCTGTGTCTGTGGAGCTACTTCATGATATGATTCTATTGAAAAAGCATCTTCTTAAATCTTCTTAAAACAAATCTCCAAAGGGGGTTTCATCTCCCTTAGTGTAAGATGAACTTCATCATGGTTTGGTTACCTAAATGTTTTCTGAGATAAACTTTGTACTTGAACTTGGTGCTTGGTACTTGACTTTATGTAGTTAAATGTACAGTGGTTCTGAGAAAAAACTTGTTTGAAGTTTAGTTCATATAGAGTTGCAGTACATTACAACTGCATCTTATATGATGGGAAAGACATAAAACCACAGTCTGATTGCCAGATATAAAAATATTTCCATAGCACTATGACACTGGTGCATTTCAACCAGCACAATGAACTACTGGTAGTGCAACAAAGAGGAAACACTCTTATCTATGTTCAGAAGTATAAGGAATTTATGTTTTGGGTTTTTTGCATCTGGTGATCTTAGTCATGTAGTTTCTTCAGATGTATCTATGTTTCTAATTTTATTTATTATTGTTAGCTGGCTTTTCATCTTCATAACAGAGTTCTTTTTAAGAGCATATTAAAATTATGTTTATTTCTCTCCTCTTAAATAACTAAACCCTGAAAATTCCATTCTGTCACGATCACTCATACCCCTGGATCTGACTCCTGCTATTATCTCCTAAATTGACTTTTAATGTGGGTCAATAGCCTTGACATCTTGTTTAGTGATTTCTGCTCTATCTAATGAAATCAAATTGTACAGATGAGCTTATATTTTCAACTGCTAGTGAGACTGCCTTAAGATCCAAGGCCACTCAGTTTTATACTTTTTTTTTTTAATCTCTGCAATCCCTCTACAGCAACTACTCATAGCCTGACCTGTATTGACGTCTTGTCTTAGTTTGAAAGACAGGCGTCTACTAAGGAAGGCAAAAGCCTCCCTTGAAATGGAAGATGTAACCCACTCCCTCCAAATTATTATAATTTTGAAATTCAGGGGCTTTCAGGCAGAGTTATGAGAATAGGAAGAACAGCTCTTTACTACAAGGCAAATGATCAACAACAACAATGGCAATGACAACAACCAGAACCCCAAACCCAGTGACCCCTTCTCGGCCTCAGGCACTTTCCCCTTTGGTGCAGTTCCGGTCACAGCCGGCAGGGGCGCTGGAGGCTCCCGGCAGGCAGCGGGGGTGCGGTGATTCCTCCGCGGCTGCAGGGGGCGCTGTGGCGTGGGCTCAGGGAGCACACGGTAACGGTGGACAGGCTGGGATGGGAAGGGATGGAGGAGAGGCTTTGCTTCAGAAACCCCTGGGGCAGCTGATGACGGTGCCCCAGCAGGTCCCTTGAAAACAGCAAGCTTGGATGGCAGGAATGAGCAAAAATATTTAACAAACTTAGCATCCAACTCATGTGAATAAACAAGTTTTATTCACAACATTGTCTATTCTTTTGCAGTTCTCAATTTTGCTTTTTCCCAATCACAGTTCATGTTTTGTCATCAAAGTCTCTCCCTTCTCCCTCACTGAAGCACACAATGGAAGAGATGGTTTAGTTGTGTATATCATTAACAATGTGATTACAGCTGCATAGGACCCAGAAGAAGTAGAAGCACTCATTATTGTTTATTGTATTTATCATTCCTTGTGTGCTGTGCTTGTATAAGCAGTGTGAGAGAAGTGTACAACTCATAGAAAACATAAGGAAAATCATGAGTAGGCATCTTTTTTACATTAGAACCATTTCTGTTAGTGAGTGATAAAGCTTGTTCTGAAGAATTTTTTTGTATTTCTATCCAACATGGTTCATTTTTTTACAGCACCTTGGATGTTACTAATATTAACTGTTAAGGTTCCTATTTCGGTGTTTATGGTTAAGTTCCTCCCTTTTGGGTGTAAGTATTGTAGCATCCATACCAAGTTTGTCAGAAACCTTGACAGCTTTCCTATCTACTACAGTGGGTAGGTTTGTTAAAGTTATGTAGCATTTTTTTATTCTTTCCAGACTCTTAATGAGTTGGAGATTTTCAACACAAATTCTGTTAAGCCCATTTTTTTCTTTACATTTTGTAGTCCCACCAGACTTCTCTTCAAAGCTCTGTGGAGAGCAGCTCAGCTCTTTCCTCCATTTCCTTCTTATGTTTATTCTCAGATCTGTTCTTCAAAGAGTCTTCTCCCTGAGCATAATATTAGACCAAGGGAATAATTTGGTACTGCCTCCAACACTGACTAACTAGGGAAGAGTAGAGGAACAAAACAAGCATATAGTGATGTCCTTCCCCAAAATTATTCTCCTAATCCACTGTTGTGGGGATTTGCTAATCAGAGTTGGGTTTTATAAGTTAAAGATTTCTGTTTACAGACTTTTTAGTCCCCCTTTGAATAAAAATGTCAGTGTAGTATCTACATGACCTTGTGGCAAGTCACAGATTAATTACACACTGAGCAATCTCCTTTTGTCTTTGGAATTTGATGGAGTCATTCATTCTCTGCTAAAATCAAAAGACAATCTTTCAGAAAATGTCTGCTTCACTGAATTAAAGTATCTTGACAGATATTTATCTGAAACAACATCAGCTGAGGAAAAAGTACAGCAGACAACTCCTACCACAGTAGGCAGAAATAAAAGTGTGGTTATATCAATAGCAAATTGGAGCTGAAGCATAACTTAGACATCTTACTGTAGAGAAGGCCTAAGGAGAGTTGCTTTTTTTCCTGTGACGTCTGAACTTTCTATGTCTGATAATTTCTGCATTATCAGGAGAATAATAACCATTTTACAGGCCAAGGATGTAAGTCTGGAATACAGTAGTTTGATTTTAAGTGCTTATCCTTCTACTGAGTTGACCAAAGATTTCTTGGACTTACTTCTTTTCCTGCCATGTTATGTAGTCCATGTATTTCATGTAAGCTGAAGAGAAAAAAGCTAAACTGTTAAAAGAACCATGGAGCAGTTATAAATATGACAATTTCACATGAGAAAATGAAAATCTATACAGTGAAGTGAAATCCTGAGTGTACCAGTGGCTAGTGTTTTGGGGGTGGGGGGGTGGGGAGAAGTGTTTGTTGGTGTGTCCCTTAGTTAAGATAGCACCTTCCTGTATTGTAAACCTGCCAATACTGGGCTTCCTTTCATTCAGCTGAATGCCTAGGGGGTTTTTTGGACAATTACCCGTATATAGGAGATATATCATAAATAATGTAAAACTCTGGCATTTGTGAACATACACGGTGTTATATTTGGGGAAGAGGAGCAAGTGCATATATAATTATTCTAAAATCTAATTATCTAATTTTATATATATATATATAATTATATATATATATACATAATTATATCTAGAATATTCCATTTTAGAATAATACAAACAGATGAGTTATTAAGGACTGTCACTTATTTTAATATTATCTGTTGGCTCTCACTGAAGTGCAATTCTAGGGAGGAAAAACATTACTTTTTATTAAAAAATAACACTAACAAATATACTCCCTCTCTTCATATTACATTTTTGAGTGTTCATAAAATTTTGTCTCAGGTGTCCAAAAGCTTACAGTTAGTTCAAAGGGAAAATTTAGTGTTGAAAAAATCAAATTCTGGGCATGATATGCACATAGCTGTGCAAATTTTGTGGATTAATAGTCTAGAAGAACGTTATATCTGTGTGCTGTATGCATGGATTGAAGCTGATTTTAAAAAATGTATCATGTGTAGACTCTCTTAAGCAGTGGAATTCTGTATACCTACTTAACTATGTTGCCTGTCTGCACAGAAGAACCAAACCTGATCTATTCATGAGCATATTTACTGAAAATGTTTTGAAGGCCAGTAAAATATTAGCAATTTTTTTATATCTGCCAAAGTAACTTCTATCATGTAAACACCAAATCAGAATGACTAATAATTATATAAATAATTTTTCTTTGGTTATGATTCTCCAGAATTATAAATTTTAAAGACTAGTTTTGTCTAATTCATTTGGCAGTGCAGATGAAAAGATTCACATGCTTAACATTTGAACAGCTATAAGGAGTTTTAAATAAGCAAATAACATGGTGTAAGGCTTGTTGAAAAAGCTCTAGTAACTAAATAAAGCTAAATAATTAAAAACATTCATTTCGTGTAGAAGACTTTTGGCTAACTCTACCATTCAATAATTTATTGAGGAATTGGGTAGTTTTTGCTTATTTTATTTTCATGTATTTTGAATAAAGCTACTGATCATGCATGATAACCCAGGGGTACTTTATATTATAAGAATATCTTCATTTTTTTACCTGCCACTGTGGAAAATAAGAAAAACTTTAGAAAAGCACTGTGCTCCTGACAATCCTGACAGGAAAGCTAGACTATACATTTAATAGTTTTTATTATTTGGTATATGTGGTGGGGGTTTTGGTTGGATTTTGTTTGTTTTTTTCTTGTTTCTGTTTTAATGCTCTCTCAATATCATCAGTATCCTTCCTGTGTGTGATGTACATGATATATTTGTGTTAACATTTTTCTTTTCTCTGTTGTATGGACTATCACTGGACTAGACATGGCACTTAGTGCTGTGGTTCAGTTGACATGGTGGAGTTTGATCAAAGGTTGGACTTGATGATATCAGAGGTCTTTTCCAGTCTTAATGATTCCATGATTCTTTGATCACAATGTCTGACTTATTTTTCCCTGGGAATGATATGGAACTTGATTGCTAGTCATGAATTCCACCAGTACAGCCATCATAGTTCAGCTGCTGTTTTGCTGATTAGTTTGTCTGCCAAGTTCCCTGTATTCCCAGCAGTCTGCTCATGCTGCCGTAAGTCTAGGTAACTTTTCTTCTCCCATTCTGTGAGTCCTCAAGCTGCATCTAATTCTCCAAACATTTCCAGAACATTTCTAATGATGAGAAACTTGTTTATTTCTACTCTTTTTTCTGCATACAATGTGTCCTACTATTGTAAGACATGTTGGGACAGTTTTCTAGGATATGCTGTTTCTCATTTCTTAAAAGCTGTAATCAATCAACTGTCTTGCCATTTTCTTCATTAGGAAAAGTCTTACTTCCATTATTACCAAATTAAGTTCACAATCATTCTAAATTTAGATCATAGAAGTGCAAGTGTAGAGATTCATCATGGAAGTGTAAGTTTATTCCTATGCCTTTTTAAGTATCAATAGTAAAATCAAATCTATTTAAAAACAACAACAAACAAACAAACAAAACCCCACAAAAAACCTCAACACAACTACAATAAATAAACAAACAACTACAAAGCACTAGTGCATCAAGTCTTCACAGAACGGAATATTTTATGGTGGGAGTGAGACTCAAATAAGCTTAAAGAAAAACAGTTATTTTTTCATAATAATTAGTTTAGCAGTGAAGTTCATTCAGTTCCTTTTTAAACACATTTAACACTTTTAACACATTCATTTTTTTCATGGTCATTTATTCAGCCTCTCCTTCCAGCCATCTTTGCAGTCATGCAAGCAATTCCCTTCTCCATCCTAAAAACTGTCTCTACAAATGCATAAATGCACAGATGCATCATACACAATTTTGTTAAACCATAGAATCATAAGGAAAACATAAGGAAAATGTAGTTCACAGACAAAAGAGATAGCATTTAATCCTTATATTTAATGCTTGTATGTCCTATCTGTATAGATAGAATGGAATAGCTGAATTTAATCTCCTACAGAGGTTTTCTTTGAAACACTGCAGCTAAAGAACTACATGTTAAAATGACAGACATAACAGAAAAATGTTTCAATCTGTTAGTTTTAGCAGGGGGACTATATAAGAAGTATTTTCCATCAGTATTTTCTAAACACAGAGGTTCTCAGAGGATCAGTTTTTAATTTGAAGTCACATAATAAGCCTAGAGATGCAGACTAAATTAATAATATTAACTAATATAAATAATCACTTTGTTTTATACTATATGACATAGCAGAGAGCTATAATTGCATTCTCACTAAAGCAGCCAGTGTGTACTATAATAGTTAAAATCAAGCTGGACAATTAAAACCTTCATGGGAGCCTTCAGTTGGCAGAAGATATGGTTATTATATGTGATTTCTTTGTCATGTTTTCTGGCAGTTTGTGTCTCTGTGGAGTTTGTATCTCTAAGTTTGGAATTTGAGCTGTAATATTTGATTTACCGTCTTATCGATTGTTTTTGTAATCAATGCTGTGCAGAGTACTAACCAGATAGTTCATCCTCAGGTACTTGATGGAACTGAAATTTTAATTTTTTCCTCTTAAAAAATTCAGACTAATTTAAAACATTTGTTTCAATCCAAAAGGAATCAATCCTTCGATTTGGTTTAAAAGGGTAAAATTGTAGGGTGGCTCATTGTTACAGTGTGTTAATTTGATTTATATTGTGTTTCTTTTTTATATTGGTGGTTGTAATGTTTTCTATTGTATCCTCTGTCCCGCTTGGAAACTGTTTCACATGGTTTGTCCCTGCTCAGCAGCGCCCATCCCTCACACTGGAATGTAATCCAACTCTGTTCCACTCCCACCTTATCCCTGATTGAGCAGTGGCTTGTCCCTGCCTCTGCGCCCATTCCCCCTAGGAAAAAGCCCCAGGACAGACAGGGCCCTCAGTCTCTCTGGGACTGGACAGGGACAGGGAAGGAGCTAAGTAAGAGCTCAGGCCGTCAGGGGCAGGACCCCTAAGAATAAAACCGTGATATCCCCCCACACAGAGAGCAGGCTCTGTGCCTTTTGCCATTGATGGCCGTCTGGGTCTCTCAAAAGAACTCCCACAGCTCATTATTGACTACTTCCTCTGGTATAATAAGTCTTTTTTGAGGATGAGGAAGCAGTGCAATAACATTCATCTTTTTATCCAGCTTCTAAGTATCAATTGTTTTACTCTATGAACAATCCACTGGTGATTAGTCATTAAAACCCTACTGACAGAAGTGAAATTGACAAAGCTTAGGTTTACTTACTGGTCTTATCTCCATATTGATATTCTAATAAAGCTGTCACAGTTCCTGTAGCCTATGAGTTTGCATGAAACAATTTTATACACCTCTTTAATACTTTATTCAGATAGCTTTCATCACCTACTGGATTTTATAATTATCGCATATCTTGGTCTGATGTGGTAATGCTTATTTTCTCTCTAGATTTCTATAGGAATCAATTGGAAAAATTAAAGCTATTTTTTGCAAATGGAACAAGTAATTTGCAAGAGCTGAGAGGACTTTTTTGATGTCATGTGTATATACAATTCCCTAGTCTTTGTACCTTTTTAAATTTGCAATATTTTAAAGATTTCAATACAATTGTATTTCACAACATTGCAATATGCTTTACTTTAAAAGTTACACATAAATCTCCCATTATATTATCCAGCTGATGAGAAAGAAGAGATCTGGAATCCATCTTTTTGTAAACCCTAGTTTGAAGAGGGTATAAAAACCTCTTTCTCATAGCAAAACAATAATTTTATGCGTTTAATTAAATAAATTAAGGAATGTGGATAACAATTCAATAATTAAATTTTGTAACTTTTGATATTTCATGATATGAAGTAGCCTGGTTATATGCATAAATAAGCTATTTGGTGGCCTTTGTTGGTTCTTTCCTAAATTAAATGAAGACATTTTTGTATTTCTTTTATTACTGAAAACCATTTAAATGGCTAGAAAATAGCATCTATGTGATAGTTATCACATGAAGCTTAATCATGGTCTCAAAGATAGGTGCTTGATTCTATTGTCATTGCTGTTTCTTTGTCATTTAAACTCAAATTATTAAATAAGCACAGTGCACTTTCTTCTCTGATGCTCCAATTATTGTTTCTGTAAAATTGATATTTACAAGTATCAAAATATAACAAGTTATGTGAAAAGCATATTAACTTAGGAAATTAATTTAGATTGTTTTGATAAAGAGTTTTCAAAACAGGGGTGACTTGGAGTCAAGCATCACACAAATATTTCACATCCCAGGGGATATACAAAACTAAGCTGTAAGGAAATGCAGCAGTTGGAACTTAGGATCCTTCTTCAGTAAGTTCTACCTTTTTTTTTTTTTTTTTTTTTTTTTTTTTTTTCCTTTGTTTTTCTAAAAAGGAAAAAAAAAAAAAAAAAAGTGTGTAATTGTTTGGAAACCTTGATCAATCAACATTGTAAATTACTTTGGACTAGCATTAGTTTTTTCTCATTTGAAACCATAACTCATAATGATGGATTGTTGTTGTTAAATGCACAATCAAGGAGAGCTGTTAGGAAAACAAACTAGATTTGAGAGACTTTCTGTATTCAGACATTTGTTATGTGAGTTGTACAGAGCAGGAACTCAAACCTGAGGTTTGTGCAAACAGCTGGATCTGCCTCCAGCCTTGATAAGTTAGATAGTATACTGATATAACCATTACTTGAGGATTTGTTAGAATATTTCCACAAGCATCTTTCACTGAACACTACTTTCCCACATTCAGTAACACCAAATGCGTGTGATATGCATCCTAAGAGTTCTCAAGGATAGATTGGGTTGAAGAAATTAATTTCTAGCATGTATTTTAAACTGACTGATTAATCAGTTGTCCATGGTACTTCTATTAAATTTTCAAGAGAAGAACTACACTTGTACATGTGTCACTTTATACATGTGAAAAGGGGAGCTATTAATAACTCCAGCCACTGGATTTGAGTACAAAAGTATTTAAATTTAACTGTATGTCATGTCCATTTCACTTTTGTTCTAATGTTTTAGTCATTTCATGGTGAATTCCACAGACATAAGAATAATATTCATATTATCAAAACAAGCATATGACAACTGCACTGGCATTTCTGAGAGGATATTTGTGTACTGTCTGAAAAAGGATAAATACTAAATCCGATGCTATATAATTGGTCTCTGCTGTACACCGGATGGACTTTTCTATTATTTAGACATCTAAAATTGTTATCCATTGATCTGGCAGCTAATCAAGAACACTGGTTTCTTTTCAGTTTAGTATTTTGCTAAGAGGTTTGAGTCCCCAGTTTTAATCTCATTATCTCATCTGTCTATAGTACTCTTAAATTAGTATCTGAATTAGGTAATCAGTTTAGGAGTAGAGTCCTTTACGTTTTTATTTTTATCAGAATGATCCATTCTAGCTCCCTTTGGTTAAGATGCCACTGAAGTCACTTCCTATTTGTAGTAGAAGAGGGACCAAGCAGATAGTTTTGAATAACAATTTAAACAAAACAAAACAATTTTATCATCAGGACTACCATAGTCTTCAAGATGACCATGTCCATTGGTAAATTAGTGTTTTCCTCCCTGCCATTTCATCATCTTCCTTGAACACTTATCTTCATGCCTAATGATATAAGCTTCTTTGATTGCCTTCACTGATCGCTCTGTGGGACAGAAATCTGCCTCTAGTAAATTCTCTTCACTGCCTCAGGAATTTGGTTTTGCTGGTAGCCAGAACTGCACTTTAAGCATGCCAGGGAATACACTAAAATGCATCATGAATCTGAGGTTCTTAAAATTAAACTTACACTTTCTTGATTCATGAGTCATGATAAATAGGAGAGCAGCCAGATCTCTTGATCTGGGTCTGTGCTCTTCTTGCACTGAAGACGAACCTGCAATATCAGCACATAGCTTCTGGCCTCCTCTGAGCCCTAAGTAGTGCATATGATCTGAGAAGATAAACGTATGCATGCTCTTCAAGTAATAACATTGATGGCAATGATGCAGTCAGATTAATACTCCCACTATAGACAATTCTCATGTTTCTTGAATGATTCAGGCAGTGAATACTGCCAGTTATTAAAAGATGAGGAAATGTGGAATGTGGTGAGGGTGATAATTGTTAAGAGTGTCTCCCTGACTATTCTATTTACATGGTCAGGAATCAGTATAGTCATACTTGCAAAGATATATGTGTGACAGGACTAGATCAGAATATGACACTGACAAAATGTAGAATGAGTATTTGATACTAAAATTGAAAAAAAAAAAACAACCCAATGGAAATAAAACAAAAAATACAATGGAAATAAAACAAAAAGTGCAATTAAAAATGATAAAAATAAAAAGAAATAGCCTAGCAAAATTTAAGATATTTTCTTTTGTTGACATCCACAAATCATTGATGCTAAGGGGACCATTTCAGTATTAATTGTCTCAGTTATTGTGAAAAATTATTGTTTGGTTTCCAGTTGTAAATTGCTTTGTAGTGTGACAATTAATAGAAAGGAATTACATCAACCTTGAATGCTATTTTCTTTTCTTTCTATTGTTTCCTGTGTTACTATCATAATACATTGGTTTTATGTGCAATGGAGATGTGAGTAAAGCATAATTAGGATTTACTTTTATTTCTACAACCACAGAAGGAGAAGAAAAATCTTTGAAATGAAGGTTTGATATCCAAATTGCTCCTTCACTTTTACTTACATTGTATTCTTCAAGTAGTTGCCTCTTTCTTAGATAACTTTGTCTCTCTCTCTCTCTGGTCAACTAGTTGAGCTTATATGCTGCATAAAATCAGAAACAATTGCAGTAAAAACATCTTATTAACTTTATAATGTTCAGTTCCTCTGTCACTTTACCAAAATATTTGATTCAGCACTATAAAATAAAAGTATTAGAATGACTCAAGAAACTTCCCCCTCTTCTTTTTGCAGATTATTGCTTTAGTTTATTTCAGTATGAAAATTTTAGTCTACAATACTAAAAAAAACTTTGACTTTCAAAGCATTTCAGTGAGTCAGAAGTTTTTTTCTTTGGGCATAGTTTTTTCAGTTTTAAGTACTGCCAAAATATGCATTATGCGTATCAAGTATTTTGCTACTTAAAACTGGTAATATTCAGCACTAATCTTCTTACAATAATCTGAAATAATCATATATGGATAATACTTTAAATGTAATGGAGTTATTTTAAGCCCTGGAATCAGGTAATACTACTATTACATTAATGTGAGATGATGAAGTAGAAACAGATTTAAAACATTCTTTTTAAAGGAAACAAATTCAGCAGCATATCCTTTGTATATTTTTAAAGTCTCTTTTTCCCTCAGAAGCTGACTGATCTTAACCCACCTCAAACTCATTAACTGTCTATTCCAAGACCATGGAATAGGGTTCATGGTCAGAATTTTTAATTTTTTATCTAGATTGGTAAAACTGCCTTTTTTTTTTTTTTTTTTTTTTTTTTTTTTTCCCAAAATAGAGGAAATTGTTGTAATAGAGAGACTGATGGCGAACATTCTTATCAGTTATCACAGCTACAAATTGACTATAAAGGCATTTCTTTCTGCCTAGTATGAGAAGAAAAAAGCAAAATTTAGCAATGGGATTCTGATTTATTATAAAGATGTGACTGGAAGGTTAATATAATGTCTTAATAGTTATTGATTTTTAGTGAGTTTTTTTATGTAAAGAAAGACATTTTTGAAACTGTGAAAATAATCTGGGTTTATGGGGATGATAATTCTATGTTTTCTTGAAATTTCAGGTTAGGGTTCTGTACTGAGGTGTTGGTCATCCTAATGTCTCCTCCTAAACACGCTGGAGATACAAGCTTCTATTTATATCACTGCATGCTAGCAGAGGTGAGTTTATAAACATTGTGAAATTGCAGAATTTTATTAAGTTATAATGCACTCAAAAGCAAACTTGTTTGTGTGATGCATACTAGAGAAAGAGGCCTTGTTTGTGTGTGCATGCACATTCAGTAAATGGCAAACAGTAATTTAAATAACTTAACTAATTGAAAATGTAATTATGTGTGTTGAATTTCCTGCAGTGAAAAATAATGCCCCCTGCAGTCTACATTAAAATTTGACATAACAAGACATTCTTGACTCTCAATCACCTTTATTTATAGATGTCTCCTGATTGTTACTTCTGTTTTGATGACAGATTAGCTTCTTTTATGTTGTTCCCTTTTCATCTTTCTCTTCCATCTCCTCCATGATATTTAGTCTGAGTGTACAGGGTAGAAGGTAAAAGAGATTTTGATAGCTATATCTATAATATTTCAGACAACCAAAGTTTCCTTCTATTGTGTTCAGTTTGATTCTAAATATGATCTGACATTCCAAACCAGAGATACATTTGGAGCAGCCCTAGTAAAAATGAAAGTAATTGTATTGTAAGTATTTTGCCAATTTTAGCCGTTAGCTGATGGGAGCTTCTAATTTTTCTCATTGTCAGAGAATAAAACTTTATTTCTAAGCAAAGTATTTATTTCTATATATCAATGTGCATCATAATTCATAGCCACAGAGAATTCTGTCAACAGTGAAACACTGCACATCAGACCTGTAAGAAGAAATGGCATGCTGTGTTATGTTTCACTAATTCTTCACAGCAACTTTGAGTTTAATCTCTTTGTTGGTAGCTGGTTTTTCCTGGACATTAATTTTAAAATGGTACTTTATTCCTTTTGGTACTACAAAAGTACCCACAAAGATATTCTCAACGTTGTAAAAATATTACAATGTAATAGCATGTGGCTGTGCCCCTCCACGCCGGGCAGATGCAGGCCACTGGCTGGCTCAGATCTGCCCAGCGGCCAAAGCGTTTTCGGTCGGGGTTGCAAGCCGGCAACGTTTCCTGAGGGACTCAGCTTCTCACCAGCGGCTGGCCTAAATTGCTTCGTGACTGCGGCAGTAGATAAAACGTGACTCTTACTTAGGCACGTTTAATGATGGTTTTATTACAGTCCGAGCGGCGGGAGCTCCGCCACCCGTCCAACTGCCTAGTGAGAACCTTTTGAATTTCCCTCCCCGAACTTATAAACGGGGGAGGATTCAGTGGTGGCAACAACAGGTCAGCAAATCAGGGAATTTGAGGGGATAACAGGGGGTGTCCGCTTCTAAACCTTGGACCACTCACCAAAGGGGAAAAGGGGATTTCCCAGGCACCAGCCTATCACTCGATGCCTCTTCTGGGACTTTCC
>JAIXNV010000025.1:8451046-8467193 GCA_020917445.1 Riparia riparia | reverse complement strand
AATAGTTACTTTAAATTTTATGTAATTCCTGTTGTATAAAATGCAGGAAGAATATCAAGACCAGAAACACTTAGTCTAGATTTGTGTTTGGTAGTTCTGCATCTGTTATTCATAATAATTTAAGAGTTTCATAAAATTTTGGCATCTGTAAGCTTCACCTAAAAACTTTCTATGACAGAGAAATAATTCATAGAAGAATAATTCATAATTAAAGAATTTTTTTTCCCCCCACATCTAGTTCTGCATCATGGAAACATATGGCTAAAGGGTGTTTAAGAGCTCTGTTATCAAACTCATGGTCCTACCTCAAATTAGATTCACTTGGATTTATCCCAGCCTTCATAGTTTTACCTAGGCTTGGTAATATAGTAGCTTTCTCACCATGCACCTTATTCGTTTGGTCTCTACCTGCACCGTTGCAATTTCTTCCTCAGCACTGAAACTGAATTCTTACCCAGCACTGAAAAAAATCCTCCTGACATGGAGAACACACTGTACTTTTCTTGTTTGCTGCAGCTTCTGAGCATTTCAGAGCCACAATTACATGATCCCAGCCTTCCTTCCCCAGCAATTCCCAGCTCTTCTCCTTTGTCAGGTTCCTTAAGCCTCTTCTCATTCTCTTTGATTTTTTTCTGGAGCTTCTGCATTTGTGTCTTAATGTTCTTGAATTGCAACATCCTATACTGGAAAATGTTACAGCAACTGAACCCATATGGCCACTGAATATAGAGGGGCTGCTTCACATTTTGCACACAATGTTCTTGTTTACATCTCTGTCTCCAGCTGCAAACATTTGCAGTTCCTTCCAGCATGATAAACACATTTCTTCATAGAAGTGTGAAGTGTCCTCCCTCTTTATACTTCTGTATATTTGCTGACAGAAATTTTATATGCTTTTATATTTGTATCAATATTTAAAGGATTCAGTATTCTTCTTTATCCTGTTTTGGATTTGGTGATAGGGTATCTTGTTAAACCATATGAAACAAAGCAGGAAGTGTTCCTTCTTCCATCAGGCAATAACTTTAACCATCAGAAACCCCACAGCATAATTATCTGTCATTGTTCCATGCTGATTTCTCCCATTACATATTTTTAATTAATTCTAAGTATTCAAGGAGAGTCCTATTATACAAGTAATCATAAGCAAACACAAAAATATTAATATTTATTCATAAGGGTTTGTATAAACAAAGATTTATTTGTGAGACAAAGCATTAGAAATAATTCACAATTTTTCACAGAACTGAGGTTCTTACAGCCATTTTATAAATTTATTTTTATTTGGATGTGATGAGCTAGAAATAAAGGACATAAAAATTGAAAAGCAGAATAATTTGCATTAAAAAATTATCTAAGGAACAATACTGTCAGTTGTCATCTAAAGATGAAAAGTCACATGATGTGAAAAATGCATTCACCAATCTGATACAAAATCACATAAATATAAGTGAATTAGTAAATGAATGGATAAAATTAAATCATGTTGCAAGAATTAATAAATTGCTTGCAAGCAAGGATTTAAAAAACATTATATTTTCCTGATCTCCCTTAGAAAGTTAATTATTCTATCAATCTTTCTGGTTATTTTTTCCTTTACTTGATTATTACTAATTACTTCAAGAATTTTTTATCAGACAGTACTGTGAAAACTAGCACCATTTACACAATATTTCAGTCTCCATAAAAATAGTTTTTGTTCTTTATCTGTTTGTTTGTGCCTTGCCACCTGTTGACATGAATTTCAGAAACTTGACATGTTCTTGCAACTTCCTCCATGTGCAGATGAAAAATATACACTGTGAGGTTAATTCTTCATTGACCCAGAACTACAGCTCTTCTCTGGAATTATACCATGCTTCATTTACAAAATGTCACAGTGTAATACGTTATGGAATAAGTAACCAGTTTCACATTTTAGGTAGCTGTTAGCCCTAGCCTCAAATACATTAACATATTTTAAAACTGATAGTAGGTCTTACAGATGTTCAGCTTCACAGAAAAAAGAAGTGGGTGTTTTGTTTTGGTTTTTTCCCCCCTCTGGAACACACGAATTAGGATGACATAGTCTTCCATATAAGATTACAACACAAAACCAGTAGGTTATAATCTACACGTGAGTGTATGTATGCTGTATGAAATTTATTATTAAATATTCTTCAAATGCATTTTAAGGTAACATAACTTCTTTAAAATTATAAATATTGCACATTTATATTCTCCATTATTTATAGATAACAAATAACAAAATTGTGCACAATTCTTTTCATTTAGTTACATTTTCCTGACCTGTGAAACAAACTGGTATTCCTAATACAATATTATTGCAGATATGAAACTTCAAAACATCTATATTTGCAGTTTTAAAAGTCTGCTGGAATTTGTTTCACCAATTACTTGAAGTGAGGATTCTAGTCAAAAATGATAATCAAAATCCAAAGTAATTAATATGCAGAAACCAGTATCTAATGAATCCATATGATACTTGGCATACATTTTTTATTAAGACATGAAAATTTTGGCTGATTACTTGTTTATTGAAAATTATAATGCAGCTTTTACTTTCTTTACTGGAGTTTGGGTTTAGTTTTTTGTGTAGTAATGAAAGAAAGTAACAAAACTCTGCCATCGGAACTTTTAAATTCAGAAACATAGATGTTGACAACTCTGCCTTATCATCCTTCATTTATACAGTAGTTACGCTGACTTAGAATCAATGTTGTAGGCATGTTCATTCCTCTGACCAGATAGCATGGATGAATCTGTGATTCCATACATATACATAGTCCTGAACGTAGATGTGAGTTGAAAGATAAGCATGAATGATGTACTACTGGCCTTTTTCATCTAGTGTCTCTAAAATGTAGAAGTCCTGTTTTGATAATGCTCTGTTTGGAGAAGGGGGAAATATTTAGCCAAAGGGACTGTTACTATTTTCGCTTTACTCTCACAAGAGACTTCAAAAATTACCAGATAGCATATTAGAGGCTACAGGTCAGCTAAAGCAATATTTGATCCAAGAATCTTAGAAGTTCCCTACTTACTTTAATAAAATAAATCCTGCAACCTTGCAGCAATTCTAGAATAATTATCCCATTTGACTGTGAATATTGACAAGATAAGGTCACACACATGTTTTTTGACATAATATTGAGTGAAAGCTCATATATCCTGACCTTATTCTATGGCTAAAGAATGCAGCAAATCTTTATCCGTAGAATAAGGTCAGGTTATATGAGCTTAGGGGCATAGGGGCATCAGTAATAAAAATGCAGCAACTATCTTAAGCTAGCACTATATTCAGGACATTTAGTGCATTTTCTTTAAAGATTTTTCATTTCCATATCTTCTAATAAAAAATATTCATTACCTGGAATTATATCAGGAATTATATATACAAAATTTTAAAGATTATATTGGAGGTCTTTCAGGCTAGGTCAAGGGTAATTCAGGATGTGTGGTTCAATAGTGATGTGTCCTTTTCAGTTTGTAACATTCTTGTTACCAAAAAATGCAAGCTGTGTAGTCACCATGAGAAAAAAAATCCAGCCAATTAATTATAGACTACTTAATCTTTTTCTGTGTATTTTTTGGAAGGGTTACTAGAAAATAAAAAGGTAAACAATTGGATTAGCTTTGTGAATTTTTGCTCAAATCAACCACTTTTGGAAGAGGCATTCATATACAACTTCGGACTTGTCTTTAAATCTATCTCATGAACAGAAATATGTTTAAGAGCTATAATCAAGCTAACATTATCTTTGCCAGAAGAGGAGTTTTAGTGTGAACTTTAGATCACATGTTAGAGAGAATATCAGAATAGGTGTTACACCATGAAATCTTGAGTGTAATGCAAATGAAGGAAAGTTAATTTCACTGTTATAACCACTTTTTTTCCAATACATGCACATTCAGTTTTTATTAAGCTTCTGCCGGATCTGAATCTTGGCGCTAATCACTGTCAAGGAGGAATTTGGTTAGGAATGTATCCATTTGAAAGGCTTCCATTTTTCAAAACTCTATGAACAGTAGAAACACTCCTATTGATGCTTAAATTAAGGGATGGGATCATTGTTGGGCTAATAACGATTTATTACTCAGATAAACATCAGACTCATAGGCGGTGAGATTTTAGAGGAGTAAGAAGTCAGCCATAGCCCAAAAGTAGTCACAAGTTTCTTCGTTACAAGGCAATATATAAAATTCTGATCCAATGGAAAGTTACCACAGAGTTTATTTTGTTTTTCTAACCTGTCACATCTACACAATTCTGCCACACTGCATATACTTTTATCCAATGGCTTTCTATCTCACATACACACATATGTTTCTATTATAACATCTAAAATTTTAGCTTACTCTATGAAATCACATTACTACACTTTAAAACTCTTCACTATCTTACCCAATACAGTTTATTAGTTATTTATAACATATTCTTACTTGTAACTATAGAAACACAAGTTTATAATTTTTCCACTTAAGGTCTGTGTACCTTTATAATTACATCAATCCAAGATTCTCTCAAGGCTGAAAATCAAACCTTCAGTTTCTGTGGAAGTTTCTATCTTTCCATTTCCTACAAAACACTTTCATTATTTAAACAACCAATGAGATTTTATAACTACCTTGTAGATATTTCAGACCTGTATAGCATTTCAAATATTTCTCTTTTTTGGTCAAAGTTAAGTCACAAAGGCCATGACTGAATAAATTCTTGCATTTTTGAAAAGGACATGGACAATAGTCAGGAGCATGTAAACTGCAATGTTGTAAGGTGTAATGGTTAATTTAATGTATAATATCATCCTTGCTTCAGTGGACAAAATTCTCAAAGAGGTGAAACTCATCTGAAACAAAACTATTAGATACACAACATTTTGCCTTATTGGAATAGGTTTCTGACCTCAAGTAATAACTTATCACCATTAAGTAAGAAAAGCAAAACCTCTGGCAAAAAAAGATTTTGAATGGTTTGTCTGCAAAACAAGATGTCTCAGATTCCTATTTTGCCTTATAAATATATTCAAGTATTCAACCTCTCTTTAGACATTTAAATGCTATGTCTTTATTCATTATTTATAACAGCAGTCCATTCCCAACATATTGCTTTACTGTTACTTACAATTCCCCATTGGAATATGTATGTTTTAACAGAAACAAGGATAATGTTTCCAGTGTGGGCTTCTTCTTGTTATAGTTGCTGTAAATATATAATTATCCAACAACAGATGAAGTGGTATGAACTCACCTGGTGAACTCCTACCTAGTGAAGGGGTGCTCCAAATTTCATCATGGAAGATGTTCTTATGTTTCTTATGTTCTGGACTTGCAGGACGCTGTAATGGTGATGGAAGAATTGCTGAATTTTTGACTGTTCAGCATCACATCTAGTATGATATGAACCACAAAAGAAATTAGGCGCAGCAATCTAGCAGTCCTGTAATCATCATATGCCCACACTAGGCTTTTATGGTATAATTTTAAACATATTTTTGGCATTCTCTCAGCTCTGTTTTTCAAACCAAAGCATAATTTCCTCTTAGCTGGTGAGACTGTGGTATTTAATGTGGATGAAAGATACTAGTTTTCACATCTTTTTCTTGGATTTGTAAAAATGTTGTGCATAAAAGCTCAAAAATCATTAATCCACTTTGAGAGAAAGATTTGTCAAACAGAATTGTAGTCTTCCTAGGCAATAAGACACCAAAGCTATAGCTGAGAAAATATCTTGATTTTGCATCTCTAAAACATCATTGACATATCTTCCACCTCTGTCAGGATGGTTTTATACCTTCAGCCTCCATAGGTCTGCATTCTTATTTGGAAAGACATTTTGGTACTAAGAAGTGTATTACTTTGATGGTAATATATTTTCCTGATTTGTTTTGTTTTGTTTTGTTTTGTTTTGTTTCTGCTGTTGAGAAGACAAGAAATTATAAATTTTGTTCCCTCTGCTCTCACAGATATTCTCAAAATTGAAAGCACTAAGGATTTCAAAAACCCAACCAACAAATATGGTCAAGTAATCTTAATCCTATCTCTTTATAATTACTGGAATGTTCCTTATATTTTGGGTTTTTTTTTCTATCACAAAGAAAGAAAAATTTTTACTTAATACCATTAGAATTTTTTTAGTGTGGGCAAACTCACATGAAAAAATATGTTATCAATTTAAAATCATGAAATGTAAAGGCTGCATTTTCTACTGAATTCACAGCTGCCATTACATTTTGTATGCTAAATATATTGTAAGTATCATGAGAAAAAATAAGACATCTAAAATTATAACACATTTTTAGATGAACTATGAGAATAATTTGTAAGTTTTTACCAACATACCTATTATATTTATGAGGTCATTATGGCAGCGTTGCAATATCAGGATAAAGTCATGTTCACAATACTTCCACAGTTTTCTCCTTCTTGTTGGTAATGAGCCAAAACACAGGATTTTCAGAGGTCAGATCTATCTTTTCAGGGATAGGTCAATATATTCAGGGACAGGTTTCACTGAGCATCCCAAGGTACTTGGCATAAGTTGAGTCCATTGCTAATATTTTGAAGAGCATTCATTAATATGAATGTTTTGTCTTGTCTGCAGCTTCAGAGAAGGCTACGAAAAGGTGAAGTAGTTATGCTCAATTATTCTGTTGTCATCAGAGTGTAAACAGTTCCCTACTTAATGTTCAATAATGTCATTGAAGTAGACACTATTAATGTTAAATATAGGTATTTAGATATTTAAACTGTAAATACAGATGTATCCATTCCACTGTCTGATAATATGTTGTTCTTGATGTATTACTGTAATGAATTACTTTTATAGTGGTCCTTCACTTTGTCAATATTTATGTCACATGAATAATCTCTGTGAAATCTGGACAACCCTAATGTGAAGGGAAATTTTCTATTTTCTCTATGTAACTCTCAAAAAAGTATCTGTATGTTCTGGAAGCATGTGTGGTTTTGTAAGTGTCTGTTAAAGAATAAATGAGAGAAACTATTATGTATTTTGAATTTTCCTAATGTTCATACATTTCTTAGGTCTAAACTACAATTAAATATTTCTCACCAGCAAACTGATTGATCATAATGTTTACTAGATTCTTATTGACAGCATGTACTATGTCTTTCAATTCACATAGTGGTAGAAGGACAGCCTGGTTCTAGCCAGTAGTGCAATTGGATATCCAAATTACTGGGGAGCAACTGGAGTTTTAGTTTCCCAGGGCTGTGCTCATTATGCTAAATAATGAGTACTGCCCTCATAATATTTTTTTTAATTCTCGATATGTTATCATAAAATATTTGAATATTCAGCAAGGTGACTGCCCTCTGCTCTTCAGAATATTCATCCCAGAACCATTTATTCAGGCATTTCAGTCCTGACTGAATTTTACAATAATCCTTAATTACTGCTGAAGCTACCTGGGGGGAAATACAGTTTCCTATTTTGAGGCATATCCTACAGTTGGAGCTGAAAGAGTGGCAGTTGAAATGCTGTGGGGATCCTATTTGTGGGGAAAAAAAGTCATGGAAAGAAGAGACTATTCCATTACAAAAACTTGATAAAATTTAGCTTTAGTAAATCTTTAGCATTTGGGATTGGATACAAATTAAATGCCTCTGGCTAGAGAAAAATAGTTTTATGGTCTGTATATACATTTGAATTTTATCCCTTCATACCCACTCAATAAGGAAAGTATTTTCTATTATTGTTTTACAAAGAATACAGACTGCCTGAGTACTTAACACACAATTTTATCTTTGTTTCTAATTAGCCCATTTTCTAAATATCCTCTACACCATGTAGAGTCCTCACTTCGTACCGTGCTTTGGGACTAGTGGGCCAGAGGAGATTACTGATGTAACATAGTACAGATTTTGACTGGGATAGAGTTATCTTCCTTTGTAACAGACCACAAAGTTTTGTGGTATGGGTGTGTGGCAAAACCAATATTGGTAACACACTGCTATTTTGACTATTTCTGAGTAGTGCTTGCACAGCATCAAGGTTTTCTCTACATAAACACTTTTTCTCTTGTGGCTGCTCTCATGTCTCCAGCAACTGCACTGGAGTGGGCAAGGAGATGGAAAGGAACATGACTGAAACAGCTATCCCAGGGTTAGTTCTGTGCCACATAATGTCACATTCACCATTAAAACCTGGGACAGGAAGAAGAGTAGGAAATTTTGTCTTTCAAAGTGGTCATTGCTGAGAAACTGACTGGGCATTGATCTGCTCATGGCAGGAGATGAGGGATTTCCTTTGTGATGCTTGTTGTTTTCCCCTTTCCTCCTCCTATTACACTATTTTTCCTTGATCCAAAAATTGTCCCACTTCTGCTCTTCCTGTTGTCTTTCTTGCTGTGGGAGAAGTGCAGAATGAGCAAGCGGCCAGCACTGTAAATAAATATTACACAGACACACATTAATATGTGGGTTCACATATGCATATGAGTAATTTGTAAAACTATGCTATTTGGATCATTACCATTAGAGTGAGGAATCATGATTTGTGATAGCAACAGAGGTTGTACCTGTGATTAGTAGTAACAGATAAAAAACTAAGCAATGAATCCCCTGATACGTCTATGCATCTCTCTGTCACTATAAAGTGGCATCTCTCTCTGTCACTATAAACCTGACTCTGATGCTAAAAACTAAGATGACTCTCTTTAATGTAACTCAAGATGTTTAGCATCTTAAGCTTATTTATGTGCTGTAAGGGATTATTTGGTGGAAATAAGTTCAAATTGCAGAGCTGAAGAAACCATTGCAGTGTGTTAATTTGGTTTATATTGTGTTTCATTTTTTATTGGGTTCTGTAATGTTTTTCTATTGTATCCCCCTGTTCAAACTATATCATGTGGTTTGTCCCTGCTCGGCAGTACCCATCCTCCCACACTGGAATGTAACCCAACTCTGTTCCACTCCCACCTTGTCCCTGACTGGGCAGTGGCTTGTCCCTGCCTCTAGGCCCTTCCCCCTGGGGAAAAAGCCCTGGGAGAGGACAGGTCAGTCTCTGGCATCAGAATGGGGACGGGGAAGGAGCTAAAGGAGCTAAAGGAGCTCTGGACCAAATAAAGCTATAATTCCCCACCCAGACAAAGAGCAGGCTCTTGCCTTTTGCCATCAGCGGTCGTCTGGGTCTCTATAAAGAACCACCACAACCAGACATTATTATTATTTCTGGAAAATAAATAAATAAATAAATAAATAAATAAATTTTTATATATAGGCAAATTATTTTCTGACCTTTAGAAGATCTGATTAAAGGAAGGTTCTGCCTTCATCTACATTGCACAAAGTCATTAGTTTTAATGTGATTTTTGAATAAATTTTATCAATAAGTCAAATCAAGTCTTCTCAGTCATTATACAATCCTGCCAGGCCCTGTGTTGGGTGCACCAATGTCCATCGCTTGTCTCTAATGGAGCTTCCAGCTCCATTTTGCCCAGGCTAGCTCGACAAAACAGGAAAACTCCCCTGGGTCCTAAAAACCCGGGGAGTGGCGGAGGGGCTTTCTCCTCTCATCACGAGAGAGAGAGACTGCATCTATGGCAGGGGAAAGGAGTCAGACTTAATGAGAGGGCGAGTCCAAAGTCTTTATTCTGTCCTTTTTCGGACGTCTACTTCAGCAGCTCTTGCCAAGTCATTGCTGAGGCCTCATGGTCTGGGCTTATATGCATGGGAGGGGCTAAAGGAGGCGACAAACCAACACCCAATGAGGGATAAGGGGGGAGTGGAACAGGGTTGGAGGGACATTCAAATAAACCAATGGTGACATAAAGGGAGGAACCTCCTTGGCTCTTGCCCTATCATTCAATGTCCTTACCTGAACTCTCCAGAAGCTGGGAGGAACAGCTGAATTATAGACAGGGCCGATAGGAGGGGACTGGGAGGAGTGTGGCAGGATGGACAGGGAGGGGGCAGGGACAATCCTTGGGATATAACATTTTCAGAACGGGGGAGTACAGAACAAACCATTATAAAATAAAACCCAATATAAAAATGAAATACAATATGAAAACAAATAACACAGAGCAGCAATATAGCGCTAGATTTAAATATTTTTTTCATTACATTTCTACCTATAAATGAAATAAAAGGTTAAAATAATACTTTCAATATATCATACAACTGGAAGAAAAATAATTATTTAGATACAAGAATGTTCCTTTAAAATGGTTGAACGTTCACAATAAACTTCGATATAAGGAATAAAAATATTTTCTTATCAAATTGTTTTAAAATAAAATACGGTATTGACCGGTTTTTGTTTTACAAACAGAAATGGCTTCTAGTAACAGTCAAAGGCCTGAAGAATTCCTCTGACATAAATTTTTGCTGCAAATTTCTTGAAAACCATACTGGTATTTTATATCAAAATACAGCAATAAATATAAAAATTTGTCAGATGTTCAAGAAAGAACATTACGAGCAGATCAAGTAAAGTGATCCTGCCCCTCTACTCAGACTTCATGAGGTGTATTTAGATTTCTGTGTCAAGTTCAATGTAAGAGAGATGTGGAGCTCTGGAGTGGCTCCAGTGGAGGGCTGCAAAGATAAGGAACAGGGATATCTCTCTTGTGAGGAAAGGCTGAAGGAGCTGAGTCTGTTCAGTCTTGAGAAGAGACCACAGAATCCCATCGGTGTCTGTCAATATGAAGGGAGCTGTCAGAGAATGGACCAGACTCTGCTTGGTGGTGCCAGGCAATGGGACAAGAGGCCATGGGCAGAAACTGATGCATAGGAAGGTCCACCTGAATACGAGGAAGAGCTTTACATCTGCACTGGAACATGTCATCATCACGTTCCACTGAGGGAACCTGCAAGGACATCTATTTAGAATTAGATGGTCAGGAACAAAATTAGGCCAAATAAGACAAACCTTGTATCTGAGAATCATTTATTGGTAAAAAAAGCAAAAATAAAAATGAGTTACCCAAATTAAAGAGGTCTGGAAAAGACAGATAATAAGGAAGAAAAATTGAAAAAAGATGGGGGGCAGGGGGGTGTGTGGAGAGGGGACCTGGGGGAAAAGAGAGAGTGGATACAGAGAGAAAGCAGACATTTCCACTGGTGGGTCAGGGAATGCCATCAGCTTCACACGCCAGAGGGTGGATGGGCTGCCTGTAGACGAGCCCGTGCAACTCTTGGAAAGAGGCAGGTTCCCATGTACGGCTCCCCCAGCTGCGCACGCTGTGAGCGGGTGCTTGGATGGAAACTGCAGGACCCTGGACAGGATCACGGCAAGAATCGCAGCAAAGGGCTGGATTGAAGTGATGGGGTTGAACAGAGGTAACTCAAGAAGGGCAGTGGTCAGGGACAGCAGGAGATAGGACAGGCAGGAGGGTGAGCAAGAGCCAGCAAGAGCAGGAGAGCCAAAAAGCAGGTTGGGGTCAGGTCAAAGAGGAGAGCCAGTGAGCCAGCAAATAAGCCAGCAAATGAACAGTATCAAGCAGCAGCAAGCCCCCCAACTCGCCCCCCCTCCCCTCTCCAAAAAAAAAAATTCAAGTCTCAAAAGCCCCAACTCACCAAGTCCCAAAAAGCAAAAAAGCATAAGACACAATAGCCCCCAGAAAAAAAAGCACAAATCTCAAAAACCCCTAGGGTTTGTGACGGAATTATCTTTTATGCCCTCTGGCTCCTCCCAAGGTCTGTTTGCTGACAGGAGATCACTGGCCCAGTCAGTCACTGACTGACTTCCACCACAGTCTGTGGGTGTGGACCTTTTTCCATCTGATTTGAGAAACCTTTTCAGGGAGTACAGTGTCTCCTGCTGCCTGCCTGTCCCATGTGAGGTGTTCCCAGGCAAAGTCCCCCCAGAGACAAGGCTTTCACCCACCTTCTAGCTGCTTCCTTTCAGCAGCACATGTGCATTCCCTCCCACACACACCTCTGGCAATCAGTGTTGAGACAAATCAAAACTAAATTGGCTCCTCACAGTTGTATGGAGAGGTTGCAAGTTTTCCTCATGGGATATATGCAAGAACAATCTGGGCAGAATCTGTCCCATGTGCTCTGGGATAGCCCTGCCTGAGCAGAGAGGTTGGACCAGATGAGCCTCTGTGGTCCCTTCCCACCTTACCCATTCAGTGATTCAGTGACTGAGTGATTCAGTGAGCATAGTGGACTGCACCCGCTATGAATTAGCACTGGGCATTTCCAAGTGGCTCACTGCAGTATGAGTAGGAAGGGTTAATTCTAGTACCTAGTTTAATTCTCATTCCTCTCATTCTTGTAGAATTAGTGGGACAAGGTTGTGTGGTTGTTTTGTGAATTTTCCAGTTTTTTGATCTTAGTTTATAAGAAGACATCAAGGACAAATTTACGTAGACCAATAGTGTAAAATGTCCGGACAAAATGCCTCAAACAGCATCTAGATTAGATTAACTATTCAACACCATTTTAAACAATTAGTATAAAATAATCTCTGGTATTTTGCAGAAGTGAGAGTGAACTCACCGTGCAGTTAAGGTGGTATTAAGCCACCAAAGAGCCCTTCACAGGCATCTAATGAAAACAAAGAAGTGAATAATTTTTTCTCCTACAAATTTTACCTTGTAAAAGTCTGTTAAATCCCTTGCTCAGTATTTTCATCACAGTATAATTGCCATCATAAGATGCTTAGACAAAAATTCTGATTATAATTACAGCCACATGAGTAAAGATCATTAACAGAAAGGAGCAGAAGCAAAAAAAATGCACTGTATGGTGTGAATTTCCCTGTTATTTACAATATTAGTCTTAATTAAATAAATGTGAGATTTTGAAAGCACATGTATAATTTATTTTGAAGTACTACATCCAGCTCAGGTGTCCACAAATTCTTCAAGATCCCTATCAACTGAAGCATATTCAGCAAGAATCATATTAGTTATTAGTCCAGATATGAAACAAATAAATTTGTACTACTTATTTTAACAAATTTGTACATCTTTTAATAAAAAGCATAAATGTAGCAAACAGAAACTTTTCAGCCCATCAGGCAAGGGTCAGTAAAGTACTCTCATTCAAATGCAAAGCAAGTGAAAGAAACAATACTACCTCCTTTTCAAAAGCTCATGAACACGGATACTAAAGATTTTGCATCAACTCTGTCTCTGCAATCTAAATTCTGATTTCTCCTGGCATAGGAGAAATGGCAATGGCTGACCATTGTCATTGGTCAGCAACAAATAATTAATAAAAATCTAGAGCTTTTGCTGAGCTAATGATGCCTTGATTTTTGCCTTTTTTTCTTTTATATATTCTCTGTATTCTTTACACATATATTTGCAGCCCTAGACTATTATTGTTTCTGTAGCTAGTTTTCCCTGCCCCACAGGCATCTGAGATTTCCTGCATCAACATAACATATATGAAGATATTACTATGATAAAACTCCTTTGACGGAGGCGTTGGATGCCAGCCAACATCTAAATGCACTACACTGATGTAAAACTGTCGGGCCAATTTTTGTTGTTGTTGTTGTTTTGGTTTGGTTAGGTTTGGTTTTGGTTGTGGTGTGTTTTGTTTTTTGTTGTTGTTGTTGTTGTTGTTGTTGTTGTTGGTTGGTTGGTTGGTTGGTTGGTTGGTGGGTTGGGTTGGTTCTATTAAAGGAAAGAATGGGTAAGAAAAGGTCTTGAGCCATGTCTTCTGTTATGAATAGATATAAGAGTTTAGATAAGTCCTTGCCTTTTGCCCAAACCTCTGGCAGCAGACAGTAACCTTATTGGGGCGGCCAGCATCCCAAAACTCCCTCTTGTTCACAATATCTTTAATAATGGCCAATTAAGTCTATCATAGAAAGAATTATTTATTTAATAGACACAAAATTAACAGAGATAAGACTTTAAACAGACTATTTCCTACACAGGAATAAAACAACAAAAAAAGGAGAACTACTAATAGGTAACATATAGTGCACAATAGAGGTACTTATTATTACAGCTGGTGAAGAAATAGTATAGATTAGGATTCAATGTATCTTACTATCCAGTTGCTGACAGAGTACACATTGAAATCCTTTCCCTCAATTTCCAGAAAAATAACTGAAAATGCATCCAGCTTCAGGGAGTAGCCATCTTACACGTTTCCATGGAATATGTACAATGCTTCTACCTCCATGATATTTTTTGTAGTTTTTCTGGTGTAAGACAAGGCTTTTTAGTCACTAATATTTATTTTCTTTTATCTCTTTGCACATCTGCTCTCTACACCAAGATGTTGATTCTTGGTCATGCTGCAGACCTTTTGGTGCCAGGAGATTGACTTATTAAAGAAAATATGGGTACTGATCTAGTATCGATACACAACTGAGATGGACAAAAACTCTCTAACAATTTAAAGTTAGAAAGTGTATGTTTATTATGAGGCTGGGCAGCTTTCGGGATAGCTCCCAAATTCACACTGCAATTTACAGGTGATTACAGAGTCCTTTTATTTACAAAAGTATTGAATACCCAAATCACAAAGGCATATTCATAACCCTGGTACATCCATTCCCCGCTTCATATGGTAATTAGCTAAAAGCTATTAAGCAGGCATAGTTTGTTCTTTGAAATGGGTCAGTGGTCCTTTTCATGGGGTGGGGTCCCCAAAATGAGGAAGTAAAGAAGTCTTCCTCGTTCTGACCTTTCTACCTTTTCAATGCAAATGTGATAAATGAACCCTTGGTAGGGCTCCTATTTCCTGTCTTCATGACTGTTCAATGGGTTTCTGGGCAGAGGAGGCCAACAACTACGTTCCTAAAAGCTATTAATCAGTTTCTATATTCCTCATTATAAACAGAGCTAACCAAACAAAGTTGACAAGTAATCAGTTATTCTAATACAGAAGAGTGACCCCAAACCCAATTTATCTCAGTTAATTATTAACTTTTAATTTCAGCAAAGCCTACCTATCTATTTTAGTTAATTTCAGCAAAGTTTATCTCTAACTAAAATCTTAACCCCTCTAAAAATCTTCAATTCGCTAAAGTTTATGTCTCAAGATGACCCCTTCCTGGACCTTTGATCCACCTGGGTTACCTCTCCTGTCTGTACCAGACATCTGTGCGGGGGTTTGGGGGGGAAGTCATGCCATAGATTCCTCTGGAAAACAACAATTTCTTTCCTATGTTCAGTCCTCAGTAGCATTACATCCAGCATCCATGGTTGCCACTGGACCCTGGTTACTAAAATGTATTAAATAAATGAAAGAAGAGATGCCATCATTTCTCCGCCGATTAACATTATTTCATGAACTGTGACTGACTCACAGGCAAGTTAGAGGAGGGCAGACAAGGTAGGCTTTGCTGACAGGCTGCATTTCTCTGATTTCTCACAGAACAGTAGGAAAAAAAGATATGAAAATACATTTCAAAAAGTCAAGTAGTCAGTAAAATTAGTGGAGGAAAAAAATATTTCATTTCAGTAATTGTATGGGCTCCAGCTCACTATTAAATAGATTATATGGTTTTGTAGCACACTAGATCTCTTTCCATTTATTTTATATTTATTACTTTGTATTATTGAAGACATACACAAAACTATTCATGTATTCATCTATGACCTGAAATCAGTGCATGGCACAGACTGATGCATATTGAAATTGGAAACAATAGGCTAATTCCCAGTGTCATATCTTTTAAACTGAAAATAGACCTGAGTTATTTTGCAATGTCAGTTGAAGCAGCTAATGATAGCTGACATGGGGGCAGGAAAATATTCACTTTAAGCTTCATTAGCTTTGTAAAGTATAGAGGGAGAATGGTCAAATTCCATGGGATAATGACTCTGTTTAGAGTAACTTTGCTTGAGAACTGTATTTGCTTACAATAGAAAAAGAGAAAACACAGAAAATGTCTTTTACAAGCGACTCAAAATTTCTTCTCTGTGTTATTGTGATCCTCTAATCAACCAGTGATCGGGAAGCCACTTTTCGGATTGTTTTTGCTCAAGGACCTGGTTCCACTTGGTGGTTAATGCAGAAAGATGGAGAAAACTGTTGTGTACCATAGGGAAACCTAATCCTAAGTGAGAACTGGGTGTAAGGGTTCATTGTGTATAATAGAGTTTATAGATTTTGGTGTAATGCAGATGATAATAGAATAAGGGGTGGATAATGTTTTGGATTATTTAACCTAAAAATGTGTATTCTATTTCATCTGTTGAAA
>JAIXNV010000025.1:8422137-8444632 GCA_020917445.1 Riparia riparia | reverse complement strand
AGTAAAAAAAAAAAAAAAAAAAAAAGCAATAGTACAAAAGATCACTAACAGAGTCAGAATAAAACCTGACACCCTGTTAGTTAGGGTGGTGATAGCAGTCCAGATGAAGTGGTCTTGTTGAAGCAGTAATCCCATAGAAAGGTCTGGTAGCTCTTGTCCACTGAGAATCCAGTGGGTAAGGCTGCCTGTGCTGTCCTAAATCCCAGATTATATCCAGCTGGGAAAGCTTGGCTCCTCCCCCTGGGCGGAGCATCTCACAATGGTCTGATCTCATTCTATGAGCCTTGCAATGGGTCCTTGATTGCCCATTAAACCGAGATAGCTCCTGGAGGGAGTTACCTATAAGTCATACAGCAGGGCATTAATGGGCCATTAACAGAAGATAGTCTGGAGGGAGGGGGCAAGGGAAACACTGCCCAGCCTAGTTTCAACATTTCATGTAGATGGTGATAGAATACCTACTTTGGGCACATCTTACATTGTAACCTAGGACAGGTAGGAATGTTGATATTTCAGGAATATGTCAGAAACTATGGCATTCACATGAAAGAATTAACCACCTTAGTTTCCAGTAGCTAACACAGGTTTTCAATGTAATTGCTTCTTCTCCTCCTCCCCATCCTTGACCCAAAAAGAAAGGAAGTGGGCAAAACAAACAAAATTTTTCTTCAAGTTATCTGGAATTATATATGAAATTAATTTCTATATGATAAAACAGTAATATTGATGGATTTTGTTAAGCACTCCTTACTGTCAGTCGTTACTGATATTATAATCATTACATCATCAGTTCCTATATCCAGCTTAAAGTTGGTCTTTAACACAAATGGGGTATTTTGTATTCAGTGACAAGTTATGGTTGTTTTTTGCTGTTTTGTTTCTTTTCTTTGGTATTGGCTTATTCACTATTGCATTTGTGACAGATGGTGGATATGGCTCACGGATAAGAGGGCAACACAATATAGAACCCATTTCAATTCTTTCAGAATGATTTTAAGAATTCTTTTAAAGCCAGCATTTACATAAATATTGTTGAATGAAGTATATATGAAGGGGTGTGAAGTGAGAATAAGTATACTTTTGCCATTCTGGTTCTGTATTTATTGATTTATTCAGAGCTTATTAGTGTTTTCCTCTGATAGATTACAGTGTGGTAGCTGCCTGGAAGCCAGTGAACAAGTTTTAGGACTATTCAGCTGGTCTTCTTATTGCTGGAAGGTCTATACTTCTGGTTATGAACAAAGTCCTATTAGATGGGAGTTAGGATTATACATTTTGATTTTAAGATAGTATTTCTCTATTCATCTGTTAGCAATTTCTTTTACTTGACCTGAACCCTGACATAGTTCATGAATTACTGTAGCCATTCCCACAGAACATTTTGTTTCCCTTCTGGAATTCAAATTAATTTTTATCATAAGGCATAGCTGCCAAAAGAAGTTTTATATATTAAAAGTTATATATATTTAAAGTAATATACACTAAAAGTTTTAATATATTTTTGTATAATGTACAAAATATCCACTCAATTTTGCAACAATGTAATGTAAATGTAATGCAATGTACTTTTCTACTATTGTATGAGATATGTGTTGTAGTTAATACTAGAAGGGAGATCATCATTTGTACAATACATTCACTTTAACTTTACACTAACACAAAAATCAAACTTTTTACTTGAAGCTGCTCACTGTTATTTCCTGAGAAATTTTAAAGTATCTGGTAACCATGACAAGCAGAAAACACTCCAGTTACACCATTATCTTTCAGAATATACATGTGCCAACATCACTCCCATGTTCCAGAGGCAAAGTATTATATATGCTACAAAACTGTTACTGCTAAGGACTTTGTCTTCTTAGGAGCAGGCAATTACTTGAGGTAAAAACCTGAATTCTGCATGTATGTAGCGCAAACTTGAAGTCTGTACTTCAGTCTAATATTAGTTATAAAAAGATGGGCACATTTTCAAGCGGCTTCTCCGTTGCCCATACTGACTACTTGGTCTACTTTATCCCTGTTACAGTTTATCATTGTTATCATTGTACCTATAGAATGCATTTGTAGTTGGAGGTCCTGTACCCCCAGTCAATTCAAGGTAGAAATCCTCATTTAAAGTACATGCAAGTTGTGCTTTCAGGCCTAAGGCTAACAAAAGTAATAAACTCTGTTTTTCCCTTTTACTATCCTTTTGCAGCCTCCAGACGATTTTCTTCTACCAGGTACTCCTAGAAATCTTGTAGAATGCCAGCAGCTGTTGGGCTGATACTGGGAGTTTTTGCACTTTCCATTGTACTACAGCTCCAGCTGCTTCTGTTGAAGTTCCACTTCTGAAGAGAGAAGTTCAGAAGGACAAAAATTAACCCTATTCCATGATTTGTTTACAAAGTTATTTTGAATTACTTTCTGAGACAACAAGCATTAGTGACAGCTTCTTTATCCTAGAAGATTGCTGTGAAAGCACTTCTTAGAGGGTCTGTAATTTCCTGGGTCACTGCAAAACATAAAGGAGTTAGTCACTGAGAATGTGAAGGGTATCATAAAGGAATTTAAGGCATTGCTTCTCAGAGAACAAACTTAACGCATTATCTTTCAGAGAACAAATCTAATTTAGATGCTGCCATGTGCACATTTAAGGGTCTGATGTACATGAAGAAATGCTCATGCATTAAAATTTAAAGCCATAGAATTTGTGTTCTATCCAAAGCAGGTGGATCTTCTTGGGGAGATGTAGCAGGGTTGAAAATAACAGATGATGATACAGTTGTATCATATTGGTACAACACAGATAAGGTAAACTCCCAGGCATTTGAATTCAATCCTATCTACTATTAATTGATCAGAAAAAAACACTGCCATTATTTCTTTCTGTCTTTATTTGTTTATTTGTTTGAGGGGTTCTCTGTCAGTTAGGGCTTTCTCTCATTTCAGCGAATGCATTAGACATTAGAGTGGAGTAGGACAACAAGTCTGTGACAACTGTCCTCAGTAATGGTCATCTGGTAACTAGTTAACTACTGTAGCAAGTGAGCTTCCAGCATATCCTTAAATATATGGGAACAGAATACTGATGGGAGCACTACTGGTATTTGTCATCCCTTTTTAACAGTATACAAGGTTTCAAAATTTCCTCCCCCTAAAGAGAACTGTCCCTGGAATTACAGAAACATTTACAATCACAGAAAGGAAACGACACCACTTATTTTCCAATTAATTGAACCAAATATTCTGTTATTGAGAATAGGTATGAGACAAGAGGCCTAGCCAGATTTGGTTAAAGATTTATTTGTAGATAAGAGGAAGACAGACATTTTAAGTTAGTCTGTTTCAGCTAAGGACAGCTAAGCCTCAATAATGAGGCTGTTGAAAGTAGAGCCAAGAAAAATATTTATTTTTTAATTATAAATATTATAATTTGATAAAATAGTTAAGTCTCAATATGAAAATATTGTTCACTTTTTCCCCCCAGGAGAATCAATTAAGTCCTTGTAACATTTTGTTTTGAGAACCTGACAATCTTCCTAGTAGGTTTGGGCTATCACACAGGGAAACTGAGGCAGGGTAGATGGATTGTCACAGTTCCCAGAGACACTGCAGCAGCTACAGTACAATTGCTTCAACTGCAGGTGACTTTTGTTACTACCCTTTTAACTGAGCATAAAGAACAAGTGCTGTATTTAGGAGTCCTGGCAGTCCCTCCTTGAAAATGCATGCTAAACTTTGTGTTGCCTTTTCAGACATGAGGTTAAATCACTAGTTTCACAGATGAAATTTTACACAGGGTTTTTTTGGTGGAGGGAATATTTCTAAATATATTCCCTAGTTGCATGTTCCTAAAAATGGAACAACATGCTGTGTTGTGATGTTGAATATAATTACTTTATCTTAATCTTATTTTCTGATCTTAAAGTTTAATTCAGGAATGTGGATGTGTATAATTCTTCATGTGTACCAGTCAATCTGGGGTGTAAAACCAAAAAAATCTGTTTTCCTAACTCATTTATACATGCTTCACAAACACTGAAATTGCTTTGTACATTAAAGATGTGTTAAATATGCCACCAACCAATCTGTGCCATATTTAACATCACTATGCATCATTTTAGTGTTTTTCCTTTGGTTGCTGCTTCTGTGAGGCTGATATTCTCAAGGATGTTTGATATTGTGATGAGTGACGGGCAAATAAATAGTCTTTGGAGGATCTGGGCATAACTGCCTTCTGCAGAAGTCTGTAACACATTAAGGAAGCAAGCATTCCAAGATTCTAATAATAATAACAACAGGAAATGTTATGTGACAGCTGGTACTTCACTACCAACAGTACTACATAAAATTACAATTCTCCCTCTGTTCTATGAAAGAATGGCTGAAGATACATTTATGGTATATGAATCACAAATAACTTCTGTTTAACATACTGATGACCCTTCTAGGGTGCCTCTTGTGTGATTTCTTCTATTGAAATGGATCTGCTACAAATAAATTCAGCTATTGTTGCATGAGGTTGTCTTCAATCAATGACCATTTTTCCCAGCCCAGAGACTCTCAGAGCCTCCACTAAAGGAGGCAAAGCCTGTCCAAGAATGACCCAGAGACCAGGCTCAGAATCATCATTTTCTGACAGTTTTTTTTTGACGTGAACACTTTGCCTGTAATTACAGCTCCTTTACATGCATCACAGGAAAGATTACACCAGGAAAGAGTTCTCAGTGGAAAAATGTTTCTGCCTGCTAGACCTATAGATCTCAGTTAACAATTGATCAGCAGAGGACAAATACTAAAATAAACCTGACTATTTCTCAAATATCAAATTATGCATGAAAGACACTTTACAATAGACTACTGCCATAGTTTACCTTATGCTAGGCAATGTTATCTAGAAAATGCTGTCCAAAACAATATTTTCTCTCAAGAAATCTGCTCCATGATAATTCTCTGAATTTATCACCATTTAAACTAAATTTAAATTAAAAACATTCCAAGAAGACAGGTTCCAAAACTCTTCTTGTAACTTTTAGAGTTGACTTGAAATGGATTGTAATCGTACTTGGGTCTTGTTTTCAACTTATTTTAAATCATTTTTCTCTTAACATTTCTTTGATGGCTGACATAAGGTGAAAATAGGTGGCATGGTTCTGAAAATTATGGGGCACATATTTAAACTAAGATGTACATAATAGCCTACTTAAATTAATGTATTATCTTATAGCTATTATAACAGTGCATTTATTTTATGTACTTCATAACATCATTACCCTCTTGAAGTGGCTTATGAATCAGCAGGTGAATATTATTGAAACTGGCTTAAATCTACTTTTAAAATAGATAGATAAATATGCTATCACACTAACAAATTCATCACTGTAAAACATTGATATTTAGTGGAACAATAGATCCAATGTTTTAATTTGCTTAGGCTCCTGGTATTGAAGGAATGGCTGATTTAGTAAGAGAGCACTTACTATGTTTTAGTTCTAAAATATTTTATGAAAAAAATCTTTATTAAAAGCCTTTTTGTATTATGTTTTGTTACTTTGTGATATTCTTTTTCTAAAAAGGATCTATTTTAGTTTAAGATTAATTATTAGTTTCCTTTTCTCCTTGTTAATTTTAAATAACTTTAACTAAATATCTTTAACTGCCTTTACCTAAATTGGTCAGTAAATCCTTGCATTTAAAGAAACTGGTTTTTTTTTTTTTTTCCTCCAGCTCTGAGTAAGGCATTTTTAGATTTCTTTGGCCGAATAGGTATCAATTTATATATATGGCATGAGTTCTGTTACTCACACACTCTCATGTCTCCAGAAAAATAAAAGAATCAAGCATTTTTACTGGAACTAAGTACTCAGAAAATTAGGCAATCTGATTCACAATTGTGGAGTGCAGATGTTGATCAAATGCCTTTTCTCAAACTGGCATGTCTACTGAAATTAGTGCACTAGTTGTAGTGTCCTTGCTTATTAAAGGAACACAAAATTGTTAAAAGAATATCAATAGGATTTCAGAAATAATCACTTGAAAGTTAGATGATAGCAGAATGAGTATTTGCTAAGGAAACGTAGCTCATCTCACTGAGACCATATAGTGCATTTTCCATGGATCTCCCATTTCATCTGTGTTCATAGCAGATCCTGTTTAATTAAACGTTCCCCCATTCAAATTATGTTCTGTGGACAACGTTAATAACCCACTTTCAGAATTGCTCTGATATTTATCCTTAGGATTACAATATGAATGTATTATTTTCACAGCATAGCTTTGAAATGGGGGAGAGACACACTAATCCCAAATGCAGAGGCATCAGAATTGGCCAAAACATTTGGCTGCCTACACTGAAGTGCTAGTATCAAAGACTTCCCTTTTCATTGTGCACAAAGTACACCTCTGGTGACTTCAGTAGAGAGTTCCAGGAGTGTTTGCTACTGCAGATCAGAGTATGTGTTTATTTGGTTTGCGATCCTAGTTTGAGAGATCTCAAACCCCCTTCATCTTCCTCTCCCTCTCCTCTTTCAAAGATACCCAGGGTGGCCCAAGTCCCCATCCCCAGCACTGTCCATGAATGATGTCTGACAGACAAACCTTAGTCATCCCATGCCAATCCCTACAAGGTTTAAGAGAAATCTTTTAACATGACAACACTGCAGCCTTGTGCTCCACCCCTGAGAACCAGAACACGCTTTGCATCAGCAAAGCTACAGGATCTCTACTGTATTTCTCAGTAAATAAGGTGGTGATTACTGGAAGAAACCCTAGGGCCAAGTGAAGAGGGATCTAACTTTCCAGGGCAGTGTTCAGGCCTGTTCTCTTGCCCCATTCTCATACAAAATATTCAACTCCTCTATGAGACCAAAACACACTGAATAAAGTAGAAGGAAGGGCAAGGGAATAACTAGCATGTTTTCCCTGGGAACTCTGGGAACTAACTGTGACCAGCTTGGTAGTGGTATTTCCTAGCTTTAGAGCACTTGTCTTGGCAAAAACAGTTACATTGTCTCACTAATGATAATATTATTTCTATATTTTGCTGTGATGATACAAATTGCATTCTGTGATTAATGTGAGGTGGAAAAGAGAGTAAAACAAGTGCTGAAAGCTGTTTCTCTGCCTGATCATGTTTTGACTCTAACTCAGCTGCTAGTTTATAGTACCTCACTGTATATCATGAGCCTTGGTAGCTTGATCATTCAATTGATTTAATTGATTTTCTTTCACTTGTAGGAATGTAGTTATATTCTGATAGACTTAAGCAAAAAATAACATGATTTTACTAGGGTAAGAGAAAGCAACACAAAAGCCTACCCACCCATTCATCCATCCCTAAAACCCCCTTCAACCAATTAAAACAAACAAAATCCCACAACAAACATACAAACAAACAAATATACGAAATCAAACAAAAACACCTTCACAAAATACCCAACTCAGGCAACTACATAAAAAGTATTCCAGAAGACATTTTGGATTATTTTGGAGAAATGCAATGTACATACATAAAATAAACTATGAAGGTAATGAAATGATATTTTTAATGTCATGTTAAATAAATCATCACTCTTTTCAAATTTCTCACTAGTAAACTGGAATCCTTGAAGGAGCTTTTCTTAAAAACATTTGCCTGGTAACAGAACACTGTGGACTTGGATTTATATATTGAAAATTTATTTCAGAGGGATTTGGACTGAATGGAAAGTAAATTAAAGGTTTCTTTATATATATATAATCTCTTTTCATATACAGAGTACATCATCACTGCAGGGGTTCACTCTCATAGTGGCTGTATCTGTTATTTTCTAGTCTTTACCTCAAGGGAACCCCCTTGCATTCTGTAAGCATTGGAAACAATGCTTTGAATTTGAACTTGTGAAGATGTGAAACTTGACAAGGAAGTAACAAAATGGAAAATGGTTAAATTGTACTCCTTTTAGAAAAGGGGTGGAATCCTTTTAGGAAAGCAATGGAATGAAGTTTGAACCTGAGAGATTGTAATCAGCTTTACAAAGAATTAAAACATTATTTAATGCTAAAAATGGGTAGTACAGGTGCGAGAATGATGTCAGCTTTTTAACCAGGAGGGAATATTTAAACTTACTTTAAACAATTACTGAATATATCATAATACTGCAAGTAATGATGGCCTTATGTGCCTTGTTTTTTGGAATCTGAAAGCTTGGTGATAGCTTCAGAAATATTTTTCCTTAGTATGAGGCCACTCTAAGCTAGCTGAGTTTAAGATAATCACCCAAAGCTTTTACTGATAGTAGCATGTTTTCCCTTCCAATTTGTGTGTTAAATTAGCATGCCTAAATTCAAACAGAAATAAGAAAACAATATAGCCACCTCTCCTTCCTTTAACTCTTTAACTGACTACAAGGAGTCATGGGGTATCTATTTTCATTTTGGATCTTTTTTTTTTTTTTTTTTTTTTTTTTTTTTGGTGGGGTGTGATAATGAAGAAGCAATATATATCTATACACATATAAATGAATATGTAAGTTTGTGTATACATATTCACATATGTACAAAGTCATAAGTCATATAGCTTTCAAGCTTCAGAGTTGGTCTGGAAATAGAAATAAATCCTGTGTGGTGCTGAGTTGAAAGCACAGAAAATAGTCAGGGCATGGAAAGTTATGACACTCTTCTATCTTCCATAGTTACTTAGAACCACACCAGATGTGACCTTAAATATTGACAAGAGATTTGGCTATGGTTAGAGAACTTTTTTTGAAGCACTAGTGTTACAAATATTATTTTATGACTATCTTAAATGTTAACACTGTAAATATTTTTCTCTGAGGTAGTCTCCTCACAAATAAGGGTAGTCTTTTATTTAATGTCACAGGTGTTCTTATCTTCTTACATTTTTTCATTCTTATAGTTTTTAATGGAGTCCACAGTAGAACCAGTAATTTTTTATTGGTTCTAGCTGGAATACCGTTAGCATCATCCACTTGTTTTTGATGTAGCTTTTGTATGTAAATAATCTGCTGTTCAGGTAAAATGAAGTTTTTACTAAATACTAAGATCTTTTAAAAGTACATACATTGTGCATATATTGTGCCCACTAAGAGCAGATACTCTCCATCTCCTATTTAGATGGTAAAGAATACTGATCTGAATGTAGGAAATGACAATTCAGTATTGATACTTCTCTGTAAGCCTGCCTTGTGAATTCAGTATGAAGTTCTAGAGGAGGTTTGTTGTAGTGCATTATTTGGGTTTATATTGTATTTCATTTTTACATTGGGTTTTGTAATAGCTTTTTCTGTACCACCACGTAACATGAGGTTTGTCCCTGCTCCTTCTCCCCGCTCATCCTCCCACACTGGAATGTAATCCTAGTCTGTTCCACTCCCACCTTATCCCTGCTTGGATAGTGGCTTGTTCCTGCCTCTAGCCCCTTCCCCTAGATAAAAGCCCTGGGACCATGTGGAAAGGTCTCTCTAGCTCTTGGGACTGGGACAGGGACGGGAACTGGACTGGGCTCCTGACCCTGTGGGGGCAGGAGCAGAGACTGAATAAAGCCTTGGTTCGCCCCGGATCAAGGACAGACTCTTTTCTTTTGCCATCAACAAGGACCTCGTTTCTCTAAAGAAAAAGGTTTGCAGCCTCTGGGATCTTTTGGGACCCTGAAGGGAAAATTCCTTCCAGAGTGGATTCTCTCTCAAGCTACCCAAGGCAAAAACAGAGCATGGGCTCCAAGGGGGAGAGAGCCATGTCAGATGACGCCCAAGTGTGGTGCTCGAAGCCGCAAAGGGCTCCCAGAAGGCTCAAAGAACAACATGTGGAGCACGGGGCCGAGGAACCCCACACAGGCATGTGAGTCCAGAAACATGGCCCATCCACACAGAGAGACAGGCCCGTCAGGCTTGGTGCTCTCTGTGGAGTCTCCGAAACACCAGAGGGAGGGTTTTTTTCCTTTGGGGGAAGGTTTTCACTTTCAGAGCAAACCTTCAGAATGCTTTTAAAAAACAATTTGGTTTCGGCTGAGCAGCCCCGGGGGTGGAGAAAGTAACAGTTTCTCCTCACAGGTATTTTTCTTCTCTCCAGCAAGGTGTTTGTTTTTTTTTTTCTTTCGGTTTCCCAGTTGCAGTTAAAGGGGACACAGAAACTTAAAATCTGAGCCAAAAATGGGTGCTAGGCTGTCAGTGTCTCAAAAAGAGTCTACTACCAAAATTTTAGTGCCTTGGATGATGGGGGGACCCATTGTTCAAAGAAACAGTTTGTTGCGGTTTAAGTTTTCCTGTGGAATTTTTCCCCCCATAAGTTGCTAGGAGACTAAGTACTGATAAAGGAGGCTTGACCCATACAAAAGAAGTAGATCACTTAGTCTGGGGGGGGAGGGAAGCTCCCAGGACCTGATGGTGGGGGTTTTCACTGCTCTCGATTTTCCAGGGAGGACAGCTGGGCGATTAGTAGCTGCGTGGATTCCACGGTTAACGGAGGAGTTCAGTCCTGAGAATTCTATCATCTGTTAGAGTGCCCAGGAATTCGGAGTTTTTCACCTGCCCCGCTGGATTTTGGGTCAGCCCGGGTCCAGCCACCGCAGCTTCTTCAGCACTGCTCACCTTGCCTGCTGGGACACTCCCCTACCTGCCGGGACAATCCACCATTTCCAGCCATCAGCCCCAGAGTGTCCCATCGTTTCGGTTTGGTGCTCTTGGGGTCCCAAGAGATCAGACTGCCAGGGACTTGTGAGACAAAGCCCCTCGGGGTTCTTGGTTCTGTTTTATTATTATTGCTGTTGTCGTTTGTCTGTCTGTTATATTTACTAGTAAAGGACTGATATTCCTTTCCCTATACCTCTGACTGAAAAGTTGTTTTTTTGTTTTTTTTTTTTTTAATCTTCCAGATTATAATAATATGGAGGGAAGGAATTGGAATTCCCTATTCCTAGAGAGGCCTGCCTCTCTCTAGCAGACACCTGTTTTCTCAAACCAAGACACAGTTGAAAACATTAATTTGGTGGTTGTTTTCTCATTTTCCACTTGTATCATTAGAACAAATAAGCTTCCCAGAATTTTAGGAGGGTGTTGCAAATAAATTGGCTGAATCAGGCTCCCCTAAGGATAAAAAAGCTGCAAATTTTGCTCTCTGGAGCTTGAAAATTCAGCTTGCATCACAAAAGCAAAATTAAAAAAAAAAAAAGAAAAAAAAAAAAAAAAACAAAACCAGTTCTTTGTGGATTTTCCCCATTTCCTCAGTTTCTCCCTCTCCCAACCCCAAAGTCCCTTCCCCAAACTCGGGTATTCTGAGGAAAGCAGCCTACCAGACAGGCCAGGGAAGCTGCAGCTCCCCTGGCTTTCCCCAAATTCCTGAGTCCCCCTGCTTGAGTAATTCTGGCCAGATTCCTCAAGAAACCCTTAAACTTTCTCCAAACCTCCCTTCTTCCCAAGTTCGTAAACCCCATGTTCAGTTTTCTTTTGCAGGCAGTTTGGGTGCTCAAACCCTCCATTTTAGTGATCCCCAAGCTAGCTTCAGTTCTGTGGGGGGTTCACAAGATGGCAGAGATTCCTTTGTTCCCTATAATGGCAGAGGCCATATGCTCCCAAGCCACAAGGAGCCTCTTTCTTTGTCTGTCCCTCCTTCCCACAATCTCTTTCACAACCCATTCCTCTCCGCAGACCCCTCCTTCACTTCGGTGCCGCCCCTGGCACTGCCCTCTCCTCCAACTCCGCCCCCTACCCTCAAACCTCCACCCTCCAACTCCACCCATTGTGAGTCAAGCATCCAGCCCCTCCCTGCCCCTGGTTCCCATGGTTTCCCTGCCCACAATCCCAGTTCCTACACCCCGGGGAGGGGGGTCGAGCCAGGAACCCAGAAGCAGGAACTGATCCCAGCTTTTCTGCCACCCCTGTCACATATCAACGGTCAAAAAGGGTGGATGTTGTCCATGGTGATTGGGACCCCTTCCCCCAACAAGCGATTCGGGATTAATGCAAAGCTCAGATCCATTTTGGATGTGAAAGTGAATATTTTTGCAACCTTTTAAAAGCAAATTTAGGAGGGAATCCTATAGTTCCCTTTGACATCTGGAAGCTTTTTTTTTTTCTTCCTTACTTTCATCCACACAGTTCAGGCTTTGGAAATCTACATGGAAAAAAAGGTTGAGAGATTTACTTCTGGAGCTTTGGCAAAATCCTGAAACAGCTGTTGATAATAATAATTTACCAATTCAATTAGAACATCTATGTGGTGATAGTGAATGGGTCTCAGCCCTCAAGTAGGCTCAATAAATTCCTTTAGCTGTTTCGGAGCGCATTAAAGATGCTGTTTTCAAAGCAGCATCTTTTTTTTTCTTTTCAACCCAGCCCGATGGGCCTTTCCAACCTTACAGTAAAATAAAGCAGCTTCCATCAGAACCTTTTGTAACATTTGTGGAGCAATTAACCCAAGCTATTGAGTTACAGGTTAAGAAAAAAGAATTCCAGGAACAGGTCCTGAAGGAAATGGCACTGACCAATGCAAACGAACAGTGCAAGGCAGCCATCCTCAGCCTCCCTTGGAACCAGCTCCAAACCTAGATTACACGCTCCAGGTTTGCGCCAGGAAGATTCCCTTCAGGATAGCTTACCAAAGCCAAGGTTTGAGAGATGCATTCAAGCCTCTGAAAATAGCTGCTGCTGCAGACACTGTGCCTCCTGCGCCTGTGCCAAAACCACTGCCCAAGAGAAGAACAACGTGCCTCCTGTGCGATCAGGCTGGACATTGGGTATCTCAATGCCCTTTAAAGAGACAATTTTTGGACTTTTTGGACAATGGGGATGGGGGGTCTCAAGGGTCCAAAGGGAATTTTTCAAAAAATTAAAAGGTGAGCACCAGCTTGCCCAGTGTGCTGACATAAATGAGGCAAGTCCGAGGAGGGTGGAGTAAAAACCAGAAAATACAAATGTAAAATTAAATAATCCTGCTTTAACCAGTTCTGCTTTTCAGCAGAAGTCACCAGATATGACCCTTTCAGATCATGACATGAGCAGACCCTGTCTAACCACTGAATGTCTCCAAAGGCCTTTTAGGTTGCAACTGACAGAGTCCTTGCACCTAAGTGACACAGACTGGCATTTACATTCATTGGATCTACTGGCAACATGTTGGCAGTAAGTATGTCATTGCTGGGGACACCAAGTACACACCGAGAGAGATCGAGGTCCTTCTGGGTCTCATCTCATCAAACCCTAAACAACTAGTTATCTGGCTGCACTATGTCCACCCACCTTTGTTTCTGCCTAAGGGACAGATAATAGCTCAGGCAATTCCAGCACCTGACCCGTTTCCTAAAAAAGACATCACAAGGAACAAACATCCTGAGGTTTGCCCCACAAGAGTTATTGGGAGGGACAAACTCATAATAGGAAGTGAGGTCCATCACGGAGGGGAAGTCATAAACATCAAGGGGGTTTTGGACACAGTGGCACATGTAACGATTGTACCAGAAAGGATGTGGCCCTCACACTGGGAACTGCAAAATGTGGCTGGGTATGTGGAAGGTGTAGGGGGGATGAAACTGGCAAAACAATCAAAAAGTTTTGCGCAAATTAAGGGGCCAAACGGACAATTGGCTACACTGCATCCATTTGTTTTGGATTATTCGGAGCCCTTGTGGGGGAGAGACCTGATGGCCCAGTGGGGGGGTCACGATTGGCATTCCAGATGCTCCCCCCCCCCCCAGTTTTTCAGGCTGCAGCCACTGAAGAGCACCCTACCCAGAAATTCATTTGGAAAACTGATTCACCAGCCTGGGTAGAGAAGTGGACGCTCAGTAAAGAAAAATTAAAGGTGCTTCAGGAGCTAATGGATGAACAGCTAGCTAAAGGCCACATTGTGGAAACCACGTCTCCATGGAATTCCCCAGTCTTTCTTATAAAAAAGGCAAACAAAGGCAAGTGGCGGCTCCTCCATGATCTCCGTCAATTTAGCAATGTCATTGAGGACATGGGTTCTCTCCAACCAGGGATGCCATCCCCAGCGACGCTCCACCAGAATTGGAATTTGGCAATTATTGATATCAAAGATCGTTTTTTCCAGATTTCTCTGCACTCTGACAATGCTCCACATTTCACGTTCTTGGTCCCAATCCTCAGCTGAGGAGCCCCGAGAAAAAGATACCACTGGAAATTTCTTCCCTAGGGGATGAAAAACCCACCATCTATTTGCCAGTGTTACCTCTCTTCCCTGCTGTCTCCAGTGTGCACAGCTGTAAGAGAAGCCATCATCCTGTGCTACATGGATGATGTGCTCATGTGTGCCCCCAATGATGACTTACTGTCTGTAGTGGTGTGGGATTTGTGTTGTAATGCATTAATTTGGTTGATATTTCATCAGATTTGTAATGTTTTTTCTATGTATCACGTGATCTGTCCTTGCCCAGCAGTGTCCATCCCCCACACTGAAATGTAACCTAACTCTGTTCCCCTCCCACTTCTCCCTTATTGGGTAGTGTCTTGTCCCTGCCTCTGGGCTTTGCCCCCTGGGGAAAAAGCCCCGACAGGGGTGTGGTGAGCTCTCTCTGGCACCAGCAAGCCATCGGGAAGGGCTCCAGCCAAGCAAGGCAGGACTCGAGAATAAAAGCTGTAATATCCCACCCAGTGAAAGAGAGCAAACTCTTTTACTTTTGCCATCGGCGGTCGTCTAGTCTCGTTGGGAAATACAACAGATTTGTTTTGGTTTTATTGTATGTGCTGTTAATTATGGTTCCTCCTATGTACCCCTGTTTGTTTCCCTCCAATGGTCTTTCCCTGGTTTTCTCTCCTCTAACCGTTTTGTGTCAATCCCCTACTCCCCCCTCCTCTGGGATCTGCCTGTTATCTCAGGGCCTTCCCCTGGAGCTAGAAAGTTCTTTCAAGGGCATCGAGTGATGAGTCAGATCCAGAGGGGGTCCCTCCCCATCACTTATGTTTGGTCTATGAAAATATCTTTGATCAGGGTGACCCCTCCCTGGTGATCCCTGATTTGCTCACCCCCTGCCTCTTCTCCTTGTTCCACCCCCAAATAAAAGGTGCTGGTAAGCAGCCTGGGGGGCTGTGCCTGGGCAGTTACCTGGAGGTGAGGAGGTCCCACACTGGGGCTCCAATAAAATCTTGTGACCCTCTCAACAGAGTTCACCTTTCTATCTCTGCCATCGTTGCCTTGCACCACCTGTGCCTACTGCCAAGGTCGCGTGGGAGCCAAGACCCCACAGGATCGGATTAGCTGGCATGGCCAGCTGTCTGTATCTTTCCATGCCACGGTGCCTGAGCTAGCCTGGGCAAGTGTGGAGACCATGCTTAGGCACCACAACAACTGTCCCACACACTTGACCTGACAATCGATTCTTTTGTTGCTGCAGGGTTCGAGCTTCAGGAGGAAAAGATTCAAAGGATGCCACCTTGGAAGTACCTGGGTCTGGAGATTGGTAAGCGGACCATTGTGCCACAAAAATTAGTTGTCAAAAATAACTTCAGGATCTTAGCAGATATCCAGCAGCTGTGTGGGTCCTTAAATTGGGTAAGACCTGGGCTAGGTCTAAACACTGAGGACCTAGACCCCCTCTTTAATCTTTCAAAAGGGGGAGAGGAGCTAAGTTCTCCTAGGACCCTCACCCTAGAGGCAAGAGCAGCCCTAGAAAAGGTACAGGACTGTATGGCCACCAGACATGCCAACAGGTGCAAATCAGACTTTCCATCTAAATTCATCATTTTAGGCAAATTGCCACACTTACACAGGATGATTTTTCAGTAGGAGAAAGTGGGCAAATCAAAAAAGGATAAAGACTGTAGGGATCTCCTCTTAAACATAGAGTGGGTTTTCCTTGGACACCACCAGTCCAAAAGAATGACCAGACCACAGGAATTGGTAGCAGAATTGTTCCAGAAAGCCAGGGCCCAGATCAGGGAGTTGGCAGGATGTGATTTTGAGTGCATTCACATCCCAACGGAGGTAAACTTGGGCCAAATCACAAAAGTAGTGTTGGAGCACCTGCTTCATGAAAATGAAGGTCTGCAGTTTATTTTGGATAGCTACACAGGTCAAATTTCAATTCATCAGCCTGCTCACAAATTATTTAGAGAACAAATACAGTTCAAATTGTCATTAAAAAGTGTTCAGAGCAGGAGGCCCTTAAAGGCTCTAACCATTTTTAGAGATGCATCCGGAGCATCTCACAAGTCAGTGATAACTTGGAAAGATCCTCAAATTCAGCAGTGGGAAAAAGATATTGCAGAGGTGGAAGGATCACCTCAGGTAGCTGAGTTGGCTGCAGTTGTTAGAGCTTTTGAAAAGTTTCCTGAACCATTCAATTTGGTCCCAGATTCGGCCTATGTAGCAGGTGTTGTATACAGAGCTGAAAAAGCTGTACTGAGTGAGGTCTCCAATGCTGCACTTTTCAACTTGCTCTCAAAACTAGTAAAGCTGATCTCTCACTGAGAGCAACAATTTTATGTGATGCACATCAGAGCACACACCGATTTACCAGGATTCATAGCCAAGGGCAACAGAAGGGCTGATGCTCTTGCTGTGCCTGTGGAGACGGCCCCACTCCCAAACATCTTCGGACAATCCAAAATCAGCCATCAGCTTTTTCACCAGAATGCACCAGGCCTAGTCCTCCAGTTCCACCTAACTCGGGAACAGGCTCGGGCAATTGCGTCAACGTGTCCCTCGTGCCAGCAACACGCACTCCCAGCCCTGAGTGCAGGAGCAAGCCCCAGGGGATTGAACAGCTGTGAGGTATGGCACATGGATGTGAGCCACATCATGTCCTTTGGTAGACAAAGATATGTCCATGTATCTGTGGACACCTTTTCTGGAGCTGTCTATGCCTCTGCCCATGCAGGGGAGAAGTCTGGTGATGCCATGAAACACCTAATACAGGCTTTGTCCTTCCTGGGCATCCCCAAATCAATAAAAACTGATAATGGACCCACATACACATCCAAGGAGTTCAGAAGCTTCCTGCAGCAATGGGGAGTAGAGCACAAAACAGGCATCCCCTACTCCCTGACAGGTCAGGCCATCGTGGAAAGGACCCACCAGAATCTCAAAAGGGTCCTCAGCCAACAACATCAGTCTCTAAAATTAGAAACACCCCAAATCCAGTTGTCCAAAGCTTTGTTCACTCTGAACTTTTTAAATTGCACATTTGAAAATCTTAACCCACCGATTGTGTGGCATTTCAGCTGCCAGCTGCAGCTGAAAGCAACGTCACCGGTAATGGTAAAGGATCCAGCAACCAGGGAAACAGAGTGTCCTCATGATCTGATCACCTGGGGTCGTGGGTATGCCTGCATGTCCACTCCTTCAGGTCCCAAGTGGGTGCCAGCCGAGTGGGTGAAACCTTTCATCCCTAAAAGTGCAAAGCCATGTACAGAGGCCCCACAAGTGGCCGGTGCTGCCTGGAGAAGGAGAAAGCACTGAACCCTCTCCTTCTAATTATCCTTTTCCCTTAACAGTGTTTTTCTGAACAGTTTATTTGCACTAGATGTCATTTTTTATTTTTCAGCTTTAAAAGTACTCAAGATCGGAACTCTGAGCATCTCCCACAAACTGAGCCTTCCTCCTTCTCAATTTGATAAAAAAGGGGGAGAAGTTGTAGTGCATTATTTGGGTTTATATTGTATTTCATTTTTATATTGAGTTTTTGTAATGGTTTCTTCTGTGTCACCACATGTCATGAGGTTTGTCCCTGCTTCTTCTCCCTGCCTATCCTCCCACACTGGAGTGTAATCCAACTCTGTTCCACTCCTACCTTATCCCTCATTGCGCAGTGTCTTGTCCCTGCCTCCTGGGTAAAAGCCCTGGTACCAGGTGGAAAGTTCTCTCTAGCTCTTGGGACTGGGACAAGGACAGGAACTGAACTGGGCTCCTGACCCTGTGGGGGCAGGAGCAGAGACTGAATAAAGCCTTGGTTCGCCCCGGATCAAGGACAGACTCTTTTCTTTTGCCATCAACAAGGACCTGCTTTCTCTAAAGAAAAAGGTTTGCAGCCTCTGGGATCTTTTGGGACCCTGAAGGGAAAATTCCTTCCAGAGTGGATTCTCTCTCAAGCTAACTGAGGCAAAAACAGAGCATGGGCTCCAAGGGAGAGAGAGCCATGTCATTTATTCATGTCAGATTGTTTTGTGACGCCTTTCTCATTTATATGTTTTGGGTTTAGCTGTCTTATTAACTCTGCATGCTTAGGGAAGCCTGGGCTGGCTGTAAGACTGCTCCACTTCTTTTTGACAGATATATAGTCTGTCTGGAAATGGTCCTTACCACTCTTTTTAGGCCTGTCTGAGTTGATTTAGGCAGATTTGATAAATGAGGGAGCAAGTTTAAGTCCTCCTTAAAATAACAGGGGTGCTCCAATACCCTGAGTCATTAATTTGAGCTCAGGCCATAGGATCATTTTATTTTAGGCTTACCTGTTATCTTTGTGTAGTGTGTCATCTGACAACTCTAGCAAGCTCTGTGCTTATCAGTTTTTGATGACAACATATCACTAGTATTTCATTGTTCTTCCATAGAGGAAGGGTAGAATTTTTCATTTCTGTCCTTCAAAGAATGCAAGACTACATTTCTTTTCTTGAAAGCTAAAAAACGTGGAAATCAGGGATGCAGAACATGTTCCCCCAAGCTTTACACTGAAAAAAACACTTGACCAACTACATAACCCAAATGTGACCTGCAAAGTGTGCTGACAGACATTTTTCTATTCTTGGATATTCCAAGCTACACGGTCTAATTTAATGTTTCTCCACACTGACACTATGCTGCATTAGAGAAGGAGTTTTTAAATGGTGAAAATGTTCTAGTATTAAAATGAAGGGATAAGATATTTAAAATCTCTGATACATTTGAGTAATTTAGAGAGCTGCTTCAGAAGTTCCTGCCTTGGAGCCCTTTTTTCTGAGGAAAGCATCTAACACATTATCCTAAAAAGAACATCAAATCAGTACTATCATCAAATAAATGAAATTAATTAAATCAATCTAATCAATGAAATGTACAGTAAAAAATCCTCATCTTCCAAAGTGGAAGAGTTAAAAGTAAAAAATAAATTCAAAAGTGCAAAATTACTAGCCATATTTTCTAGTTTCATGAAGCCTCAGCAACAGAACTGAAACGAAACTATATTCACCAACCTTAAAAAGGGTTTTAGGAGTACTGCAGAGAATTGTTGACTCTGTTTTACTTACTAGGAAAGTGGTATGAAAATAAAAGCAATATTGTTGTAATAAAGCAAAAGTGAGATGTACTATAATAAAGCAAATTTTAACATATTCATCACTAAACACAGTTAAGAAAATCTTACCTTCCTGTCCTGGTTTGGGACAAAATTTAGGAGGAAACTTTCCAAAGGGGTCTCCTCTAAAAAACAAATTCCAGCTGCTCCTCCCCCAACCAGTTTGTGAGAAAAAGCTCCTTGGAGTAAAGTGGAAAAAAAAATGTTTATTGAACAAGCAAAGTATTCACAAGCATGAAAAAATGAATAATATTAAACAGTGCTTAGAGAAGCCTCTAAAAACATCTCTTGTTGCTCTGAAGAGATGGCAAATTCAGAATCTCCTCTGCAGGTGTGTCTCAGTCTTTTCAGACTCTCTCATTCCCACCAGGCTTGGCCCCAGTGTCCAGGCTGCAGAGCAGCTTGGGGGCCTCCCTGGGCGATTTTCCTGATGTTCTGAACAGGAGGGAAGCTGAACAGTTCCAGAAGAAAGGACACAGTTCTGGGAAGACCTTACATTCCGTAGCTAACAAGAAAAAAAATCGAAAAAAAGAGCAAGAAAAACTCCCTGTCTCTCCCTCTCTCTGCAAAACTCAAGAACTCAGCACTAAGCTGTTGTCTCTCTGTGATTTGAATACAAAGTGGGGAAAAATCCACAGCTCCCCTCCTTCTCTGTCTCTCCCTCTGGGCATAGCTTAAAGCAACAGGACCCATTTCTGAGCAAAAAGAGAGATGATGGGGATACCAGCATCATAAAGACACCCTAGGATTCTTTCTTAGGATAAAAAGACAATCTTCTTATGCATTAACAACAGATTAGGATTAATAATAAAGCTGAAAAATGTAATTTTTCACAACAGGGTGTTTCTTGGCTGCTGTCTCACCTGTCTCTGGGTGTTTCAAAATTGTCTCTCTAAAGTGAATAAGATCTTTTGGGGGTGCTTGGGGGGAGGGGGGAACCAAACCAAACAACAACAACAACAACAACAACCAACAACAAAATACCAACACCAACCCACAACAAACAAACAAACAAACAAACAAACAAAACCCAGCAAAAACACATACAGAGAAGAACAGCTCTCCCACATTCCTACACTCACTTTCACTCCAGACTGCTCTCCTGACCCCTGATAGCATGACAGGCTACACATTTTCCATTCAATGAGGCTGTCGAGTGGCACAGTGTGTTTGGGGTCGGGATTTTCTTCTCCGCTGCTCCTTATTTTTGTAGTTTTTCTCCATGTTGTTGTGACTCCTCTGGCAGATGCAGTCTCGTTGGCGAAGCACTTCCTCCTTCTCTGACTATAGTGCTCCCACCACTGTTTCTCACTGCTGCTTTCTTTCCTCCTGCTCTCTTTCCCCACTGTTTCTTTCACTTCCATATTTTTCCACAAAGGCATGATCACTCTGGCTGAAGGACTCAGACAATGCCCTAAAAGGAGGTCCACTGGTGCCAGCTGAAACAGCACAGAACAGTCTCACAGACCCCTTTCAGAAGTGCCTCTGAAGCCACTCACTGCTAGCACCTGGGCACCTGCACCCAGTACAAGGATTAAGGTGGCTGCTGCTTCAAAATTTTCTAAAGACAAAACTGAGATCCCTGCAAAATGGTTGTAGAAACTAGCTGGTAAGAAGATAGCATGACAGAGGACATGCAGAATTGAAAAATGCACAATGATGAACAAAAGGAAAAGCACATGGTTTGTCAGTTGAGAACTACTCATTATAGCACAATTTTGTCAGGAATGATGGGCAGCTCTAAAAAATCTAGGAAATGTTAAGGAAGAATAGATCAGAAAATATCACTATTGGGCTGTCACATCTTGAACGCTATGTGCATTGTAACCCTTTTTCAAAATACTGAAGCAAAAAAATGCAGAGAAGAGTAACAATTATGGCTGAAGTTGTACCATGATTTTTAGAGGAAAAACAACAGTAAAAGCTGAAAAATTAAGGATAATATGATACATCCCTGCAAAATCAGCTAGGGTACAGAGAATGTAAGTATTCATTATTCATTAAGAATGTAAGTATTCATTACTCTTTTTAGCACAAAAACAACCCAGCAGGCTCCCACTGAAATGAGCAGGCAACATTTTCCTGGGCTTTTTTTGAAGGGGAAATGCTTTTTCACAGTGTGCTTAACATTAAACTGTGAAATCAATTTCCACAGGAGGTCTTTAACACCCAAAGTGAAAATGAATCTGAAAAAAATGATTAGGTGAATTAGTGGAACAAAAGTCTATGGGGACTGTAGTGGTTTCACGTTCACTAAATTCTGGTTGCCAAATTTAGTGTAGTGGTCCTAGTGTTTATTCTCTTTTTGTGGGAGAAAGATTAGGAGAAAAGCAAAGCAGGCTCAAGCTTGAAAATAAACAAATAGTTTTATTAACACACACTAAAAGAATGGAAAAGTTGGAAAAAACTAAAACAAAACAGAATGAAACTCCAAAGCACTCTCCCTTCCCCCCCACAAACTGTTAACTTTTCTACAAAACAACATAAAGAGACAAAACTTTTAATTTTCAGTCAGTTTCACCATTTGAAAATAGTCTTTCATCAATTCTTCAGAAGAGTCTCTCTTAGAATAATGATTCCACTGACAACCTAGAACAGTTCTCTTGTGGGTTTTAATTATCACAAAAACAGCCACCCAGGGAAACCTGCTTTTGTGACTTCTCCCATTAGCAGGTTCCCAAGCTGCTTATGAGTCATGGGTCTTAGACTCTTGCATACTGGGGTGTCACCTTTTACAAATTAATAACTCCAAAGACAAAGGATTCTTCACCTCAAGGAAGAGAGATACCTTCTCACTTCTTCACTGGCGCAGAGAGCTTCTCATCTCTATCTGTTCAAGCATGTTATAGGATTAATATCACTTAGTCCATCACAAACACCCTTGCTCAAATCCACACAAGAATCTAAACAATCATCTCCCCAAATGCATATTTTTTCCATGATTAAAATTCATTTCCATGGCTCAATAAGAAGTCCAGCCTAAAGTGGAATGGAAAACTCCTAAACCCCTTGTCCCAATAGCCCTTTCACTCTCGCTCCACTGATTTCACACTGTTTCTTCTCTATGTTCCCTCTGTCCCTTTCTTTTCTTTTTCAGGGAGGGGTTAGGCCTTGGAAGCTTCATTTTGCCAGGAAAGAGTTAAATATGCCCAGAGTATTTTCCTCTCTCTGGCAGCTTATAGTGTTATATTTTCAAGGCTGCACTGGTGAGGGTGGGGAGAACTCACTCCAAAAGATCAGAGATCAGAGGACCCAGACAATCCAGAATCAAAAAAAACCCAAGCAGGATGATAA